>OZ023207.1:8697851-9142851 GCA_963995525.1 Escarpia spicata | reverse complement strand
TACGTTTGTAATAGTTTTACAGAAAACAAAATGTGCCTAATGAAAGTGTGAATTGTGGAATTTTAACCTGCAATTTAAATGTTATCGTTTGCAATTCAGTTTTATTTAACAGTCTGACTTGTGGAAATATAATTTATTATATCGGAGTTAAGAATTGGTTCGAGTGTTTCACATCAACTAGTAAAAATGTTCTCGTACGACGACTTGGCACAAGAGTTCATTTCTTTCTTTACACTGATTCACGGTAGCTAATCGTTTTCGTCGTGATGGAAAGAGCAAGTATTCCCAGACTCTCCTTTTAGTGCCAAACAGTGGCGCCACATTATGGAGCTTCCATGATCGTTGATCAAGACTCTTCTCTTTGAATATTCAACCTATTGGTTAAATCATTGTCATAGCAGTTTTCGTATGACCACGTGACGCCACACCCTAGAACGTATAATCAAGGCGGCCTGTCGGTGACGGCCCCACGATACAGTCTACAGCCAGGTATTCATTTATACAGAGCTCAGACTGAACTAAAGAAAGTTGAGGGAACACAATTTACCAACCTTCGAAAGGCTGCAAGAGTATTTGAATCATGCCCGATTTTCAACATCAATAGTCCAATGTTACCGCGCCTGAAATATAGCGTATTGGTGACAACGTTCTAAATCGTGATCTTTCGCATTTACAAGGCCAAAATAAAAGTATCACGCAACGACTGTACTGCCTATCTCACAGATGACTGGTTGTGATTACTAATATTCCTTGAACTTCAACGACAAACATTGATCAATTTGATGTTCTTTGCCTATTGTGCTAAAATCACAAAAACATACTGCAAGGACCTACCTGTTTGATTTACACACCTAACAGTCCGATTCTCTTATCAAATTTCCATTTCCATTTCGCATCAAAACGTAGATCGGGGATCAGTGTGACAAGATCTCGTTGCTATTCACGTCACAATCATAACCACTTGACGAAAGCCGCGTAATAAAATGCAATCTCGTTTAACACTGAGCCACTCTCCAAACAGCGAGTCGTTTCCAGTCGCGAGCTCCTTCCAACTCTTGGAGTGATGAGAATATTGGCGATGGGATGGGTGTAAAATTATTAGAATGTTGCTCATCTGACACATTTGGAAGAAGAAGATATATGTGGAAATATTTAGCCAGTCAATTAAGGTGTTGTAATTTGTATTCACCACAAATTATTTACCAACTGCCAAAACACATATTTGATGCTAAGATAAATGATATTTCGGAGGAGAATAGTTCCTTACACAGCGAACTTATACTTCTGGACATGCGAATTAAGGGTCGGTAATAAATTATTTAAAAAACTGCAGTATGTTGTGCTACGGGGAGCTCGCGACCGGAAGAGAGCCTCTGCTTAGAGATTGGTTTCAGCCTTGCCCACTTTACTCGGAATCACAGTTTGACTTATAACATTATTGGCGCAACTGGTCCAGTCGTGTTCGAATCACACCTTGCGGTGTCGTACCTTGGGCAAGTTCGTTCACTCTACGACTACGTTTCTCTAATTCACTCAGCTGTATGAATGAGTACCTAGCTATAGAACAGCGGTGGGTGAGTGTAGACGAATAGTCTGTGCGCGTTAATTGCAGCATGCCTTAATGCTACCCAGGGAGTAAAATATAACGCGACTTCAGGACTGGATTCTGCGCTATATAAGAATTTACCTTTACCTCTTCACTTCCAGCGTCTTCCGATACCATGCAGGAGCTCGAACTGCGACTCAGAGCTTCACACTTGACACAAATTCCCTCCAAAATGTTAGGCTTTCTCAAAGAAGCACCCTAAATAAATTCACTCTACGCGTTTGTGGATGCGTCTACAATAAAGGAGAGCATAGGCCGATAGCACTAGCTATACATTTTGTGAATTTTACTGTCTTTCACGGTAGACGTTCTGTAACAGTGTACTTATGATAAAAAGAAATTATATTGGTAGGACAATGTTTATTGACTGAACATAGAAACACGTATGCAATCACTTACATTGACATACAGTGTTCCAACTATCCGCCACTCGGCGCCACTGTACTTTCCGACTCCTCTTCAAGTTCAGTCTAGGAGGTACTGTCCAAGGTGCACGTGTTGCGTGTGCGTTTATCGCGCGTATATAATATATGTCTAGCAGCGTTTTTTGTTTTATAATTTTCAATGTAGCTTCAGTTATACAGCGCCTGTTTGACATTGCTGAAGTGCTCGTTTTCCAAGTCGTTTGATTGTAAAGCACTTTTTTCCTAATTATACAATAGCTTATTTGATCATTGTTCCTGCCTTGAGTGTCTCTTTCCCTCTAGTTTTATTCATTGTTTATGGTCGTGTCTAAAATCATTCATTGTAATACATTCCAGTCTACTTATTTCCAATATATTGTTTTGTATATACAATTTGGCGGGCAACATACCGATAACACATGTATTATGTTAACCGTTATATATAAAAAATAACTGTCAATCAATCAGTCGCGGACAACGGTCCTTAAAATGAATAAAAATGTATTATGTATATATATATATATATGTGTATATATATATATATGAAGGGTTTCAGGGCAAAACCCTCAAAGTTTATATCAACTTGTCAATTAAGTTGATATATTTAGAATCAAAAATCTTAGAGAATGCTGGCAAACACTGAAATATTTGTTGCACATCATTTCATATACAAAATGTGATTTTTTATTATTTTGTTATCAAAATGCTGAATATTTATACAGCACGCGCCGTCACTCCACGTACCTGCACGTGCGGCACGGCGGTGCTGATTGGCTGAACATGGATATATCGCGTTTTTAGACAAAAGACGCATGGCTTTTATTGCATCTTGAAAACAAACGCTCTTTTGTGCACGTTTTTTCATGGGGATGTATTGCGTTTTCGTAAAAATCAGATAGTATACTAGCTCAACATGTGTTTAAACAATCGCTTAGTCCTGGTTTGGGCAAAATTTATGAAATCTGATGTCATCATTCGAGTCAGCCGAGACAGTGGAGAAGCTGAAGAAGAGCTGAAGTTAAGGCGTCGCGGTGGCAAAAAAGTTAAATAACATCCACCCCCATCCCCATCCCCGTCTTCCGAAGTCATGATCCGACAGCGCGACAGCGGAGTCGTGTTGTAGCTCAGACCACCGAATATAAGTTTGGTTCGGCGGCCAGTGGAGGTTTTTGATAAGCCTCAAGGGGTGCAATTGGAGGTTTTGGACCCCCTCTAGACAGCCTTCTCTGGATGGTGATTTTAACTTAAATAATATAGTGTATTCAATCACTTGCATAAACGTAGTAAAAGTAGTCCTTTATTTATGTCCCGTTCTTCGTTCGCTGAATCCCTTCAGCTACCCAGAGAAGTCGAGATAGTTTTCGAAAGAACATATCCACCAGGAGACGCAACGTGGAAGGCTTTGCGCAATCCCAGTGAATGAATACAGGGCTGCCACGATACTCTCTTGTTAACAGGCCCATAGCCCGCTTTTCACAACGGGGGTTCACGTTTTACCAATACAGACTCCAGGAGTCGACACACGCTCGTGTGGAGTTATATTTTTCACAATGCAGAGGGCGCCACACGTTCACGTGGTAGTTCACCCCCATAATGCAGAGGGTCGTGTTCTAGCTGAAGGGGTCATGTTCTAGTTTTTGACCAATGATTTTTTTTACAAAATTCCAACCAACAGTGTGCTGATCCCAATAAAGACCCTGGCAACGGAAGCACGCTATTGTCATTGCACAATCATGGAGGACGCAATTTACTTCAAATATCTTGAAACAATCACTGATAATATATGTATGGCAAAACAACAGTTGAACGGGACAAACCATTTTTGGATATTACAGACTTCTCACCAGTCTGCAAGTCCAAATCACAGTGTCGGAACACATGTCTTACAAGGGGGGTGGGATGTGTATGCCACTAGTTAAGCCTCAATTTGCAAATCTGTATGAAAATGAACCAATGACATTGCAGTAGGGTGATCCATCAATCTTTTTTGTTTACTTCTGCTAGTTAAACACACTTGAAGATCTTGTCATTGACCCTAATGAAGCCTGACGACAGTGACTAGCTGGAGTCAGCTGTAGTCTGAGCCTGTTATCAGATACTGTCTACCGACAGGACCTTCTGACCAATCAAGCAAGTGGCATTGTTTTCTTAATGTCTCCTAATTAGGCTGTGTAATATTATGTAGATGAACTGCATAAGATGTCTGGTCTTTTTCGGAATTCACACCCTAAGGTGATTTTTTTTTATTTACCTTTGTAAATAGGGCACAAGGTTATAAAATCAATATAAATTTGAATGTAACATATAACAACTGGCTGTATTGAATATTCTTATAAAATTCATATTGGACATTCTTGAAAACTGTTATAGGAGTTCATACGTTCCACCTGAGAATGTTGTTCACCCCCATAATACAGAGGGTTGTGTTCTAGCTGAAGGGGTCATGTTCTAGTTAGACTTCCTGCTTACGAAAAAAACTGTAGTGTATTTTTGAGAAATGATTTTTTAAAACAAAATTCACATGCTGTGACATAGGTGCATTTGAGTAAGGAGATTTTCATGTGTGATGGTAGAAGGTGTTCCCTGTAAAATTGTGGATTTCTAGATGATTTGAATAAGCGGAAGGATATTTGGCAGCAATTTGCCTGTGTGACCTGTTTGACGGCATTTGTAAATATTGACGGGTGTCACACATACAGGCATTTTACGATAGCTAGACGTATGCAATTTTGTATTATATCTATCAGCATGTCAATGAGATGATGATAACAGCAGGTGAGAATTTTAAGACATTTTATAGGTTACGTTTTCTTATAATCAGACAAAACGTTAACATGGTCCCCTATGGGAAAACTATTAGTGTGCTGACCACTGAAAGGACAATAAAATGGGGTGTGGGGTTCGTGGACCGTGTAGTTTCATCTTACATTCAAACACCACATTACCATCATCACCAGGCTATTAGCGAGACTGTTTCAGGGGGTGATGGAGTGGGATTCGTATATGTGGAAATTTGCCCCATTTTGTTACTGATTAAGCATAATTTATTTTTATTTTAATCTAAAAGCAAACAGGCAGTGATATTATACTATTAACAAAAATTTAGTATTTACTAGAAACCATAATGTGCAGTTTTGAAAGTATATATAATTATATATAAACACACATAATAATATCATAAACGAGGCACCGAGGAGTGTGGGTGTGTCCAAGTTTTGTTAGAGTAAACACTTAGTGTTACAATTTGGTGACATTACCAATGTGGTTTTCAGTCAATTAATAAATTATATATATAACTGATCTGCAGCCCAAATGTCCACAATCTATAATAATAATTAGATAAATTCTATTGCGCCTAAATCCTTGGAAATCAAGCTCAGAGGCGCATCAAAACAAAAGGATTTGTCAATCTCAAAATCCATAATCAGTATTTTAGTTGTCAACAGATGGGTCAAGACGCTAGGGAGCAACGGTGGATAAACAAGGTTGTAAAGATAAGTTTTTTAAATGACGACGGAATTTTGTAATATTTTCAACTGATCTAACACTAAGAGGGAGCATATTCCAAAGAGTAGGTGCAACAACAGAAAAAGCCTTAGTTCCAATGTTAGTGTTGATTCTAGGGGGAAAAAAATTATCAGAACTAAATAATCGAGGTTGGATAAGTTTTCTTACAGGAGTAAGCAGTGAATGCAAATAAGATGGTTGCTTAATGGACAGTGCCTGGTATGTAATGGTACAAATCTTAAATATTATACGATATCGTACAGGAAGCCAATGCAAAAACTTCAAAAGTGATACAGAGCGACAAAACCTAGGAGATCTGGTGACTACTCTTGCTAGACAATTTTGGAAACGCTGAAGTTTTGTGATATCATTGCTATAGGAGGGAATTGCCATAGTCAAGTATGCTGCTAACAAGCGCTGTTGCAATAGTTTTAGCAACAGAAAATGACATATACCGGCGATTACGGCGAAGATCACGAATTTAATAAAAAGAGCAGCGCCACGTTTGATATATATGTTGTCGGAAATTGAAGTTACTATCAAATCAAAGATCACCCCTAGATTCCACACCGAGGTTGCTGGCATGATATACTGATTCAAAATACGTGTAGGGGAAAAAACCATCAAGTTTACTACGCTGCATTAGAGTACCAATAATGATCAATTCAGTGTTATTTGCATTAAATTTCAACTTTCTGTCAGATATCCAGTTGAAGATCTATTGAAGGCAATCACTAAGTTGGTTAAGGGAACGATTTGTAAACAACGAAATGTAGATGTGGAATAGGTCTATAACTGTTTAGGCAGAGATAACTTCTTAAGAAGTGGTTTGACATGGGCATGTTTGAAATCATCAGGAAAACAGTCAGAGCAAAGTGATGCATTCATAATTTTTGTTATAGGTCAAATTAATGTATCGAGACATGCTTTTAGCAGTATTGTTGGAAATGGATCAAGTGCACAAGATTAATTTGTGGAGGACATAATTATTTTCCTAACTTCATCAACTGTTGCAGGTTCAAATGATACAAGTTGAGAATTTACTTGTGGAAAGTCCACACTGACATTACTTATAGTATGACGTGTGAAAGCAGAACGAATAATACTGGTTTTATTCTTAAAGTGACTAGAGAACGAATTACATAGATACTTAATTTACACAGATAGCGATTGAGCAGGCCGTCTATGAAGAATGTTATTATTGATACAGTTCCACAACTGACGCGGGTTATCAGACTTATTTATAATCATATTTGTATAAAAATCTGACTAACTTTGGCCATTTGTCTGTGACAGAGGTGACATTGCTTAGAATAGCGCGACCTGTTAGTAATTTAATAAACCTTTATTAAATGCATACCATAAATAGAAGATTAAAAAACATTTCCTCTGGTGGAATTTGAATTGTAGGTATCAAACAATCGGGTGCTGTAACCTCTAGGCTACACTGACTACAGTATTTGGCAGCTAACAATCGGGTGCTGTAACCTCTAGGCTACACTGACTACAGTATGTATGTATTTGGCAGCTAACAAACACAATGAACGTAATAATGAGAATAAAGCGTTTTCACAGTTTCTTGCCGAAATTAGCCCCCCTTTCTGAGACCTATAATTATGCAACCAGCAGCAACAGGATTTTGTCAACCAAAACAAAGTCCACATAATTCAAGGTTTCTCAACAGCACGCACACTTTATACGATGTGCCGTTCAACTTTATTTGTTATTAACAAAATGTGTTATTAAAACAAAACTGATTTGTGTCAAGTTAGATGAATTTCTCTACAGGTTTGTCGCTTGTACGAAATACACTAGATACACATCATAATTTGTTGACTGCTGAGAATAGCCTTTGATACTCGGTAGTTAGCTCAATGAGCATACTAAAACAGCACCCATCATTTACATTTTAACAAAGTTCTGATATAAGACAAGAATTTATACAATTTATACGGCCCAATACACTGTATCTGTGATCGTATTTGTTCTTTAATCAGTGTTAAATCATTGTCATCTCTTTCACCCACTAGCACTTAACATGATACTTATAAGAACCATTGTCATTATGCAGTGAAATGTTGATATCAAATTGAGTCACTCGAATAAATCATTTAGTAAAACACTGTCTGCTTTGTTTGCATCAGTCACCTCTGACTGACTACAACTTGGAGTCATGTACCTTTAGAGTAAAATTGGGTTCTTGTGTATTTGTTATCCCTTTAACATCTGCATCAATCAGGCTGCCCTGGCATACTGGGAAATGTTTGAACAACATCCAGCAGCTTTTAGGAGGGAGTTCACGCTTATGAGAAACAGGGAATAATCTTAACATAAACAATAAGGGGGTAATACCTTAAAGATTAAATCTGAGGGGGGCTTTCACATTTTCGAGATTCACGTGAACCAGCCTTTTTGTGAAACCCCCTGGATATGCCCTTAGCCAAAAAAAACTAGATTTTCTATAGAAAACTACAGGATTTTTGCGCAGTTTTCTATAGAAAACTATAGGAAATTTTCTATAGAAAACTACAGGATTTTTGCGCAGTTTACTATAGAAAACTATAGGAAATTTTCTATAGAAAACCACATGATTTTTGCAGTTTTCCATAGAAAACTATAGGAAATTTTCTATAGAAAACTACAGGATTTTTGTGCAGTTTTCTATAGAAAACTACGAGTTTTGCAGTTTTCTATAGAAAACTATAGGATATTTTCTATAGAAAACCACAGGATTTTTGTGGTTTTCTACAGAAAACTACGACATTTTATAAAGTTTTTTTTACAGAATATTCTATAGAAATTTGTCTATAGAAAATATCCTATAGTATTTTCTATGGAATATTTCCTATAGGTTATATCCTACAGAATATTTCCTGTAGAAAATATTCTGTATGACATACTCATTAACAGAGGTGCACGTTAATCTTC
Source organism: Escarpia spicata (assembly GCA_963995525.1). NCBI lineage: Eukaryota > Metazoa > Annelida > Polychaeta > Sabellida > Siboglinidae > Escarpia > Escarpia spicata. The sequence continues at coordinate 9,134,406 of OZ023207.1, read as the reverse complement.
AAATATTTGTATATTATATATTCAAATACATTAATCATACAGGCAATCTACAGTAATATCTAAGCATATTGAATGACCAAATAAAACAAATACAAAATAAAGTCTAATGAGCATATATGTACATAAATGCAAGCAATGCTAACAATGGCACAAATAATTTATCAAATCCTTATGTATACATTATAATACAATATGAACAATTAAGTATATGATAAATACAACAAATAGACTACTGAGCATACATGTCAAGAAATTAATCCTTAAATACTTGTGAACAGTAATGAGCCATTATCTGAAATAGCACAGACTACATGTCACAATGACATTCACAACAGGGATAGCAAGAAAAATATTGTTGGAAACATAAAATATATTACTGCTAAAATACACATCAATCAACACCCATGTAGGAAACAAATTAAATATTGTAATATTTGTTTTACCTACATAGGCATTGGAACCTGCCGGGAGGTTTAGTCCCTAATATTTGTTGATTAGGAGCTTAGCTCCCCAACATTTAGAAAGGGGTGTACAGTTTGTGGTGTATGGGGGGCTGGAGATAGGATTACCCCTAAATATTGCGGAATGGGGGTGCTTATTTAGGTTTTCAGAGTGCCTTAGGGTGTTTTTTTTCAGCGAGCCTCAAGGGGGTGCAGATCGAGATGTCTGGAGAACCTCAAGGTTTTTTTTTTTTGGAACGCCCCCTTCCCTGTTCCAATGCCAGTGACTTGATATACACTGTACTCGGGTATACTACCATGGTATTTTGAAACAGGTACAACATGGTATTTTCATACATGGTACAAACACCAAAGATTGCCAGCCAGTAAGCGACATCTCATGTCATTTTGTACATAACATCGTCAAATTATGTTGACAAACAACATATCCCAATATAACATTTGCCATTATTTTTGCTATTGGCGGTTTTGTAAAAAAAATTCTGAAAAGTACCTTTAATACATATTTGTATTGAAATATATACTTTTTCATTTTATCATATTTTAATCCTTCAAGATTATTTGTATTTAAATACATGTCAATGAATTTGACCCATATCCGCTGGTATACTACCACGGTAATTTGAAACAGGTACAACATGGTATTCCATTTGATATTGACAAAGAGAGCAAAGAAAACTCTAAGCAAGATGGGCTGTTTCTCAACACTTCTAGAATGTTAGATTGGAAACTGTTGTTGGGTCAGACATTCTGACTGAACATAATTGGCATGGTTGAATGATTTTCTTCCATTACTTGGAACGTGGCATACCACACTGTATTTATACACTCATGCATTATTACCAGTGCATAACAATAGTATATATATAGGAAGGGTTTAAGGGTAAAATACAATAAACGTCATGCAGCTCTGGTGACATATTTGCCTAGGTAAAATTGCAGAATTGAAATGTACAGTAGAACCTGTCTTGAGTGACCGCCACTTCAGCCTAGCAAAAGTGGTCTTTCAAGACGGGTGGTCGCCCATGACAGGTCAATAAACATTGAAAATATGGTCAATTTCAAGAGGAACCGAGAAAGCAGGTGGTTATCCAAGACAGGTTCTACTGTAAAAAAAATAGTTTGGGTCTAGATATCGGTCATTGTGATTTTGTAGTATTGAGATATTCAATATCATGTCAATTTTAAGATGATATTTACACTATTGTGCTTTGCCCTGAAACCTTACACATGTACCATATTTATTGGTCAAATAAATTGATTCCGAGTTCTGTATTGCAATATACAGTATAATTGTACAGGGTATGTTATCGTAATATTCAATAATTCAGAATGCATACACACAAACACTATACCACTTATATTGGTATCAGTGCTGTCAGAATGGACAAATCTTGCTTTTGGACATCAGTGATGACACCAACCTGAAATAAATGGAACAGAACACAATAAAAATACAATATGTGTGGCTTATATTATACACTATAAATCTAAAAAAATGGAACATTTTGACAAATACTTATTATTCAGCAAAGTCCTATTACAATGTTGCACTGTGGTTTTATCTCATAATATCCTCATCTACATGCCCAACAGGTAGTAAATCCACTACAGGATGGACTCAAATTAGCTCATTTATCCCATGTGTGGGATCTTTTACTTCCTCTGGCAGATAACAGTTAGAAGGGACCAATGGCCTAGTGTATTTTCCAAGAGAACAAAATTTCCCAAGTTTTTTTAAACTGGCCGATAGTTGGATTCGACTCCAGTCCCCTCGACCGGTGCTTTACCACTTGGCCACCGGTTCCCATTATCGGCAGTAGCCTGTAACCATATAATTTTTTAACAAGTAGGTCTAGTACTGTGACAGTAATCTACCTTTATATATATCACTATTATCAGGATTAGTAACATTAACAAACAGACAACTAAATTGTTAATATTGTTATTATGAATCAAAATAAATAGTTATTTAAATCATTGGCATTGCCATTAGGCATTACATACATTAGTATAGACTTGATGTCTATATCTAAGTGTTAATTATATACCTACAGGCTACACTAGTCCCTAGCTGGCTATGGCCTATGGCGGATACCCCCTATGGCTATGCCTATGCATCACAAAAAAGGTAAAAAGTATGAACTTGAAACACACATATCATCGATCACATATTTGCATTCTATTGTCATTTAGTTTAGGGTATTTTTTAACAGTCTGTGTTGCATTTTACTTGTTTTTATTATTCATTCACGTGGCCATGGCAATGCAGTTGGTTACTTAGTACGCGTACAACGAAATGAGCTACAATTGAGGCAAATCTACTCTAGTGGGTCGAGGCCACTTTACCATCTGGCTAAATGTAAAATAATTGATAAGAAAATAATGCTCGGTGTGTACCTCAAACAATAATTGACATACACAAACAATATGGAGTGATGGAATGATCGATTTGGTATAGAAAACGAGGTAAAATCGTTGCATCGATGCAGGTTGGAATTGGCGGTTACGCAAACGGCTGTCTGTCTATAACTATTTCGTAATATTGTTAACAGTATTTTACTATGTGGATCAAATAGTTATAAAAACAACACACAGCAATCTTTAGCAACGTCCTACCGTTTGTCTCGTGGCATGAATGGCCGAAATGTCTTCATTATAATGACTCTGTCCGCAATCTACCGACTACGCGCTAGGTGGGGTAAGACCACATTTACATTTTACATAGGCGGCCATTATAACGTTTCCTTCATTTCCTGCTAAATTTGATGAACACTTTTCTTGAAAATTTCACAGCATATTTAACCTCCATTGACACAAGTGCTGTGGAAAACTCGTAAAATTCTCATACCTCAGTTTTCAGAAAAATCCACCCAAACCTGACACCCTTCAATTTCGCCCCAATCTGGTGACGGATTTTGAAATATTGGTGCGTTCTGCAAAATAGCCATTGTGCGAATATGCGAGCGACTAGCGTATGTTTATTGCTACCTCGTGAAAGATCTAATGTAGTAGTACATTTAGTATTCACTGGACTGACATGTGCCATGCCAAAGTGCTCGAACAAAATTCACACATGACACCAAAACGATATTTTCAAGGGCACTCTTTCGGCGGGTAATGGCGGACGAATCCTTAATGTGGTCTTACCCCAGGTCGTCTCGCCTTCTTCTGTTTGAAATTAAATGTTACGCGCCGAAATGACTCACGGGTAATAACATTATGGGATGCGGTATTCAATAATGTTTCGGTATAAAATAATACAGTAGCATCGTTTTAGTTTACAACATACTGACATATATATATTTCTATGTAACATCCACCACATGTACATAACAAAAAAATACATACAGTGGTTAAAAGTTTCCACAGAAACTAAAATAACATTTCTACAGAAAACTATAGATTATCTAAAAACTATAGAATTCTATAGAATATTCTATAGTTTTCTGTAGAATCCTACAACAAAAACTATAGGTTCTCTAAAATATATAGGATTGTATAGAATATTCTATACTTTTCTAAAAAATCCCACAAAAAACTATAGGTTCTCTAAAAACTATAGGATTGTATAGAATATTCTATAGTTTTCTTTAGAATCCTACAACAAAAACTATAGGTTCTCTAAAATATATAGGATTGTATAGAATATTCTATAGTTTTCTATAAAATCCTACAAAAAACTATAGGTTCTCTAAAATATAGGATTGTATAGAATATTCTATAGTTTTCTGTAGAATCCTACAAAAAAACTATAGGTTCTCTAAAAACTATAGGATTCTATAGAATATTCTATAATTTTCTATAAAATCCTACAAAAAACTATAGGTTCTCTAAAAACTATAGGTTTCTATAGAATATTCTATAGTTTTCTATAAAATCCTACAAAAAAACTATAGGTTCTCTAAAAACTAAAGGATTCTATAGAATATTCTATAGTTTTCTCAAAAATCCTACAGAAAACTATAGGTTCTATAAAAACTACAGAATTCTATAGAATATTCTATAGTTTTCTATAGATTCCTACAAAAAAAACCTATAGGTTGTCTTAAACTATAGGATTCTATAAAATATCCTATAGTTTGCTATATATTCCTAAAAAAACCTATAGGTTCCCTAAAAACTATAGGATTCTATATAATATTCTATAGTTTTCTATAGAATCCTACAGAAAACTATAGGTTCTTTAAAAACTATAGCATATTCTATAGAATTCTATAAAATATTCCATAGAATTCTGTAGGAAATTAAGATTTCCATAGCCAATTTATAGTTTTCTATAGAATACTATAGAAAAACTATAGAATACTACAGAATACTATAGGAAATTTATAGTTTTCTATAGAATTTTTTGCTAAGGGATGAGCCTGGTTAAGATACTAAAACCATCAAATCGAGCCTCCTCAATACCCGGGACTTCTGCTTCTTGTGCCAAGAGTTCCATACGGACCGTGTGGCGCTGCTCTTGCATACCGTTAGATGTTACAGGGTGTTTAGTCACTAAAACGGAAGATCACCGAAATTACACCGCCTGCAATGCGAATTCTCTACACTTCGTCGATAGACTGTAGGACCACCGGTTCATCGTGGTGATTGATTCTGCATAGAAAGTAGAGACCATTCCACATGACGTTGGGGCAGTGGGAGGCAAGTTTACGCCAAGGACGGAAACATCAACAAGTTTTCAACAATATTTGTATGACGGTGTTTGTTGACTGAATATAGAAAGACGCATACACGTATGCTGTACCCTGAATTGTAGAGTCCCCACTATCCGCCCCTCGGCGCCACTATACTTTCGTTGTCCGTACCACATCACAGTACAACAATCTTGGAAGTTCTACTCACTGTGTGTGCGTGCATGCGTCTGTGTTGTATGTGCGTGCGTTCATCCGTGCGAATTTGCAATAATCCAAACATATCTACTACATAAACTCAAGATTGTAAACTGTATATTTTAATATTTCTTGTATTGTTGATGATGAACCTAATCAGAAAACATGAGTCGGGCCAGGAAGTAGTCATCTTTTTTAGAATGTGCGGCCAGCATGACTGTGGTGGCGGATAACCAAATCAAATGTATTGTAACTCATTACAATACATACAAATTAAATTAATACAAATCATATATAATAATGAATGTGTCATATAAGATGTTGTCTATTATATGTGTGACCAAATAAATGTTGTTCTATTGTAATGAGAACATTATATAATGTTATACTCCCTAACAACAAAGATGAACTGCACAAAAAATGTTAAAGAAAATTGTGAAAGTAGAGAATACCACACCGATGTGAGCAGGTGAAGATGGTGTTGGCCTATATAAAGGCCTACGGGAGTACCGGTGAACTTGGTGGAACTGTGTGTTTCACACAGGAAGCATCCAGCAGCAACTGCTCGGAGAAGCGAGGAAGGTATCGTATTATATACGTGGGAGAGCAAATTGAAGAAATAGCGGCATCAGTTTTTTGTGACCCATCAAATAATGTACAACAATATATAAATATTTAATAATTTTACATGTAGAACATTTGTATAATGTACACATCGATTATGATGGCATTACAGGCCAACAACGCCAGCATGCAAAATATAAGAAATACAAAGCCCCAGTCCCCAGCAGCATCGAAAGAGTCTGTGACCACGGAGGCGGCTCTGGCAGGGCGTTTTTTAACGCATAAAGTGGGGACATTTCCTCCAGCTCTTTCGTTTGTCCCCCAGTCAGACCAACTTCCCCCTCCCCCAGTGTGCCACCATTCTCCCAAACCAGCCCCTTGTAAGGCTTACTTTTTATTCGTTTCAGTGTGTTTGGTTTAATTTGTACTGGTTGTTAATAAAACAATTCTAAGTAGCAGTTGTCATGTATTCGCCAGAGAAGAACGGTCCCCATGGACTACTTGAAGCGGTGAACAAAGCTCTGGATTTGACAGGAGGTAAAGACACGAATCTGGTTGGTGTCACCATTGACGGCGAGGCGGGCCGGCAAACACCGGCGGACAAGGTGGATCATGGCGTCTGCTTGTTGACCAATTGCAGTGAGGTTTGACAACATTCTGCACGTCAGCACCGTACCTAGTTGGACATTTGGAAGTCCAATCTACTGGGACTCGTAAGATTCTTCCGGACGCCGAGACGGACGAAGATGTTGTCAGTATAGGCAGGGAATGTCAAACAGTTCCCCGGCACCACGATGTCAGGTTTTCCCAGCACGATCGAGCTTCAGCTGGTTGATGAATAACCTACCAGCCTGCATTATTGTTGGGGACAGATGCAGGCGCAAGAAAGTACCAGCGACAGAAAGGAGAAGGCTGGAGCCAAAGGTTTCCTGAGAACCTGGAACCACCAACAAACATTGATCACCGCCCTGGTGGGCGACATCCTGAAGATATTTGAAACACTCCAGAAGAAGTTGCAATTTACATTAAAGGAGTTATTTGTTCATCAGCGATTTTCTCAGTGTGACTGATGCGGCAATCAAGAAGTTGAAACTTGAAAATGAGGGATGGACCATTCCCGAGAAGAAGGGAGGAGAAAGTGAGTTGTCCAACCGATAACACAAAAGAGGACCTAACACAACGAAAGTGTAATCACCAGTTCGTTTGTACAAACCGCCGCGATGGACGAGCAGTCAGGTTGGAGGTCGTGCAAGCATCGCACGAATACCTGTCTGAACGCATGCATCCGGAGCAGGAGGACGTCATCAAAAACATGAAGAAGTTAGTGATGTCACGCAGTCTGAGATCATTCGTTGAGCATGGTGTCCGCGTCGTCATGCGCCTTTTCCCAGTTGAGGCATCTGCCTTTGCGGACAGGGCAACCGAGCAGTGGGAAAATATGATGAATGTGCCACCTCAACTTCGTGGTCTATAATCACCGCACCAGTTTGAGTGAGGACACGAGAAACGCACGACTCATGGTGGTGCTGAATAGAGTCGGCACCGCCTACTATGACCCTCGACCCGCTGTTTTCAAATTCTTGGAGAAGACAAGAAGATGCTGGGCTCCATACTGGGACATCTACGGACAGCATGAATTCGTTAGGAAAGTCTCCCGCGAAACGGGACTCGTCTAGTCAAATCGAGACAACTGTCAAACGTTCTGACTTGCAGGGTACATATCATGTTTCTATGACTACTGCATCTATTGGTTGTAATAAAACATGTTTCTAGGATATATGTGTAACATTTATTCTCATACCAAGATGCAGTCGTCACTCGTCACTATAGGCCCCACAACTATGTGGATAAAAAAGATAATAGCACATTATATTATGCTTTCATACATACCTAAGGGTTATGAAAATAATCAATAATGTATGCCTAAACTGTACTTTTTACCCATTAGGAGGGCCCTTTTAAGACATTGCTCCCCAGTGAAAATTCAATAAAAAACGCCCAGGGCTCTGGTCAAGTAGGGCTAAGTGCAGAGGGTGCTAAGAATATCTGGGTCAAGAAGAACTACTGAGAAAAGACAAGTAAATTGAAGACAGCAACATGTATAAGGTATGGTCACTAATAAAACATATGCATGTACAAAAACTTCAAGAAGAACTTAGATAAACCAGACTGGTATGGAATGTGATCGGGATTGGAGATGTCAGAAAAAGAGATGAATACTTCACTATGTGACAAAGCGGCCACCTACTATACCATTACATGGCGAACTAAGGCTAAGCAGAAGTAGAATCTCTCATCAACAAGAAATCGAAATACAATATAATGAGGGTTAATACCATCAGCCCCAGAGTAGCAGAATTCATAACAAAGCGCTACAACCCAAGACAGTACAAGTGTCTGCACCAACAACATCATACTCAAGATAGTACAAGTGTATACACCAACAACATAATACTCAAGATAGTACAAGTATATCCACCAACAACATCATACTCAAGACAGTACAAGTGTATGCAACAACAGCATCATACTCAAGATAGTACAAGTGTATGCACCAACAACATCATACTCAAGATAGTACAAGTGTATGCACCAACAGCATCATACTCAAGATATTACAAGTGTATGCAACAACAGCATCATACTCAAGATAGTACAAGTGTATGCAACAACAGCATCATACTCAAGATAGTACAAGTGTATGCACCAACAACATCATACTCAAGATAGTACAAGTGTATGCAACAACAGCATCATACTCAAGATAGTACAAGTGTATGCACCAACAACATCATACTCAAGATAGTACAAGTGTATGCAACAACAGCATCATACTCAAGATAGTACAAGTGTATGCAACAACAGCATCATACTCAAGATATTACAAGTGTATGCATCAACAACATCATACTCAAGACAGTACAAGTGTATGCAACAACAGCATCATACTCAAGATAGTACAAGTGTATGCACCAACAGCATCATACTCAAGATATTACAAGTGTATGCACCAACAACATCATACTCAAGATAGTACAAGTATATCCACCAACAACATCATACTCAAGATAGTACAAGTGTATGCACCAACAACATCATACTCAAGATAGTACAAGTGTATGCACCAACAGCATCATACTCAAGATATTACAAGTGTATGCACCAACAACATCATACTCAAGATAGTACAAGTATATCCACCAACAACATCATACTCAAGATAGTACAAGTGTATGCAACAACAGCATCATACTCAAGATAGTACAAGTGTTTGCACCAACAACATCATACTCAAGATAGTACAAGTGTATGCACCAACAACATCATACTCAAGATAGTACAAGTGTTTGCACCAACAACATCATACTCAAGATAGTACAAGTATATGCACCAACAACATCATATTCAAGATAGTACAAGTGTATGCACCAACAACATCATACTCAAGATAGTACAAGTGTATGCACCAACATCATACTCAAGATAGTACAAGTGTATGCACCAACATCATACTCAAGATAGTACAAGTGTATGCACCAACAACATGATACTCAAGATAGTACAAGTGTATGCACCAACAACATCATACTCAAGATAGTACAAGTGTATGCACCGACAACATCATACTCAAGATATTACAAGTGTATGCACCAACAGCATCATACTCAAGAAAGTACAAGTGTATGCAACAACAGCATCATACTGAAGATAGTACAAATGTATGCACAGACAACATCATACTCGAGATAGTACAAGTGTCTGCACCAACAACATCATACTCAAGATAGTACAACTGTATGCACCAACAACATCATACTCAAGATAGTACAAATGTATGCACCAACAACATCATACTCAAGACAGTACAAGTGTATGCACCAACAACATCATATTCAAGATAGTACAAGTGTATGCACCAACAACATCATACTGAAGATAGTACAAGTGTATGCACCAACAACATCATACTCAAGATAGTACAAGTGTTTGCACCAACAACATCATACTCAAGATAGTACAAGTATATGCACCAACAACATCATATTCAAGATAGTACAAGTGTATGCACCAACAACATCATACTCAAGATAGTACAAGTGTATGCACCAACAACATCATACTCAAGATAGTACAAGTGTATGCACCAACAACATGATACTCAAGATAGTACAAGTGTATGCACCAACAACATGATACTCAAGATAGTACAAGTGTATGCACCAACAACATCATACTCAAGATAGTACAAGTGTATGCACCAACAACATCATACTCAAGATAGTACAAGTGTATGTACCAACAACATCATACTCAAGATAGTACAAGTGTATGTACCAACAACATCATACTCAAGATAGTACAAGTGTATGCACCAACAACATCGTACTCAAGATTGTACTAGTGTAAGCACCAACAACAACATACTTAAGATGTACAAGTGTATGCACCAACAACATCATACTCAAAATAGTACAAGTATATGCACCGACAACATCATACTCAAGATAGTACAAGTGTATGCACCGACAACATCGTACTCAAGATATTACAAATGTATGCACCGACAACATCATACTCAAGACAGTACAAGTGTATGCACCAACAACATCATACGCAAGATAGTACAAGTATCTGCACCAACAACATCATACTCAAGATAGTACACGTGTATGCAACAACAGCATCATACTCAAGATAGTACAAGTGTATGCACCAACAACATCATACTCAAGATAGTACAAGTGTATGCACCAACAACATCATACTCAAGATAGTACAAGTGTATGTACCAACAACATCATACTCAAGATAGTACAAGTGTATGTACCAACAACATCATACTCAAGATAGTACAAGTGTATGCACCAACAACATCGTACTCAAGATTGTACTAGTGTAAGCACCAACAACAACATACTTAAGATGTACAAGTGTATGCACCAACAACATCATACTCAAAATAGTACAAGTATATGCACCGACAACATCATACTCAAGATAGTACAAGTGTATGCACCGACAACATCGTACTCAAGATATTACAAATGTATGCACCGACAACATCATACTCAAGACAGTACAAGTGTATGCACCAACAACATCATACGCAAGATAGTACAAGTATCTGCACCAACAACATCATACTCAAGATAGTACACGTGTATGCAACAACAGCATCATACTCAAGATAGTACAAGTGTATGCACCAACAACATCATACTCAAGATAGTACAAGTGTATGCACCAACATCATACTCAAGATAGTACAAGTGTATGCACCAACATCATACTCAAGATAGTACAAGTGTATGCACCAACAACATGATACTCAAGATAGTACAAGTGTATGCACCAACAACATCATACTCAAGATAGTACAAGTGTATGCACCGACAATATCATACTCAAGATATTACAAGTGTATGCACCAACAGCATCATACTCAAGAAAGTACAAGTGTATGCAACAACAGCATCATACTGAAGATAGTACAAATGTATGCACAGACAACATCATACTCGAGATAGTACAAGTGTCTGCACCAACAACATCATACTCAAGATAGTACAACTGTATGCACCAACAACATCGTACTCAAGATAGTACAAATTTATGCACCGACAACATCATACTCAAGATAGTACAAGTGTATGCACCAACAACATCATACTCAAGATAGTACAAGTGCATGCACCAACAACATCATACTGAAGATAGTACACGTGTATGCAACAACAGCATCATACTCAAGATAGTACAAATGTATGCACCAACAACATCATACTCAAGATAGTACAAGTGTGTGCACCAACATCATACTCAAGATAGTACAAGTGTATGCACCAACAACATGATACTCAAGATAGTACAAGTGTATGCATCAACAACATCATACTCAAGATAGTACAAGTATATCCACCAACAACATCATACTCAAGATATTACAAGTGTATGCAACAACAGCATCATACTCAAGAAAGTACAACTGCAGGCACCAACAGCATCATACTCAAGATAGTACAAGTGTATGCAACAACAGCATCATACTCAAGATAGTACAAGTGTATGCACCAACAACATCATATTCAAGATAGTACAAGTATATGCACCGACAACATCATACTCAAGACAGTACAAGTGTATGCACCAACAACATCGTACTCAAGATAGTACAAGTGTCTGCACCAACAACATCATACTCAATACAGTATAAGTGTCTGCACCAACAACATCATAATCAAGACAGTACAAGTGTATGCACCAACAACATCATACTCAAGATAGTACAAGTGTCTGCACCAACAACATCGTACTCAAGATATTACACGTGTTTGCACCAACAACATCGTACTCAAGATATTACAAGTGTCTGCACCAACAACATCGTGCTCAAGATATTACACGTGTCTGAACCAACAACATCATATTCAAGATATTACAAGTGTTTGCACCAACAACATCATACTGAGAAAAAGAAATAACAGCTTCTATAACGATGTGGCTGAGACATTAGTAAGACCAACCCACTACACGATAGTGACGGGAGACTTTAATGAGCAAGTATGGGAATGAACAAACACAATAGAAAAGGCACCAGGCAAATTTGGGCTAGAAGTGCAAAACGAAAGAGGCGACACATTGGTAGAATGGACAACACCAAGCAGCCGCACAAACAAATATGGAAAGAATTTGTTAAACATCACATATCGGGAGAGAAAAACAAACATCTTGGTAAGAGAGAAGACATAGGTCATTAATGTGATAGAAGAAATTGGAAGACAGAAGTGGACCTGGGCAGGTCACATCAGCAGACAATGAGATAACCGATGAACATCGCGTATCACAACCTGGAGACCTTTCGAAGGGAAACGATCTAGAGGAAGACCAGCGAGACAGTGGAGAGACGAACTAGACGAGTACTGGAAGGGCACCATCTGGCAGAGGATAGAGCAAGACAGGCAGATTTGGAAATGACATGCTGAGACCCAAACATGGGACACTTTGCCTGCACTATGATGATGATGATGATGATGATGATGATGATGATGACAACACAGATATTGACTCATTTTGGTGAAGACAGAAGTGATGCACGGGTGTCTTCTGTTGCCATTCCTCTTTCTGCCTATCATACAATAGAATATGAAAAAGTCCACAGAAAATAGAAAAAAAAAAAAGTTTTAGCCATTAATAAAATTGGTAATGGTCATACAGCTGTATATACATGCAACAGTGACACAGATAAGCTCAGACATACAGAAAGAACAGACATACCAGAGACCCACATTTTTTAATAAGTTAAATAATTTATTCCTCAATAAGACACCGCCTCTTTGTCATCACTCCCTCCTGCCATCCCTCCCTCCCGTCATCCCTCCCTCCCATCGTACCACTCTCCCGTCGTACCTCCCTCCTGTCATTCCTCCTCTCATCCATCCGGTCATCCGTCCCTCCTGTCATCTCTCCCTCCTCTCGTCGCACCTTCATGTCATCCCTCCCTCCTATAATCCATCCTGTCATCCCTTGTGTCATCCCTCCAGTCATCATTATCTCCTGTCATCCCTCCAGTCATCACTCCCTCCTGCCATCCCTCCCATCTGTCATTCCTTCCTCCTGTCATCGTTCCTTACTGTCATCCGTCCAGTCAACCTTCCTTCATGTCATCCATTCCTTGGTAATGGTTAGTGTGAATTTAGACAAATACGATTTCATTTTATAAAACACATAATGTATAGCCTTTTATAGTCGTTTACGATGATTGACTATGCAGATGATAACAAAGATCAAAGTGTTCACATATTGAGAGTCTGGCGACAACAATAGGCCCAGAATGGTATCATCAGCCAAAGGTACACTGCAAAAGGTCAAACCTTTCACACGGCGAAATACAAAACTACAAACTTCAAAGTCCTGTCATGTCATTGCAGAGACACTGACAGGCATGACAGTTATTACCTTGCTGTCACATTTGGGTGGCATTTAAAATATAAAACATGATTTATTGTGTGAGTAAACTGACTACCTGTCACGTTGATTGTCAACACACCTTAGCGGGCTATTGGTGACTTTCGTACCCTAAAGCATAATTTATAAGTACACACCAACAACAACTTACCAGTGTTTGCGAGTGATACTACCTTCTCGTGCCGAGTCACATGGTACTCTTACAGGTGTTTGTACTGACATGCATGACTGCACAACAATGTCACTGAACTGATATGAGATTTATACATTTACAGTCTCAATTTTAGTCCCATAAAGCTTGAAGGGTATCTTTCAAGAGTAAATCGAGGTGACGAAGACATTCATGGATAAAAAATGGAGGACCTGGACTTTGCATACAAGGTATATATAGTACAGGATCCAGTCCTTAGGAATACTTGGGGGTAATCCTATCTCCAGCCCTTTCCAAAAAATATTAACCCGAAAATTTGCCAAAAATACCATTCTTAAAGCTCTCCAAAATCTTGATTTGCACTACCCATTGACATTCGCCGAAATACCCACTGTGAGGCACTAAAAAAACCTCAGTTAGTACCCTCCCTTCAGGCTGACCAAAAACCTCAAATTCCACCCCAAGATTCACCCATTGGCCTATGGAGCATCCCTATATATGGGGAGACTAATACCCATGTCCATATTAGGGGCTCAGCCCCCATGCCCCCCCCCGTTCCGATGCCTCTCTCTCTCTATATATGTATATATATAAATAATTTATATATATATATATACACACACACATATATATATATATATGTGTAGATATATATATATATATTCATCAGAATATATATAATATTGCATCAAACACACACACACACACACTTAATTAATTAATATAAATTCAGTCATGGAAATATTTCAGTGGACCAACATTTTTGTAGGTTCATATTTACGAGTGCAAATGATTGGTATTTTTGAGACAGTAATATTATGTATAGGCAAAATATCGAAATACCTATGTATAATGATTGGTCTATTGTATCGACCAAGCCATAGACTCAAATTAACTGTCTGTAGACGCAGCACAATGAACAGTGAATGTATTTGTTTAGATCATAATACGTATACATGCAGCGTGGAATAAGTAGCCTTAGTAGGTTGGCATATTATTTTTAATCTCCTGTTACATTTAATTAAACACCTTTCCGGCGTCAGAATTGAGCCGTTGGCGACCCGTAAATGTAGTTACTCGTGCATGAAAAACCGCGATTGATTGGCGTAAGTATCTGTCATGCTAATAATAGACAAAAATTATCAATGACAGATCTACATGGGTGGTCGTGCCACCTTTGCCCCGAAAATTCCAGAATACGGGGGATTTCCCAGTGCGTCGCGCATGATTGACCGTGTATTTTTGCTTGCTCTGTAGCGTCTCATTTCAGCGTCCCTCAGAAACCGTTGCAAATAGCTCGCCATAATTTACATTTTATCATTAATTAATGCAGGTTTCGCGCAACAGTAGACATTTGCCGCGCGGCGCGAGCTAAAATTACCATTTCAGCATCTGCAGCCGTTCCATGATGCAACGCAAATGCGACCTATTTAGAAATTCAACATGGCAGAGACGAAAGCTACAGGTAATAAATGTTCTTACAGTTTTCTTTTACTTACACATTTAGGCTAATGATTATGTATGACTTTGCATGTATTTGCGATCGGTACATACTCCTTCATTGAATCGGTAGTTAGTTTTCGAATAACTATTCGTATTTTAGGAGATTTAGCCAATGTTATGCTTCGTGTATTTGCCTGTTTGCTTATTTTAGCAACAGCCGGTGCATCAGCGACAACTGTCTGCAGATAAAACTGGCGTTCTTTCTGATAATGTCACTTAATCCAGAATTTGCGTCGATACGCTATTTTAGTAAAACTTCCCGTATCATGATCTGGTAGAACTATTATATTAGAGTTTGAAGCGATTATGTTGATTGTTTTAACAGCTACCGTTTAATTTGACGATAGCAGATGCCAGATGGTGACAGTTTGTTGATATTGTCGTCGACTGTCGCTTGTGACATCGCGAATATATTACGTCTTTCAGTGGATACATAACGCACAGAGTTACTGGGAACAAGAATTTCATGTTTTGTAATAGTTTCTGGTGGACATAAATTAGGCGAGGGTGTGTCTGCCTATTCAGTAATTGCGCCAGTATGGCTTTGCCTTGGGCCTTGGCTGTCTAGGCTACGGCTAGGCTCCAGTCTCTAGGCTTGCCTGTCACTGCTTCGTGATGTGACGTGACACATTCGTATTATGTGCACCTACTAAATACTCATACTGATCGAACCAGAATTTATATTGATAAGTAATGCATGTAATATTAATGTTTACTTGGCATTACTAATAACTTGAGCAAAGGTTTTGTGTACAGCATGAATATAGACATTATAATGTTCACTTAAAAAAACCTAGGCTAAATGTTGATTTTTTAATTTGCTTTCAAAATACTTCTACTTGAAGTTACAACATTTGCTAAATAACGGAGACAACAGAAGATACACATTGAAGTATGTAGCAAGCAACCAAATATGTTTACATAATAAATAGCAAAATAATATATATATTCATGACTGTATATAACATGTAAGCTGCTGTTTTCATAAATTATTGTAAAATACTATATATTTAGTGGTATAACAAATTACAATTTTGATAAATCAATTGTTTTGACCCTGTCAACTCTTTATGACAATGACTGCTCCTTAACTATCAAGCTGAATACTTAACATTGTTAATTATAAATTCTTTTTATGACTTTCACATGTGGTTTATATTTAATCATAGATAAATTTGGGCATGTTAGTCCAAACATAAAAATTCTGAGCAGAACATATTGTTTTATTGATACATTAGATTAATCAGAAGTATGTCATTTAAGCATACTTCCACAATTCAGTGTTTTGATTTGTTAGTTCCCAGGGTACATGCCGATTCACAAGAATGCCAGAAAATCTCATACCCTATGTTTTCACAACTGTTCAATTTAATAAATTATGTATTCCAAAAACAGACATGTAAATAGAACCTGAGGTGAGTTCTGATCTGTATGTTATCTTCATACTCTTAGTAATTTCTCAGATAGAATTATTGTTGTCATCTGAGGTGTGTACCTGCTTTTTATGTGCATGTCCAGCAGTATAATGTTTAGGTGTTTTTTTACATGAATTTATAGCATTATAACTTTGGCAAAGTGAGGTCCATAGTCAGTAGCTCAGTAAATGTATTATTGAGTATGGAAGTGCATGGAATTTTGAGATAAACTGAAATCAGTACAGGGCCGTGCAATATTATTACAAAAAAATAATGTTTATTAAAACACATTAGGGCAGTTAATGTGTTAGATTAGAATAGATAGTTATGGTTTAAAAAAGTAAGTATTATGTGACATGAATGTGTTACAAACTTGCACTAGGTGTCTGTGTGTGTGTTGGATATATGTCATATGAGCTTCCATCACTAACAGAAGGACTATTAATCTCATCTCAGGTCCTTCATATAGCCTTGTTTTGTGTATGTTTGTGTATTTAAGAGGAATATCTTTGTAAAGCTGTATTCATACAATGGTCATGCGCATTGAAACTAGCATTGATGTTGAAATAAGAGATGATGTTTTAATGTTATATGAATTTTTTCATAAAATGAATTAATAATTACTTTTATAAAATCACTGCTGATAATTTTTTAAAAATGTTGTTGAAATTAGGAAATTGCCATTAACATAAGACGTATGTTATTTTTGTGAAAAACCTATTTGTATAAAGTATATTAAGTTGATGTTTAAAAATGAAGAAATTGTGATTTACACTTGAGAATGAGATGTAAGTTTTGTGAGAAAAACCCCATGCATATGTCTACATAGCAGTCCAATTAGTATAAAGTCTGTGTTTTTGTTGTTGGTTTTTCCAATTTAATATTAAATAGATTGTATCTGTTGTTTATCAGATTGCATTCATTTCCTGCTTGTATTGTTCCCACCAAAGGGGTCATCTCAAAATTAATCGTATTACTATAAATTCCCATAATGGCTGTACATAATGTGTTTGGATACCTAAAAATAATTACATTTCAGTTGTCTGAAAACTCCTGTACACAAACAAATTCACAGAAACGCTGTCCGCATTTTCACGAAACAGGCTGAGTCCTGATAGTGGTATTGTGTCTCATTTCACTACCCGTACTATTAATTTATAGGTTTATAACATAACAATTATCATAGGTGAAAACTGACAAGTTATATTTTATAAAAGATAACTAATAATTGGTGTCCGATTACATAGGATCAAAGACACAATTTATTTGGAGGTGTTTAAAAACTTAGTGTATACAAATTTTTTATAATTAATGTAGATTATTAGGGTGACTGAAAGCATGCAAATATATATACAGTGATTGTGGTGATCATTATGTTGAGCGTCAAGCCTTTACACAGGATAATATTTTTACCAGTCCAAAAATGTATATGCACCTGCGTGCGCACATCCATATACGTGTGACACACATTTGTAAAGCAGGATGGTCATACAAATAACAGTGACAATCAATAGTGAATTGTGTTGCTCCTCAAATTTCTACCCATCCAAATTCAAATTTCAACCCACCCAAAAATGAACTTTACCTGTCCAAACGACTGGTGGACGGGTCTCTAGATAAAGTAATGTTGAGCGTAGTGAACATCTGCACTCTTTGCTCCTCTGATGTTGGAGTGTGTGATCAATAATGCACTGTTTGCTTTGACTCTGTAGTGCAGTCTTGTTGAGGTTGCCACACAATTCTGCCACACTTACTTCCCCTTGCACAACACGAGTGATGGCATTGTTTATAGTGCAGCTACTAGGTATGCCTCATGGATGAGTGTTTACAAGGTTAAGACAGCACATGCAACTAGTTTTTATTGAAATCCGTATTTCTGATGTGAAATTCTGTATAAATGTGATTAATGTTTTTGATTGGTTAACTGCCCTGTTCCAAAATCGAGTGTCGCCATCTACCAGGCTATAATTAAAAATGTATATCAAACAAATTTGACTCATTCTATCTAAATCAATCTATTACAGTTTTAAGTCACAGCCTCTGACCAAAATATATATATATTCCATACACATTTTACACTGTGCACAAACACGTACTTATATAAGTACCAGCTCTCAAATAAGAGCTGGTATGATGCCTTGCTTGCAACTACCAATATCTGATGTATATGTGTTCATGCATGTATGCAATGTCTCGGGTCTGTTTTCACCCCTACGCCAGTTTTTGTCATGATGACTTGGTCATAATCATGGTACAGGGTGCATCATACTTCACCCTCCCCACAGGAAGCAAGGTTCCGGTAGTCCTGTTTCTCTGCACTCATT
Source organism: Escarpia spicata (assembly GCA_963995525.1). NCBI lineage: Eukaryota > Metazoa > Annelida > Polychaeta > Sabellida > Siboglinidae > Escarpia > Escarpia spicata. Next base: position 9,115,188 of record OZ023207.1, on the reverse strand, counting down.
TCTGAAAGTAGGTCTTGCTGCATCACAAAAGTCCCTGTAGCTTGTGCATACAGCACAAGAATTTAAACATCTAAGATATTGATTGTAGAGACCCTGTAAAATTTATATACATGTTGATTGTTGATGAAAGTGCTATGGGGTCGTTCACAATTGTCAAAATTTTATGATTTGCACAAAGTATGATAGCATGGGTCAAGGCCGTGTGCTACTAGTTAAGATGTTGTGAATTGCACAATTGTTATTACTGGGTAATTGTAAATAAATGTTTGTAAACATTACGATCAATGACTCCAGTTCCCCGTTGTTATTGTATTAAATAATTAATGTCTGATTGCCTTGAGCCTTTAAATAAATAGCAGTATAAATACTGTATTCGCTAATGGCTGCCAAACATCAGAAACTGGTTTTTCACTGCAGGCGTCTCGTGATTGAACTAATTAATGCCATATTTGGAGAATTTATTGCTCATGACAGATACATAATGACAACCAGTTTACTTGCAGCCACAAACCAATGGAAGCAACTGTCACTGTTTCAGTATTTTGATCTTTTAAAAACTCGTTCCCATGACCATTTAATTTCTGCTGTTGCCAGTTATGTTCGTAATAATATTGACATACTCAACCATGGCGCCACCTGGGGCATGGCTGACAACCCACTTTGCCCACTGAAAAAGGTAAATAATTCACAATAACTACCGACATCACCAGTTGGTAGATGGGAGGCGAATGGTCCAAGGAAGTAAACATACGTAGTAAAAGGCAAGTGGAACTGAGCACCTGAGAGAAGATGTACTTACAATGATCCAAAGTTAGCACATTAATACATAGATTGTTAACCTCTCTGTAAGCAATTGTTAACCCTCTGCATGTGACAGTAGTTAACCCTGTGTTCACATAAATGACAGTAGTTAACCCTCTGTGCATGCGAATGACAGTTGTTAGCACTCTGTGCAGGTTGCAGTAGTTAACCCTCTTCACCCTGTTGCCCAGGCTCTTGAGATGCTACTGAGGGCGTAGGAAGAGATGATGTCGGAGCCTGAATCACCAGTGACGCAGACGCAGGAGCCCCCAGTGACAGCAGACGACACTACCTTGGAATCGCCGACACCGACGACATCAACGTCATCGTCGGTGTCACCATCAACCAACCACAAGCAGTTGGACAACTTGAGTGACACCAACGACGCCACCGACACTATGCCGGTCAGCGATGCGGACAATGGATACGACGCTATGTCAAATGGTCACTTGTGTCCGAATGAGGCGATGACCAACGGCGTGGCGACCGACCAGAGTTCACAGGGGTCACAGTCTCCTGTGCAGATCTACAGCTCGCCAGATGTCACCACCGAGAGCCACAACGGAGTGCGCAAGTCGCACTCATCGTCAGCGAACAGCCTCGCAGACCCGTCGACCAATCACAGTGCGGCGGCGGGTGTGATGTCATCATCCCCCTCCACTTCACCCAGCTGCTATTCGGTGCACACGAATAATTCCGTGTCGCCCCACAGTGGGGGTAGCCCCCAAAGCAACCCCGGGGGGTGTGTCCCAGGGGGGTCGCCTCCCCATGGCCAGCAGCACGTGGTGCATGTGCACGTCAACCCAGGCGAGACATTTTCCGTGCGCGTCGGAGACCAGATTCAACACATTCAAGGTAAGATGAACCTCTTTGGAGCCACTTCTTTCATTTCAGGTGTTGACAGAATTTTGGGGATGGTTTTTAGTTATTTTAGTATTATTGACATGTCCAGTCGAACCTTGATTCATGGTCACATTGGTAATACAACCACCTCACAGTTAAGGTCACCCTAGGAGAGTCCAATGTTCATTACCTTTGTAGCAGCGAAGTATAGGTAAGTAGTCCCGCTAATGCAGCCACCTCGCTATTCAGGTCACTTTGACTCAGGTAACTAGTGATTTACTAACACAGAATAAGGAGTCCAAAGGGCAATGTGTTCAGAAAATATGACAAGTTATTTTGTATCTAGCCTGAGGCTAGCTGTTGGAAATAAGTTGTATCCTTTCCTATTCTCCTAACTCAGTTCTTCAGTTCAGATATGATGGCCAGACATCGCTGTGCACAGTGCACTGACAGGATAAAGGGCATGCCTTCAAAGTTCTTTTTCACTCTTGTTTGTAATGTCTATTTTATTGTGATAAAGTGTTTCGTTAACTACTTTCTGATTGTCAGTTTCATTCCCATAGTTTACACATAGTGATGATACACACAGTTCGTAACACACCAGTGGGGTAATCTCACTGGGGTTTCTGACCTTTCAACTTGCCCACACTGGGGTTAATTATGTGCCATTGTAGAAAACAGTCCGTCTTTTCATTTGTCTCCATACCAAATTCCCTGTGCCTGTGTATAGCTGCATTGGCTTGTGCTGTATCTAACCTAATGAATGCCAGTGTGCACCAAGTGCATCATGGGATATGTGTTCCAGTGTCACAGATTGGCAGGGGTTCTGGATAGAGGGGGCAGCTGGTGGAAATTAGAAATGGTTTCCTCTGTTACATATGCATGTGTGTACATTGAGTAGATGTGAAAGTACACTGGTCATTGTAGACCTGAATTATTCATGATAAACATTAAAGTTATAACAGTTGATTAATTGGTGAAACGAGCCCTTTCTTCTGCATTCTTGAAAGGCCTACAGATTCATAAAGTTCAATAATATTGTTTTCTGTAAATGTGGCGGAAAATCAGGAATATTTGGGTATGAAAAATGTTTACATATGCGACTGTTAATTACGGAATTGGACAGTGAAGTATTACATAAATCCATGTAGAATTTTGGCTAGGACTGACAGGCATGCATAGTATTAAGTACTTAAATTTTCTTTATTATTTTGGTATTAGATATCCTGTGAGTAAACCCCCATGGGATGTTACACCACTACATTTACAGAAAATTTGAGTAATGTGTGGTAATTGTAAACTTGTCATTTAAGAAACTGACCCTGGCACATTTAGGTATGTACATAACCTAATCCAGGACAAAATAATATGGGCCACAGCACCTAGGTGGCCATTACATGGGTCGATAATAGGCCCTCCTTTGTTGACCAGCTGTGTATCAGCACTGCCTATGAACAGTGCAGGAAATTACTGCTGACCCTGAGGCCCAAGATCATAAAATATTTCATTGGCCTGGCAGCGCTCATAAAGTTTTCTGTAAATAATAGTGAAAATGTCCTGTCGAAACCAATGGTTTTAATGTCAGTCATGCTATATGAACACCTGTGTATAGAGTAACAGCGATACCATGTCCAAGAATGTGACATGGTCGTAGTATTACATACCCAAATTACACTCTTGGGTGAATCTCATAATTGTTTCATGTTCTTTGATAGTCTGGTCTGACGTTGCTGTGAGCATTGGGTGGTTCTTTGGTCTGCATGCATTGAATGGCTGTCAGACTTGCCAATCTCACACTGATTGTCCTCTGGATATAATTTAACTAGATATGTTACAATACTATTGTAACTACGTAGAGCCCACACCCAACTATATGAGTAATATTCTGGGCAGTAATTAAAATATCTCAAAATAGCCATAGAAGCCACTGAGATTGAGTGCCCGAAAGTACCATAAACAAAATGAAAATTAATGAAGACATCCCTAGAAGACCCAGATCGAAGGGGAAATGCAAAGGATGTCAGAGAATAAAACTGATTAGATAGTTTTGTTGACGTCGTTTGGAAGGAGCAGAACACAACTGCTACAAAAATTACAAACAACCAGGCTGTTTGGAGGGCCATGATCTCCAATGCCTGCTGACAGAGACAGCATTTAGAAGATGAACTGTGTCCAGTGAGCGCATAATAAAAATATTGATACCTTCCTGCCACATTGTAGACAAAACATTTTGAAATCATCAAACATGAGACGAGGTGGTGGCTGGGGCACCGTAGTAATCTCGTACATCCAGGTGAGGTTACTTAATGTTATTTAGTCATTTGTCTCTACAGTTCTAAACTGTATAATTTGAATGAGTGGATGACAACAATGCCATTAGGACTGGAAGAGAACCAGCTTTACTGTGACAGGATCTAATGTTGGTGTTTGACACTCGTGACTGTTTGTTTACAAAACCACACTCTGGCCTCTGTGTGGGACCAAGTTGTCTCAGTTCTTCCCAACTTCTTTTTTTCAGAATGAATGTCAGACTACTATCCCCAGTATGTTCCCATACCCTCCCAAGAAAAAGGGCAGCATGAAAGTGTTTTGTTGGGAATATAACACTCGGGAAGAACTGCATATTTTCAGTTTTTCTAAAGTAAAAACAGTTTGGCAAGTAGCCAGATTGATTGCACGGTCCCAAGCTGTGTTTCCGTGACATGTATGCATATGATATATGTGGTTAGTTTTTTGTAGGACAAAACATGTGGTATATACATACAAATTATGAGGCGTGTGAGAAAGCGCATACATGTGTATGATGTTACAACTCACACTGTGAAGAATGCGTTAATAAATTACCTACTAAGCCATGTGTGTCAAGGCCAAGTCAATAATAGGTCTATGTACATCAGATTTCTGTGATGACTGTGTCAGTCTGTCAGACACGTTGGGTGACTATTGTTTTTGCTCGGGATCACTAATGGTTGCAAAGGAAATACTGAATTGATGGTGTTGTTTTCACTTTATAAATAAACCTTTTATATCATTTTTTAATTTGGTTCAAATTCACATAGATCCAATTGTTAAATGCTGCCAAATTGAATGGTTATTTTGTAATAAGTAGTGGCAATAGCATCAAGTAAATAAATTCAACAAAGCAAAATTAATTGTAAATAATATTTAGCTTTTTAATGGTATTTTCTGTTGCCGTATTAATTTTGCAGTGTGCCACTTAACGCTGTTTCTGTGATAGGTGTAACTGTCATATCCGACATCCAATGAAATTTATTGTGAAACAACCCAGAAATGCAAATACAATTTATGGAACTTTCTTTTTTCTTCTATCGTCTTGGGGTGTCTTTCGGCATAGCAAGTGGTCGTTCCTGTCGTGATTTGTCCCAGATAGGGGATATGCAGCAAACTGCATGAGATTTTATTGTCCAGGCGGTAGCAATAAAAAGGCATGCAATCTTTGGTAGATGTTTTGGTGCAGGTTTTTTCACGAATCCAAGAATAGAAAACGATTAAGCGACCATTTCTGCGTGCGTTCATTCGTTACTGTTGCACTGTCAGTTTTCAATGTGACAGCGATCCATCATATTCAGCTGAAACAGCTGTGAGATGACTAACTTATTTAAGCTGTGTAATCTGCCAGCAGTACTAACGTTGTAAGATGTGCACTTGTGGTAGCATCATCCCGAATTCCACGTTTAGAAGTTTACTACCGTAACGGAATTCTTAATTTTTTTGGTGAATTAAGGGTCAGGCCAGTGCTATCTGAATCCTACGCCAATTAAGTTTGTGCTAAAACAGTGTGGAGAATCTACATGCAATGTGGGATTCGGATGGTATTTCAAACTTCAAAGAGTCTTTGCTAATCAAATTCCATGGCTAATTGGGAGAAATATCACATTTAAGAATTAGCAAATTTGCTGATTTTCAGTGTAATTTATTTAGCCCTTATTTGAACTAAATATTGCATTATTTGTTATGTCCTGTCATCACAGCCTCAAAACGGTATATTTTGACATATTTAACCCCATAGATTTGTAAAATGAAGACTTAGAACACCATAATTTGCAGTAATTATTACCTTCAGTACCTAGTTTGTGCATAATTTTTTTATAGCTTGCACAGGACTATACTTAATCAGACACAGAACCCTGAAAATAAAAAAATCTTCAATTTGGACAGGCGTCGAATGACAAAATTTTACAGCGCAGCACATCCCACCTGAAAACAGCCATATCTCATTCATTTTTCATCATACAGAAATATGTCAAGTATCCAAATGATCAGGATAACACAGATTCCATTTTGACATGTAAAAAAGCATTGTCAAACATACCTACTTCAGGGTGACTGTTCAAACCTAAGGATGACAGCTTGAACCTCTGTTCCTGGACTGAAGCCATGAATACAACTCTAGAGACAGACAGTGATTATATCCTGTCCTCACCATGTATCGTAGAAGTACAGATGTGTGAGCTGGAAAGAAAAACCATAATATCAGTGGTTGAAAAACAAACAAAAAGTTTGTACAATTAAGACACCGCTGTGCTGCGACGATGAAGTCAGTTCTAAATAAAATAGCAATCTGTCCCCGCCCAGCCATATGGAGCGTGTTGCTAGTGACAGGACGTCGACACCGCCAAGGACATGTCATTCATGCCAGCTGGTGTCACCATTGTGTGTGTTTCCGATTCAGTTTAATCATGTCTGGAGATACCAGTTACACATCTAGTGATGGCTGTTGGTGATGAGCCTGTGACGTAGGGGACATTGATTGGTCCAGTTGACAGAGCACTGTCTCATTCACAAATATCTCTGTCATAATACACACAGGCTGTGACACTGTCATACTGCGGTTTATTCGTTTTTCACACTGGATGTAGATTTTATATTGAAATCTTCCCGATGTGATTGAGTAGTAAATTAGTGAACTTTGCCTGCGATCACTACATTTTCCATTGCAATTTCCACTTGGTGATTTGGCCAGTATTTTCTCCCAGCCAAATTGGTGAAAGGTTGGGATATTTGTTATTATTACTTTCTTGCCGTGTTGGTTAAGTGGCACATGGCTATAGTCTAGCATTATGCCGTTTTTAACAAAGGCCCAAATAATTGTTGTATAAATTAAAGGCTGAAATATGTTTAGATTTAAGAAATTTGCAGTGCTAAATCACCTAAATGGAAAGAAATCACATTTTAATGTTGCTTTCAAGTCAGTAGCTCAATAATAATAATAAATAACAATATAAGCATTGTTCACTGTTCATTCATGTAAACTATTATGTAAACACAAATTATACTACACCTTTTGTCTTCCAAATTTGTGGTCATGAGTTGAAACATAAATACATACATATTACCGCAGTTAAAATAAAATATTTACATCATTATATTCTAGATAGATAGCATATTCTATATAAACATACATAAGTTGTTATTCAAGTTTAAATGTCTGATTGATTTGGATGATTATAATTATTTTGCACCACAGCTTGGTCCATTCGTAATGTTTGACCTGTTACTAATTCCGATGCCCTGTGTAAGTGTACAGGAATACCCAGCCACTGTTGATTCCGCCATTAATCAGTTAGTTGACAGGCTGGGGTGGCTGCCTAAAGATCTCAGCCATCAGGAGATATATTTGTAATAATCATCCTGCGGTTGATTGTTTACTGTGAATGAGGTTAACTCCTAATTGCCAGATGATCTGTGGGCAACTGGACACTTCCTGTTACCAACGGGTGGTGTTCTCCGGCGTGAGTCATAGTTGACGCCATTCGGTCCAGTGCCATACTTCGTAGGAGAGTCTAGTTTGTCTGTGATGTACCGGCGTGAGTCATAGTTGACGCCATTCGGTCCAGTGCCATACTTCGTAGGAGAGTCTAGTTTGTCTGTGATGTACCGGCGTGAGTCATAGTTGACGCCATTCGGTCCAGTGCCATACTTCGTAGGAGAGTCTAGTTTGTCTGTGATGTACCGGCGTGAGTCATAGTTGACGCCATTCGGTCCAGTGCCATACTTCGTAGGAGAGTCTAGTTTGTCTGTGATGTACCGGCGTGAGTCATAGTTGACGCCATTCGGTCCAGTGCCATACTTCGTAGGAGAGTCTAGTTTGTCTGTGATGTACCGGCGTGAGTCATAGTTGACGCCATTCGGTCCAGTGCCATACTTCGTAGGAGAGTCTAGTTTGTCTGTGATGTACCGGCGTGAGTCATAGTTGACGCCATTCGGTCCAGTGCCATACTTCGTAGGAGAGTCTAGTTTATCTGTGATGTACCGGCGTGAGTCATAGTTGACGCCATTCGGTCCAGTGCCATACTTCGTAGGAGAGTCTAGTTTGTCTGTGATGTACCGGCGTGAGTCATAGTTGACGCCATTCGGTCCAGTGCCATACTTCGTAGGAGAGTCTAGTTTATCTGTGATGTACCGGCGTGAGTCATAGTTGACGCCATTCGGTCCAGTGCCATACTTCGTAGGAGAGTCTAGTTTGTCTGTGATGTACCGGCGTGAGTCATAGTTGACGCCATTCGGTCCAGTGCCATACTTCGTAGGAGAGTCTAGTTTGTCTGTGATGTACCGGCGTGAGTCATAGTTGACGCCATTCGGTCCAGTGCCATACTTCGTAGGAGAGTCTAGTTTGTCTGTGATGTACCGGCGTGAGTCATAGTTGACGCCATTCGGTCCAGTGCCATACTTCGTAGGAGAGTCTAGTTTGTCTGTGATGATGTAAAGCAGTTGATGCTCTGGTGTTCACAGAAGCACTAAGTGGAACTGAAGTTCACATGGTGAAGCAATTTGTCAAGAAGAGATTATTGTTTATGTGTAATGTTGATGTATAATCCTATTAAGGTAATATTGTGGAAATAGAAATTCGAATGTGGTCTTGTTATTCGTTTTAATGTGTGATTAATCGTATGTTTTCGTAGATTCCCTAATGGGGGATATTATGTTTTTTTATGATTGTATTTTATTAAAATTTATGATGAAGAAACCAGTATAGATCCTCTGTTCCTGGATTGAAGCCAAGAATACAACTCTAGAGACAAACAGTGATTATAATTGATTATAATTGATGCTGTATATCAAACGAAACCAGTGTAGATCCTCTGTTCCTGGACTGAAGCCATGAATACAACTCTAGAGACAGACAGTGATTATATTTGATTATAATTGATGCTGTATATCAGAAGAAACCAGTGTAGATCCTCTGTTCCTGGATTGAAGCCATGAATACAACTCTAGAGACAGACAGTGATTATATTAGGTAGAACCAACCAAAATTTCAACTTCAAAATATCTAAAAAGTAATTAAACCATTTAATAGAACACATTAACCAGAGTTCTCTTGCAAAATGTTATTGCAATATCTTTAATAGTTTCTGAGAAAATAAGGGTTGAAAATGCCTAAAAACGGTATATTTTGACATATTTAACGATACACCATGTTTACACCCCCATAGATTTGTAAAATGAAGACTTAGAACACCATAATTTGCAGTAATTATTACCATCAGTACCTAGTTTGTGCATAATTTTTTTAGCTTGCACAGGACTATACTTAATCAGACACAGAACCCTGAAAATACAAAAATCATCAATTTGGACAGGCGTCGAATGACCAAATTTTACAGCGCAGCACATCCCACCTGAAAACAGCCATATCTCATTCATTTTTCATCATACAGAAATATGTCAAGTATCCAAATGATCAGGATAACACAGATTCCATTTTGACATGCAAAAAAGCATTGTCAAACATACCTACTTCAGGGTGACTGTTCAAACCTAAGGATGACAGCTTGAACCTCTGTTCCTGGACTGAAGCCATGAATACAACTCTAGAGACAGACAGTGATTATATTTGATTATAATTGATGCTGTATATCAGAAGAAACCAGTGTAGATCCTCTGTTCCTTGAATTGAAGCCGTGAATACTAGTCTGGAGACAGATTGTGGGGGAGTGAGTCTCTGTCCATCTCAGGTGCTTGCAAGGTCTGTTTGTCGCTTTGACCTTCTGTGGCCGAAGCAGTGGTTACCTAATGATGCCTGCAGGTGTATGTTGGTCCAGGAGACTCTTACTTGGTTCTCAAGCTAACAGCTTGCGGGGGTGTGCAGTGTTTATCTGTGGTATATGCACAGTGTTGGTGACACAGCATGTACAGATCTGCCCCCAGTGTCATCCTGCCCAGTAATTAGATATTCATAAGGTGGGATCGCTCACAAGGGGCTGGGTACAATTACACATAATCATTTACATCGGTTATGGTTACTTTTTGTTACGCAATGATTATAGTACTTATCTTAACAATTACACGTGTACAGTGTACACCATTTTTACATTTCACTTATTTTAATTTTTCTGTTGTTGCCTGAAGTGTTGTTATTTGTTTGAAAGGGATAGTATCAGTGCACTTGTTACATAAACAGGCTTTGTAATTAAGTTTCTGTTTTAAAGTAATTTTTTTTCAGGTAAAGTTTGCAATATGAAAAAGTACTGTAATTAATCATTTATCATAACTTCGAACTAATCAGTTGCAGTTACATTGACTTGGCGTAATTTCAAGATGAGAATAAATTACAAATACAGCCCTTGTTTTTTTCGGGTCACCAATTTCTTATTGGACCCATCCCTGAGTTAAAGATGGTAATGTTCTAAACTTCTAGTCTTTGATGAACTTTTATACATATTGTATTATTTTAATGGAATTAGCTAACTGTGTGGCAAGTGATACAGTGATGGTGTCCAGGCCAGACACTTAGTCAGATGCTCACTTTGATCCAAATGCCGTTATAAAGGATAACATTTTTATTAATCCACACATACAATACAATAAAAATATGCAACTTATAATATTACTTTTTCAGTGATGCCCTGGTATCCAAAAAAGGCAAAAGAACGCCCTGCCTTTTTTTATACGACGCCCTGCTATATTGTGTACCTAACCCTACTCATGGCTACAGGCGGTTACACGATTGTGTATATTAATTTACGAGCGCCCCGATCTCGAAAGGCATCTCAATCGCACCACATGCGTGGTTAGATTGTTCCCAACTGAGCGCATCCCGCAATCGGGAAAGGATGCGTCACGAGATCGTGGCGCTTGCAGACACTCGATCGTCTGCAAGTGCCCCGATGTCGACTATGTATCCCGATCGCGCCACGCGGTCATTTCGATTGTTCAAGCCCCCTATCTCGACTCCTATCTCGGTCATCATTAAATTTTTAAACGTGTTTGCAAAAATATTAATTACTTTGATTTGAGGAGATGCCGACCTCCGAAAGAGCAACAGACTTTCGTGGAGCAGCTTGACTGTACATATCGCCAAGCATTCCTTATTTTGTTCGTATTTTCAAAAGTTAAAGTCTGATCGCCGGGAGACTTCTACCATTGGATTAGTCGTTAAATTCTTAATCACATGATACTTGCCAAACTTTTAAAAATCCGTTTTGATCAGAGGAGGCGCCAAACTTCGTAAGTCAGTAGACTAGCCTGTTCGCGAGATTTTCGAAGCCGGCACGTGTGATTAGAAAAATAATGTTTTATTCATACACTCTTTATTTGTTAATGTACCGATACGTAATGATAAGTAACAAGTTTAGTATAACAGTTCAACGATAGTAGTGAATAATTGCATATTTTGCGCGTTAAAAGAACCTGCTCCCCTCAATATGCAACGACCCGCCGGCACATGACATCGCTCATGCTCGTTGCAAGACATGCCGTTTCTAGGTCACGACGTCACGTGCCTGTGTAATGGACTAGCCAAGGGTCCAAAGCGTTTAGTAACTCCCTGTAATAATTATTATTCGGAGGGGTACCGTTAAACAGTGGCTTCAAACTAGTAATAATTACTTTTTTCGTTTATTTCACTGATTGTTAAAAATGAGATTGTGTCTGGGTAGTTTTTCTGTAAATAAAATGGAATTTTACAAATTAGCTATGCATGTCTATAATTATTTTAATGTTTGACATCACACTTTTTACTATTTGCAGTGTAATATATATAAATTTCTATTCAGCCTAGCCCAACAATGTCTTGCATAGCTATATTTTTGTCTCAGTTAACAATGATAGAAAGACAAGAGAACATGAAGTTACATTAGTAAAGGAGCAGTGTAGATTAGATATAAGAAAGTTCTCATTTTCACAAAGGACTGTAAATGAATGGAACAGATTATCTGCTGATTGTGTGGGTGCTAGTAGCGTGAATGTTTAAAAATAAAATCGACACATACCTCAGAAGGGTGGGGGGATACATGTAGATAAAAGGGTTGGACTCTTGATAAGCCAAAGGGCTTCCTTGTCCACTTGCTATCTAGAGTTAATTCTCTGGGTGGCAATCTTGTTAAATCTTGTTATTTCTTATAAAATAATCTCTGAGAATATTAAATGTTATGTCATGCTGGATATCGTGTTTTGCTAAAACAAATAAAGTTAAGACATGCCAATTTAATTAAATAAAACATGCTGTATTGTCTATATAATTATCTATAATCATCCATTTGTCCACATTTATATTGATTTAAATGTCATTTTTCAAAATTGAACATAACAGTATATCTCAATTTATGTTAAACCTAGCCCAAAGAAATTTGGCACACATATTACCTGTCTAGTATTACCTGTGTATATTGAATATTAAGCAGATTGACACAAATTAAAAAGTCATGTAAAGCTAAATTTTGTGTTTTGTTCTACAAGTGTTTGCCCAAGCCAATATTATAGTACATAAATATATGTATACACGTGTACATAATATACTATATGTAAGTAGTATGATATTAAACTACAAGCTGTACACTGCTACTCTGTCTCGTTAACTATTTCATTTAGTCGCATGTCACAAGTGGCTTTTTAATCATTACTTACCGCGCTCTACGTGCCCTTTACTAAGCTGACACCTTGCCCTTTTGAAAACCTGGGTAAAACACTGTTAGTAGAGTAGCTAATTTATTTGTGGAATTCTAACACTAACATGATTCAAATATTGTTTAAGAAACGAAGAATGGATACAATTGAGTACATACTCTTCACATGATGTGCGCCTTCCAAAATTTACTAAATTTTGCAATGCCTGATGTGTCGTGTTAATTATTTAGTCGCGCGCTGCAAGTGCCCTTTTACTCACTACGCACTATGTGCCCTTTTTAAGATGGCACCCTGCCCTATTGAAAACCTGAGCAGAACACTGCAACACACTAAATACGTGCATACACAAGTGTGACACACATTTTTAAAGCATATCATAGACATATATATATATATATATATATAAATATAAAACAGTGAGAGTCGGCAATAATATAAGGTTTTTTGCTCCTAAAATTTCCACCAGTCCAAAACGAATGCTGCCCGTCTAAATTACTGGTGGACGGGTCTCTAGACAAAGCCAAGGTTTCATACATTTTGTCTGCAGAAACCTCTCAGCTGATTCTGTAAATATTGTCTGTAATACCTTCTGTCACGAATGCACCCAGAATGCCAGCCCACTGGCAAAACTACTCTGTTCTTGGCATGGATGAAAGAACAAGTGTCTGTCACCTCGCTGGGCCCTGACCACTGCATTAGTGATAAAGACCAATTACTCATTATTGCATATCCTGTGCATACATCCGGAGGCATGCTTGACCTTATAGAAGGTGAAATTGTTACTGCTGCATTTGTGTCTTGTCTCCATTAATCTCTAATTAGCTTAGTCACAGACGGCATAGCAAACACATGTAATATGTTATAATATTAATTAATCAAATCACATTTTTATCAGTTGTTTCCTTTGGAAAAATATTGTTTTATTTTTGCTGAATTGATGACATTTCACGTAAAATAATTGTATATGAAACAATATTGAGTTGGTTTGTTTATTTTTGTACAGTTTAATTGCATGCATGTATATTTATTTAATTAGCATTTCAGTTAATTTTACTAGTTTTACTATATTTTTATGTATTGTAGTAATTATAAAATATACTGTAATTATTATTTCATGCATTTCATGTGTGTACATTGATGTTTCAAAGAAATATTGGTGTATTAAATTAATTTAAATTGTACTCCTAAGTAGGGAGTCCTAACTGACCTCTCATGGGAAATGTGTATAAATTATTTACAAAATCATGTTTTTTCCAGAAATTATTGTAAACATACAGGAGAACAACCACACTTTGTCTGTTTGTGACAATTATAAAGGGTCCACAGGAACATTTTGATATTGTAAAATATCTGAAGCATGTTGATATTAAAAACAATAAATGCATCTATATAGTATCTATTTGATCAAACGTGGATAAAGTTTCACCATGACCCTGTCTATTAACCATGATGCATAAGTAGTAATATCTCTGCCCAGAGCTTTTGGAGCTTGTTCGTTTCACTTGAGTCGAGTATAAATATAAGTACACCTGTACTAGCATACGCCAGCCTATGGGGCAACAAACATATGAGACCAGTTATCACCATTAAAGTATTTTTATTATATATCTGTTCATATCTGTGTCATTGGTATAGGTTCACTACAATGTCAATATTTATCCGATAGGTGGCAATGCAAACGTTGTGCCTTTATGTGTGTTTGGTACATTGCCAATTGATAGATGAGAGGCCAATCAGGCTATTGGTCCAAAGAAGCCAGCGATGAGAGAAAGAGATGACCGGTCCTCTATGTCTGGGAGGAAGCACACTTACGATGCTCCATTGTTAGCATATTCATATAGATACTGTCGTAATAAGGCCTGCTGTGTTTGTGGTCACGGGGGTCTTGCACCGAGACAGTGGGCGTGTGTTGTGCGCTCTACGGTAGCACCGAGCAGCGTGTGTGGCTTCGCTGCAGCGCCGTTAAATGCGGCATAATGCGGCGCTGCGAGATTATTGTGTGACGTGGTTCTCATTGATCCATTCCCACGCCAGTTTCCTCTCGCTCGCACACCCACTTGCAGCGCGCGCACCAATCGCATGCCGCACACGGCGTTCACGCACGCATGCATGCATGCTGCGACGCGTGGGCAGTAATGTGTGTTGTGGCTCGCTGCTTCAATTAGCGTCTGATGGAGTCCAATGTTTGCCTCTGTATCATCTGCCAGTGGTGATTACTTGGCTCTAGTGCCTTCTCATGTGCCACAGTTTGTGGTGATGTGTGCTGGCTAGCCAATGTTTGGGAGCTACAGTTTCCATAATGAATTTATTTTATGAGGGGAAGGGTTTTCCTACGCAAATTATGTGTGGTGGGAGTGGTATTATGTGGGTGCTAAATATTGCTGAATTTTCGTGGCACATTTGTCATGTATAAACAGTAATATATATATATATATTACTGTTTATACATGACAAATATATATACAGTATATCGGGAGGGTTTTTGCTTTGCTAACAGATTGTTATGGAAAGACAGGGTTTTTCTTCATATGCACATATTGGAACTTGGGATAGGTTTATTTTCCTTTGGTGTTGTTTAGGAGGGTTGCCTGTTTCTTTTAATATATTTTTATTATTATAATTAATAGAAAATGGGTTTATTTTCAGTGATTACTATTTCTGTTTATTTTAAGTATTATTGATCACTATTATTGTTTAAAAGATTGTGGTTTATTATTGATCAGTATTATTGTTTATGAGATCGTGGTTTGCAAATCAGTAATATTGTTCACAGGATCTGGTGACGTGGTTTATTTTCAGTAGGTTTTGTTTAGGAGATGATGGTTTATTCCATTTTAATAAATTGTTTAGCAAATGGTGTTTTTTTATCTCACTGAGTAAAAAATTTTGTTCAGTGCAAATAATTGGTAGCAAATTTTTCTCTAATTTTTTCCTGGACATTGTCAAAAGTAATTCCACAGTTTGGCTAATCAAAGCTTTCATAAAAATTTTTTTTAATGCACTAACAAGCTAGCATGTTCTGATGGACACTAGGTATGTTTGTGTTTTTGTGAAATTAATCTGAGATGAATTGCTGTGGATGAGTAATTGGTTGTCTTGAGGAATGTGTGACTGGGCGTGGTAGCAAACAATAACAGTTTGTTCTACACAGTCCGACATTGTTCAGGCAGTGTCTGCATTCAAGGACAAGCACCAGCTGTTCAGGCCATTAATGCGGTTGTAAAAGTTTATTTCCGTTTTATACATGTAGACTGCTTAATTGATACTGCAGTGACACTCAACATATGTCTAATTGTTTGACTCATTTGGGCTGTTCCACTGTGTCGGACGTTCATTTCATCTGACATTTAAGGTTCCATTACTTTTTCCTGAGCATCTATATATAATTATTAATAGACTAATTTTGAGGCATTGTCAGTGTATCACTCCTGAGGCACCGAGGTCCACCGGGCGGTTTCTATTTATATGTATTCACTTCCTTGGATGATTGTCCTCTGATCTGTCAATTGTTGATGTTATTTTAAAAAGAAACACAACTGGTTATTTTGAGTTATTTCCTTTTTCTGAGGGCATACTGAATGGTCAGTCAAATTGAGTGTTCGTGCCTCACAGGTAAGTGTAAGGGACTGTAATTTGTAAGCTAGCTATACATAAATCCATATGTACAGTCCAACTTTGACATAATTGTGAGATATCTATTAACTTTATTCCTTGCTATGTTTAGTCGTTTTAGGTGTGCAAGGAAAAGCAAGTATGTTTACACAAACTACAAATTTCTACCTAAGATTTCAATGTTATATCAAAATCTCTGCATGTGATATGAGGATATATATTGGAAATATGTGTCACGTGCTCATATATGGCAGGACATTATTCATTTTGTTGACTAGACACATTACACATTGTTTAGATGCTACACAGAAGGAATCCCAGAGAATATCTCATACATGTTTCTTCACTCCTCCATGGAACTGCCCAATTGGCAACGTCCTTCCCTTACGAGGCTCATTGTCTCCTTAATCCTCCTTCCTTCCTGTTTCTTCCAAGTTCCGTCAGTGAAACCCATCCAGCCTTATTATTCCCTGACTTAATAAAGCCGTCCGGCCATTTGCTGGTGCCAAATGTCTGCTTTGGATTCCTGCTTCGGTTGTGGGTCCACATCCCAGTTCCACAGCAGCTATTTACATACATCCATCTTAGACTTACAGGAAGTTGTAATGGCTTCCGTTGCCGCCGGCTTTGTCCTTATATATAGAGATTTGATTTCGTCATAGCGCCAGCCGCACAGCCGGTGTGTCATTCTCCTTTTTATCCCAATGTTTATTAGTTTTCACCGAGGCGATCTCTCGTCATTATTACACGGTTTTGTTTCATATTTATGTGAGGATCCTGGACAATCATTGACACCGTTTTGTAGATCAATTATTGACTGTTGCATTGGAATGCAGTCAGCGGGAGTGGGTTAGATATTATTGGATCATTACCAACATAGCGACTGTTTGTATTCGGACAAATAAAATTCTTAGCTTTCTGAAAACATAAGCTACAGAAAAAATTCACAGACACACTGTCCAAATATTGACAAACATGAACGCGCCCTGACAATGTGACTCATTTGACTACCCATGCTATCAATAGTGCCGTGTAATTTCATTGGTGAGAAGCTATACTTTATCAAAGATCGCTAATGATTTGTATCTGATTGCAGGGGGACAAAAACGTTAATTTACACAGGTGCTCGAAAACATAAATAATTTGGTAAATTTTTAGGGTGTCCCAAACATACAGCGATTGAGTACATACGATCGTTGTGGTATGCAAATTGTTGTTGATGTTTCTATTTTCTCTCTGAGAAATGTATAGTTTTGTTGACCTGCCACTAGGAATTCTGTAGTAAAATTTATCGAAGGATTTTTCTTATGAGACCATTATCTCGGTGAAATTGTACCTTAATGTTGGGAATGGTCTCAAACCAATGTACTTTGTGTCAGATTTTGTATAGATTCACCCATGTCTTTCTGTGGAGTTGAACTTAATGCACTTCACCTCCCTGATACGACCAAGTGCAGTTGACTGTCCTATCTGTGCGACACCTGAACTCTTCCCAAGGATATCTGACTGAGCAACTTTCAAAGTCCAGTATGACAGAATTAAACACACCTATTATATGCCAACTAGACATTGAGACTGATGTGTTTAACTTGAGATTAATACAGATATATTGCTGAAAATAGTATTTCTGTTACATGCGCGATTGCCACATTCAGTGTCGTATTTAAAACTGATTCTGCATGTTTTTGTGGTAGTTTTTAATTATAAAGATAATATTGGTTGTTTATTATATAGGACAATCGTAATGCAGACAACACAAAAAAAGTACATAATGTAATTTTTTTATTTTATAATTATAGTCATAATTTTATTATATATCCGGTATACTGTAGCATTGCCAAGGTCATCTGTTTGAATTTTTGGAGGCAAATATCAGAGTAACCTAATTTTGTATGAGTTAATGACATGCCCATCATGTGATGCCTGTCTGTAAGTCAGCCTGACCCCAATAATATTTGTCCACATTATAAATTGTTGGCAGCTGTTTATGAATATACTGTAAGGTTGACTTTCTTTAGTAGATCTAAATTATAATCCACGTTCATAGCATTTTTTCACACATGCAAGAAGTTCTCCCTAATTATAGCTCGTAATGACCAGACTTCCTTGTGATTGGTCATAAGAGTCTTGATCTTCTGAACTGCGTTTGGGGAGGGTTAAGCACATTGGCCCAGTTTGGGCTCAACTTGGAGATATTCAAACTTATTATTATGCACACTGTCACACTTGTAGACCTTGCTGAGCTGTTTATATCGTGGGTGGAATGTAGCATACTGTAAACATGTCAGGTGACTGCGTGACTGTCACGCAACGATTCCGTGACTGCCTGGTGTTGCTAAGCTTTGTAGTGGATGTCAGTGTCATCAAATCTGAATGTTATTTACTGATTTAGAAATGTCCTGCAAGATTTGTGACAATATTCACACACAGTTGGGAGAATAAATGAAGATAAGATCACCTGTTTTTAAAGCACCACTGCTCACTTTATGGTCATTTAAACAAGAACTGAATCACACAATTCAGTTCCTGAACAAGGCGTCTGACAGTTGCTGAAACATTGCTTGTTAGTGAATTAATTAGATAGTTGTGAATGAAATAGTGATCTGACCCCATTTGGCATCATGCAGCCTGAAGACACAGGATCAGTGGCTTTGATGCAGCCAATTTTGGAGTCTTAACAAAAACACATTTGCCGTAGATAGACGCAAGCGAATTGTGTAAAATGTCAGGCTGGAGAAGCTGCAACAAGCTGGCCACTCTGATAATGATTGCTCAGATTGCATCATCATCATCTTCGTTATCTTCAGCCAATTGAGTGCATTCTGCTGGATGGAGACCTTCTCCCACAACTGGTTCTTCCAGTCAGGTGGACCCAACATTTGCTACCCTGAGGAAAAAATCTATGATATTCTGTAACATATATTGGTAATTCTATTGGACTTTTGTGCATGGTTTTCTATAGAATATTCTGTACGATAGAATTCAGCTGAATCTGTAGTAATAGTGGTTTTCTGTGTAACGTGTTTGACTATACTCTGTAGATATTTGTAGAAATATATAAAGCCATGTGGAAACCTACATATTTACTAGATGTCCTTTTCATAATATGTTCATTTACACGTAAAAATATGGCCTGCAAATTATTTGTAAAAATCAAATGCTACTGTTATACGAGAGAGAGTGATATTATTGAGGCAAGACTACTGCTTAATGAGGCCAGGATATCAAATTATATGATTTATTTGGAAGTGATGTTACCTAGACAAAAAGTGGAAAATGCTTCAGGCTGAGCACAAATTCAAATGCAATTGATTGGCAGAGTGACACCCTATTTGGATTGTTATTATCATAGCAGTTCTTTCTGCTGAACATGCACACACATGCATGTGCACACACACACACACACACACACACACACACACACACACACACACACACACACACACACACACACACACACACTCACACACACACACACACACACACACACACACACACACACACACACACACACACACACACAAAAGTTATGTTAAATATGACATTAAACATTATTGTCAGCATCAAAATACACCTGTTTCATCTACTGTTGTGTACATCAACAGATTTGTTGCCATAGCAACAGAAGGATGTAACAGTAACCGTCACTGCCCACCTATAGAGCCAGCAATGGGCTGTCACCTAAGGTCAAGAAGAGATATCAAGTGGTCATCAGATATTCCATCCCTGTGGACTTAATTAAATTAAGATAGGGAACTAGGACATGGGCACCCCAGTGGCTAACTCCTGGTCAGTTTTCCTCACATCAGGAGATAGTTGCTCTCATTTAAAGACTTTACTGTGTATCTAGAGGATTTGATCTCAGGGATGTATACCAGCAGTACATGCTTGTGGAAGTGATGCTTTAGTTAGATTTGGTTATTTGGAATTGTATTACTGTGGCTAGGTATATGCCTGGTTTAGGTTCACGGTACAGTTAATTTTATTTGTTATTGTATATAGGCAGATTTAATTTTAGTAATAAATAGGGCTAGCACGCACCTGCACGCACGCACATGCACACATTCTGTTTGCCAGGCATCGTAAAACATTTTAATCCCAATCTGTTTTAAATTATCATCGATTTGACCCAGAATTACTCTTTTGACACACAATCTACAGTTTGGTACCTCACATATCACATGCTGTCCACTGTACTAGAACTTTGAGCAGGTTTTTATGTCATGTGATTACAGTTGCAATCTATAATTCAATCTGCTCTCAAAAGCAACTCGGATGATTTTGTTTACATCTTAGCAGCTAATCCTTCACTTGACTGCAGCCTCAAGAATATTTGTACCTAATCACCATCAAACTGCCTATTAAAGCTGACCACAGTCCATCATGTAGTTGATCATAATTGGTGTGCTTTGTTGAGCATCTGTACTAATGTCAGCTTCCGAAACGAATGATCTATTGTGCACACCCAGCAAAACCATCACCACCACTTGTGCCACCTTATGCAGGAAGCTACCCACAATCTGACACCATCTGTCATCGCATTTGTGCGATATTGCCACCAATAGCGCATTTCCTTACAGGAAACCGTTTTTTACATTGATCACAGCTTTTTACATCTCAACTTCTTCAAACACCCACAATAATATCTTTTATAGTTAACATATATAAAATATAGCGGTTAAATCAGATGAAACTATGTTTTTAGATTGAAAATTACCTGAAAGGAAATGTTAACATAATTAACAATAATAATTGTTGTTGTTGATGGTATGTGTCTTTGTGTCTGTTCAATCTAATAAGTGCTCACTGACACCCTTTAGGCTTTACTGCAGTAGAGACTAGGCTTTGACACAACCCTGGCGCCATCTAGTGAACAAGTAGTCATTACACCAGTGGCACCAGAGCCTCCTCTTGTCAGTTTGTCACTCGTGTCTTTCATTGTACGTTTTGTACACATCATACAAACTACAAAGTCCACCATGGATAGGTTAAATGTACAAACCTGTGTTACGTGTGCACAAGGGAAAATTTGTGGATATTTTTGTAGCAAAAATGAATGATGTCCCCGCTTACTGTAATTGCGATTGTTTTACTTAATATTTTTGATTATTGCTATCTTCTTATTTTATGTATTACTTATGATCTTATGCTTAGTTTGTTGTAATGTATGTAAGGTGCTTTGAGCTTTTCAGATTTTTATGAACTGTAAGAATGTTTAGAATGAGATAGCTAACGCTCTGTAGACAGCCTTGGAGTGAGTGGTGAGTGTATTAGATATACTGGTTGCATAGTCGACCCACTTCCTTTACGTCCTCCTGTTGAAGCTTTGTGTTATTCTATCATATCATTTGTATCCGTGTTATAAAACAATGTGGTTCTCTGTCTATCTGTTTTGCCTGTCTTGTCTGTTTGCCTGCTGTGAATCCATATCTCTGTTTGTTTATATATATATATATATATATATATATATATATATATATATATATGGAGCTTCTGATCTAGCATGCCCATTTGGGTGGTTCGTAGATTTATATTTTTTTATTTGTTCAGGTGGTGGAGATCATTGGGGTCAAACATTTTTTGGGGGTCAAACATTTAATAAAAATGACACTTACCTTATCTCTATTAGTTTTACATGTATGGGGCTGGAATTGCGTATGTCATTTACCACCCCTATTGGAGTGGTTTGTAGATTTAGATTTTCTTTGGTGTGTCACAGTTTCAAAACAGATTTGATGGAGGCTATTGCCTTTTTTCCGACATTGCTGGGTAACTTGGCTAGTAGATTGTGTAACAGAAGAAATAAGCCAGAGTGTGACAGCAGACTAGCTGTATGCTACAGTCCACTGGGACTACCTGCCTGTCATTACACATTTGTGGGGAGGTGGGGTTGGGGGATTAGGAAGTGAGTCACACAGTGAAGGGTGACAACCAGTTCAGTAGCTACCTGCAGCTCATAGGGTGACAATGCCTGGGTGCCAACTGGCTGTCGAACCCTTTCTCCCAGGGATTGTCCACATAGGGAGGTGTCCCTCGGAGTGGGAATCTTCTCCCCCACTCCGGTGGGGGTACGGGCGCTGCTGTCGTAACGTCCAATCCTGTGAGTATACCTTGTGTGCATTCGTCCGTTCGTTTCTCTCTCCACCAGTGCTATTTTTATGATTGATGTATCTGTCAGAGCCAGTTTGATCGATTAATACCGAACACACATTTACGTATTGTGTATTGATTTAATTTATTTGCTATGCAGATGGTTGTTGGTTTGTTACGACTGTTTGTGCACAATTCTCTTTCAACAAGGTTGATGCCTGAATTTGTTAGAGTTATATTCATGGATCGTCGCATATGTGGGACAATGTTGGGGTTTAGGGCCTGCAACTGAAGTCTAGGGTTATACAAGTTTAAGGACATCTACACAAATGGCAATAACTATTGTAGAGAAAGACTAGTGCCCACAACTTGGACTGTCAAAAGGGAACTGTAGGTTGTACTGAAATGTAGTACTTAGTGTCAAGTATAAATGTGTCATATGTGGCAGGTTGTTTCATTTGTTTGGTATTGTATCTTTCTGCCCATACCAGCATCAAGGCATAAATCAGGCTCATTATCCATTTAACATTAATTAACCCTAATTTAGACCTTAATGTATGTGTTCCACTTTCACTTTATACTGGTGTAACTGGTACATATTGTGGAGAAAATGATGTCATTTGTTTATGTCCACCTGTTTCCTGCTGTTTATTGTGTTAGCATGTCAGACACATGCCCAGGTCTACAACACATGGTCAATGGCATTCATATGTGGCATAGCACCACAGAAATGTACCAATTTCAGGTCAGTTATGACACGTTGAAATGTCATACCGGTCTGGGTTACATCTGTGATATATGTCAAAATTGTGTGTTATGTGGGGGGATACTTTGGTGGGAACTGGGGGGGGGGGGGCCCAACCACAGTCCCTGGGCTAATGACCTACTTTTTGCACAGCAGCAAGAAAGTCTACAGGTTTCGGCAACCTTCTGTGACATCATTTGTTTTTACACTAAGCTGAGACAACAGAAGTGTCACCTTGTTAAACTGATGTAACTTCCCGACGGTTGTGAAGATAAAGTTGGACTACATCATAAAGTTATGCAATGCATTGTAATAAAATATGTTTTTTTCTTGTACTTGTAATGTGACATTTTAGCATTGCAGAATTCTTCCACTCCCTTTGACTGTGTCTACCTGTGTTCAGTTTGTAGTATGTTCTTCCACTCCCTTTGACTGTGTCTACCTGTGTTCAGTTTGTAGTATGTTCTTCCACTCCCTTTGACTGTGTCTACCTGTGTTCAGTTTGTAGTATGTTCTTCCACTCCCTTTGACTGTGTCTACCTGTGTTCAGTTTGTAGTATGTTCTTCCACTCCCTTTGACTGTGTCTACCTGTGTTCAGTTTGTAGTATGTTCTTCCACTCCCTTTGACTGTGTCTACCTGTGTTCAGTTTGTAGTATGTTCTTCCACTCCCTTTGACTGTGTCTACCTGTGTTCAGTTTGTAGTATGTTCTTCCACTCCCTTTGACTGTGTCTACCTGTGTACAATTTGTAGTATGTTCTTCCACTCCCTTTGACTGTGTCTACCTGTGTTCAGTTTGTAGTATGTTCTTCCACTCCCTTTGACTGTGTCTACCTGTGTTCAGTTTGTAGTATGTTCTTCCACTCCCTTTGACTGTGTCTACCTGTGTTCAGTTTGTAGTATGTTCTTCCACTCCCTTTGACTGTGTCTACCTGTGTTCAGTTTGTAGTATGTTCTTCCACTCCCTTTGACTGTGTCTACCTGTGTACAGTTTGTAGTATGTTCTTCCACTCCCTTTGACTGTGTCTACCTGTGTACAGTTTGTAGTATGTTCTTCCACTCCCTTTGACTGTGTCTACCTGTGTTCAGTTTGTAGTATGTTCTTCCACTCCCTTTGACTGTGTCTACCTGTGTTCAGTTTGTAGTATGTTCATCCACTCCCTTTGACTGTGTCTACCTGTGTTCAGTTTGTAGTATGTTCATCCACTCCCTTTGACTGTGTCTACCTGTGTTCAGTTTGTAGTATGTTCTTCCACTCCCTTTGACTGTGTCTACCTGTGTTCAGTTTGTAGTATGTTCTTCCACTCCCTTTGACTGTGTCTACCTGTGTTCAGTTTGTAGTATGTTCTTCCACTCCCTTTGACTGTGTCTACCTGTGTACAGTTTGTAGTATGTTCATCCACTCCCTTTGACTGTGTCTACCTGTGTTCAGTTTGTAGTATGTTCTTCCACTCCCTTTGACTGTGTCTACCTGCGTACAGTTTGTAGTATGTTCTTCCACTCCATTTGACTGTGTCTACCTGTGTACAGTTTGCAATATGTTCTTCCACTCCCTTTGACTGTGTCTACCTGTGTTCAGTTTGTAGTATGTTCTTCCACTCCCTTTGACTGTGTCTACCTGTGTTCAGTTTGTAGTATGTTCTTCCACTCCCTTTGACTGTGTCTACCTGTGTACAGTTTGTAGTATGTTCTTCCACTCCCTTTGACTGTGTCTACCTGTGTTCAGTTTGTAGCATGTTCTTCCACTCCCTTTGACTGTGTCTACCTGTGTTCAGTTTGTAGTATGTTCTTCCACTCCCTTTGACTGTGTCTACCTGTGTTCAGTTTTGTAGTATGTTCTTCCACTCCCTTTTACTGTGTCTACCTGTGTTCAGTTTGTAGTATGTTCTTCCACTCCCTTTGACTGTGTCTACCTGTGATCAGTTTGTAGTATGTTCTTCCACTCCCTTTGACTGTGTCTACCTGTGTTCAGTTTGTAGTATGTTCTTCCACTCCCTTTGACTGTGTCTACCTGTGTTCAGTTTGTAGTATGTTCTTCCACTCCCTTTGACTGTGTCTACCTGTGTTCAGTTTGTAGTATGTTCTTCCACTCCCTTTGACTGTGTCTACCCGTGTATAGGTTGTAGTATGTTCTTCCACTCCCTTTGACTGTGTCTACCTGTGTTCAGTTTGTAGAATGTTCTTCCACTCCCTTTTACTGTGTCTCCCCGTGTTCAGTTTGTAGTATGTTCTTCCACTCCCTTTGACTGTGTCTACCCGTGTTCAGTTTGTAGTATGTTCTTCCACTCCCTTTGACTGTGTCTACCTGTGTACAGTTTGTAGTATGTTCATCCACTCCCTTTGACTGTGTCTACCTGTGTTCAGTTTGTAGAATGTTCTTCCACTCCCTTTTACTGTGTCTCCCCGTGTTCAGTTTGTAGTATGTTCTTCCACTCCCTTTGACTGTGTCTACCCGTGTTCAGTTTGTAGTATGTTCTTCCACTCCCTTTGACTGTGTCTACCTGTGTACAGTTTGTAGTATGTTCTGCCACTCCCTTTGACTGTGTCTACCCGTGTTCAGTTTGTAGTATGTTCTTCCACTCCCTTTGACTGTGTCTACCTGTGTTCAGTTTGTAGTATGTTCTTCCACTCCCTTTGACTGTGTCTACCTGTGTACAGTTTGTAGTATGTTCTTCCACTCCCTTTGACTGTGTCTACCTGTGTTCAGTTTGTAGTATGTTCATCCACTCCCTTTGACTGTGTCTACCTGTGTTCAGTTTGTAGTATGTTCTTCCACTCCCTTTGACTGTGTCTACCTGTGTACAGTTTGTAGTATGTTCTTCCACTCCCTTTGACTGTGTCTACCTGTGTTCAGTTTGTAGTACGTTCTTCACGTGGATATTTTCCATTGTGTCTATTTATCACAAGTATCAGAAGTTTGTAATCTGAACTTTTTGCTATAATTATTTCACGTATGTATACCGATATGTACATTAAGGAACATATAGGTGTAAACAAATTACCAGGTAACTGCATACCTCTGTAAACAAACTAAGTAATAATAGGATAAGTTCTTGTATGCAATGTTACATAGTAAGGTATCCAGTCCCTGGCAGACCTGTTAAATCGAACACCATCTTGACTTCTCTGGAAAGCATCCAGCCATACTGCAATTACTGCACAAAAGTTATTCATACACACATATCCACCACTGTCTATATAGCCAGGTACTCATTCATAGAGCTCAGTTAACTGGAGCGATGTAGAGTTAATTAACGGTGACAGGAGGATTAAAATGAGGAATCTCAACTGAGAGTCTAATGCTCTAACCTTTAAGCCACTGCATGTATCACGTTGTAATTATTTTATAAAAATTACTATTATTTTTAAAAGGCTATAATATATGAAGGCAATCCAACGTAATTACTTGGGTTACTCAAAACTGTTTAATTGTCTACATTTAGTATTGTTTTAGCTGTCGTGGTGATTCCCGTTTGTATAGAGTGGTAGTAATGTTTGGGTTTGGCCCAACAACTAGATACAATCTGTGAGAAACATGAGTGATTTAAAGCTGCTAAATATGTCACACTGACATCACAGTATGATAGTTAAACATATCGTTCAGTCTGTGGTATTGGCACTAAACAAATTTTCATAGTATAATAAACTAGTGACTATATATGGTGAAGTTTGCATGGCCCCTGGTGTAGATTACCATGACCTCAGATGTATCCAGTTGTGTCACCTTAGACCATTGTTTCTGTTATGTCACGCCATTCTACTGGGTCGTCGTGACCGCCAGTGTCACATCGTATTGGCACCATGTCAACTGAAACCAGTTTCATTCGTTACCCGATAATTTTACATTTGTGATAACGGAAATTTGTGTGAAAAAGTATTTTTTTAGAAGACATTAAAAAAGTGTATTAAATATTAATAATATATAATTATCACTGGTCCTTGGCTATAATCTAAAATTGGAATAACATGTGCACAGTAGCAAAAATAGAGAAGTGAGCGAAAAATGAACAACTGCCAAACACGTTCCAAAAATGCTTTTTTGAACAATTGCTAGTACCAAAACATTTCGTCGGATCCAAACTATCTTGATATCATTTGAAAGTTTAAGCTTTCTGCCATTCAAACATATAAATGGTTTCCAGATAATCATTCCTAAAATTAACTAAAAACAGACATACAAAAACGTTCCGGTGTCTTAGACACTGCAAACGATGTTGGTTCATCGACACAGTTCACCAATCTACCGATTGAGGCACCACTATCTGATTTCATGATATAAGCTCCACCCACTTTTAAATTGCTGCTAACATGGCAATCACAAAGTAGGTGTGACGTCACAATCACGTATATC
Source organism: Escarpia spicata (assembly GCA_963995525.1). Classification (NCBI taxonomy): domain Eukaryota; kingdom Metazoa; phylum Annelida; class Polychaeta; order Sabellida; family Siboglinidae; genus Escarpia; species Escarpia spicata. The sequence continues at coordinate 9,087,877 of OZ023207.1, read as the reverse complement.
AACCAACCAACACAATAAATTTTGACCCTTTGGTTGGCGTACGTTATTGTGAAGTCACGCTGACATAGAGATATATTGGTTTTGTTGCGATTAAAGCACATTAGTTTCGCTGCGGTTTAAAAGTGGGTGGAGCTTTTTAACATGAAATAAAGAAATGGTGAAGTGCGCATGTCTGAACCTATGCATGTTTTTAGACGTGTTCCGAGTGGTTCATTTTTTGCTTGCTTATCTATTTTTGACAGTAGGTATACAGCGATAGAAATAAGCCAGAATATTTACTTGTCCGCCAGACAAGTAAGTTTTGAAATCTACTTGTCCTCCAAAATTTTAACTTGTCCAAGTGGTTGTTAAGGGGAATCGAAGCTTCGGAAAAAACGTAAAATGTCTGTCTTATTTTATGACAGCAACACAATTCTCCTGCTGTTTCGTTGCATGTACATCTGAGTGACCTGTGATCAAAGACACAATTTGATTTCATCTACAAATTGCAAAATTGCAAAATTATATTTGCAACTATTTTCTGGTCCATTATTATTCATCACGAATATTAAAAGTAGACACATTAAATGATGTATACCAATATTTTAATGATGCTGATATGAACGCTTTTATTAATAACAAATAATTATTACAATGATAGGAATGAGACAATTGTTTCCTTGCTATTTGTTTTATAATGTTGCAGAAACTGTTTATGTTTAATATAGTATATATATATATATATAAATAACATATAACACTGCTGTACAATTTTGACAGTAGTTTGTCATTGAAGATGCCACTCAACCAGGAACACGACCAATGCAAAGCCAGGAAATGTTGTCACAAAAATCATAATAAACTATATAATGTGATCATATTTTATTATACCTCCATTAACTTAAATATTAACAAAGTTCTGTATTTTACAAACGAAGATAATATTCAATTGATCATCAACAAACAAACGCGTATTTTTTCCTAAATGTTATATTACCATTTCAATGATGATAAAACAGGTTTAACGGTGCCCGAATTACATTTACCAGGCGAAATATAATTTATAGATTTAGTTACGTCGTAATGTTGCTGACGCACACAGACGGCCGTAGTTATGTCAACGGCGGTTGGCGCCCCGTTACCGGCCGCGCATCTTGCATAATTCGGTTTCGAAAACTCGCAATTTATGGTTAAAATAAATGTTACATAGATACAACAATACTTCTGAAATTTATTTAATATTCCGTTTATCAACCACCACCACCATAGATTTACCGGACAGCCACAAGTTTTGAAAATTGTCACCGATCTGGATCGGCTAACGTTCGATGACTTGGTCTGGAAGACTGCCGAGTCCGCGTGGGTTAGGCGTAATAATGGTTAAAACTATGTAATTATTCAAATAACAGGTAGCGATACAAAGTCTACTATTTCCAAAGTTCATCAAATATGATCCGTGAGTGGAAGCAAGTTGTATGTCGGCCAAACTGAACGATTTACGATTGTGTGAAATACAGCCTCGATCAACGATGGCTGATGCAGAGTCTGTCCTACGTGTATGACAGAGCTAGGTCGGTGCGCTCAGCGGATAACCTTGTTAACTCAGGCAAACTCGGTCGAACACTGACATACAACACACTGGCGGCAGAATGACAAGACGCCGACACACTACCATAATTTGAACGTGCGCGATTGCTAGCGATCTTCATTTACGTTTAAATTTCGTCAAATAAAAAGTTTGCAATGTTGCACGCATCACTATTTACTGTAATTTTTCACTTGTCCACCGGATAATCATGTATAGTCATTTTACTTGTCCGGGCCAAAAATCATTTGTCCCGGACAAACGGACAAGTGCTATTTCGAACGCTGGGTATATGTTGATATATACAAATTGTTGGTTTATTTTTAAGCACAGTTGAAATAATACAATATTTTGCAACAACATAAATCCTCGTAATTTGGAAAATAGAAACTAGGCAGAATCAGTGGTGAACAACTATCCAGCAAGAGGGCGTCACTGAATGAGTGATCAAAATACTGTAACATTTGATGATAACTAATGCCCTTGGCTTGTTGCTCCAGTTAAGCTAGCGATTATTAAATGTGTAAATCTGCTGACAGAATGTGTCAATATACCTTTGGTAAAAGTGTGTGGTGCCACCTGGTGGATTACTTTAATGCATAAAATTCTCCTTAGGTGTCCAAAGACATAGGCGAATACAATACAGTTATTACAGTAAGTTGAAGACTTATATAAGATGTGCTTCACTTACAGTAGGATGCTAAATCGTTAAAGTGTTTAGTGTTGGTGCTGGTAAAATATGCAACATTAAAACGTCTTGGTAATTTATCTCCACTCACATATAGGAATATCATGGAATTCACTTTGGTCAACATAATATAATATGGGTATACATGTGGCTAAAATATTTTATATAACTCTTGGCTTTAAAAAGCAGCAAGGAATAGAACAGGTTTATGGAGACAAGCCAAGATGTAATGAATGCCCCGTGCTAAAAGAAGACACGACCCTGAGAACTGGTGCTTTTTTTATTGGGCATGTACATCATAGTATACCAGATCCCAGATTTAGATAAATGGGCCAGAGATGAGACTGGATTGGGAACAGGCCTGGCCTAGTGACCCACAAGGGGTGTCTGTAGGGGAGGGATGGGACAGCTGGTGGATCCCTGCCTGTCACAGATAGCCCTCAGTGTCCCTCCTTCCCTTGTGGTACCACTCCCTCAGAATCCTCCCATCTGGGGCAAGTTGGGCATGATCAGGGGTGACATGGTTTCTTTTCTTCTGGAGAGGGGTGTAGAATTAGTGGAATGTCTACCCTGCACTTGGGGTAGTAGAATATGTTTTATGTGCAGTGTTCGTGTGCTGTTTTGCTCTGTGTAATTTTACAGTACACTGTTAACTAGCAGCTCATGTAACTGGTGACATGATATCTTGTATTTGTTGCTGCCTACGCAGGTTTGCCCTTTGTAATTATCATAACAGTTGGCAATTCTGTGCCGTGACGTTTTATAATGTTTTGTTGTACATCTTATCTCAGTACTGATTTGTACCGTAATGGCAGTTTTTGTTCTGTTCTTTTTTATTTCATCTCGCATGTGTTGTGTGCAAATCTGTCTGTGTCTGTCTGTCTGTCTGTCTGTCTGTCTGTCTGTGCTTGTCCGTCCGTCCGTCCCTCCTTCTCAACTTGCTGTGTTCCGTGCAGCCAGGGAAGGAGGCAGTCTGTGGTCTGACAGTGTTTCTCCCCCAGTGCTGGGCCCAGCCCCAGTCTTTCCCACAGCTGGCTCCTTCCCTGGCCACAGGCAGGAAGCACTCCCACAGTTCACTGCTCCCTGTTAGCCCTGGCTATGCCTAATGGGCTGTGTCTCTCCCTCCATCTGTCCACAGCCCCTCCCACTGGGTGCTGGGGATGGACTGGGACAGGAGTGGGGACTGACCAGGACATAAGCTGCATTCACACCTACAGAATTAAAACGGTTTAGCTAAACCGTTTTAGTTAAACCGGTTCATGTTTGAAAATTGTGAGCGTTCACACATGCAATAGCTAAACCGTTTTAAGGAGGAAGTTGGTATGCGCACATGCGCAAGCTAGCATAACAAAATTGTTAACGATGTCCCCCTGACCCCGCCTTGGCGCCCTCGCTCAGGTCGCGGTTCAGACGATTGGTAATGCACCGATATATAATTATATTTCCTTCTAAATCGGACTACCCCCGATCGTCTCCCCACAACTCCAGTAACAGCCGAACTTCCCCATCATCCCAATTGTCGCGTTGCACTTGCGTTTCTTTAGATTTTGCATCGATCGAAGTCGAATACATGATTGCGCCAAAATGTTGTTTATGTTTACATTATAGACAGGAAGCGACGAGGCGCAAGATCGAATGTGACGTGCTTAAAACGTTTTAGCTAATCCGCTTGCGTTCACACTTGCAACTCGTGAACTGAAGTGGATTAGCTAAACCGTTTTAGTTAAAACGTTTTAGCGCTAAATCGCATTCACACATCTGTTTTCTGACTGGATTAGTTAAAAGATTTTAACTAAACCGTTTTAAAGTGTAAGTGTGAACGCAGCTTTAGACACACTGGCAGTAACCTTGACTATGGTAGAAACAGCCCTGTGGTCATGTAAACAGTTTCAGGGTGTCAGACCGACATTTTCTCTAGGTACAGATCACTATTTTCCTGTTGAAACTGGTGGTAGAAGCCAGACAGGTAGTTTCACACTGTGCATAAAAGTATGATTTTTTTTTACAGAAAATGGCTACTTTGCCTTGTGTCTTGTCACTGGTTTGCTGCAATGGTTTTGTTAAATCCTACAATTTTGTTTTGGGGAAAATCAACATAGGAGATGTTTGTCATCATTTGTTACCTCAAAAAACAAGTTCGGTCATCATGCTCACAAGATCCACCACTGACACGTGCACATACAGTGACATCATTTGGTGAGTCACAGACCACTCTATAGTTTATGTACTTCTCCAATAGGTGGGAAAGCAGATATGTGACTTTGCAAGTAAATAACTTGAAGTAACCAGCTTTGTTTTTGTTAAATACATCGCCAATTGGTAGGTGAGAGGCGACTGGCCATAGGAGGCAGTTGAATGCTACATAAGAAAGAGGTGACAGGACCTCGGTGCATGGGACGAGGTACACTTAGAATTCCCCCAAATTGGTGTACTGATATTGTGAATACAGTGTTTTGTCTCAGAAGAATGGAGAACTAACTATTTGCTACGTTGGTTCGCAGAATAGGGAACTACTGACATATCAATTACAATAGATGTCCTTATAAACAACACTTGTGGTCTGTGCCCCACAGTGGCTTCCTGGTGGTCTATTTACAATCGAAACTCTGTCTTCTCTCCATCCTCTGTACCTTTTTTCCCACTGGGCTCAAACTGGACCTTCAAACAGTAATTCCCGTCCGCCGCTGTTTCCTTTATTTCACACCATGCAAAGTTCCGGGATTTATTCCTTCACTTGAATCTCAAAAGCGGCATGACTTTTGTTAACTCACTCAGTTTATAATCGCTTTTTATATTGCGGTGTAGAATATGTTGGCCTACTTTTTCCTTTCTGCTTGTTTCCAGGTCAGAGGTTATCCAGATACGCATTCAAGTTAGTCAAATATGCATCCATCCGTAATTTTTTGGACACCTTTTTTATTATACCAAATAATAATAACCTATTGTGCTATGAGTGTACATAGCTATTGATACCAGTAGTTATTTATTCAAATTAAGTAATATAATGTATAAATCTTAATGGCGGCTCCTCACTTCTGTTTATCCCTTATGTCAGACTCGTTTCTTGGAAATTCAAACCTATCTAGTATCAACAATGACAGTGGTGTTAGCTCCTGCTTGCACATACACATGTTATTTAGTATCAACAATGACAGTGGTGTTAGCTCCTGCTTGCACATACACATGTTATTTAGTATCAACAATAACAGTGGTGTTAACTCCTGCTTGCACATACACATGTTATTTAGTATCAATAATAACAGTGGTGTTAACTCCTGCTTGCACATACACATGTTATTTAGTATCAACAATAACAGTGGTGTTAGCTCCTGCTTGCACATACACATGTTATTTAGTATCAATAATAACAGTGGTGTTAACTCCTGCTTGCACATACACATGTTATTTAGTATCAACAATGACAGTGGTGGTAGTTCCTGCTTGCACATACACATGTTATTTAGTATCAATAATGACAGTGGTGTTAGCTCCTGCTTGCACATACACATGTTATTTAGTATCAACAATGACAGTGGTGTTAGCTCCTGCTTGCACATACACATGTTATTTAGTATCAATAATAACAGTGGTGTTAACTCCTGCTTGCACATACACATGTTATTTAGTATCAACAATGACAGTGGTGGTAGTTCCTGCTTGCACATACACATGTTATTTAGTATCAACAATAACAGTGGTGTTAGCTCCTGCTTGCACATACACATGTTATTTAGTATCAATAATAACAGTGGTGTTAACTCCTGCTTGCACATACACATGTTATTTAGTATCAACAATGACAGTGGTGGTAGTTCCTGCTTGCACATACACATGTTATTTAGTATCAATAATGACAGTGGTGTTAGCTCCTGCTTGCACATACACATGTTATTTAGTATCAACAATGACAGTGGTGTTAGCTCCTGCTTGCACATACACATGTTATTTAGTATCAATAATAACAGTGGTGTTAACTCCTGCTTGCACATACACATGTTATTTAGTATCAACAATGACAGTGGTGGTAGTTCCTGCTTGCACATACACATGTTATTTAGTATCAACAATAACAGTGGTGTTAGCTCCTGCTTGCACATACACATGTTATTTAGTATCAATAATAACAGTGGTGTTAACTCCTGCTTGCACATACACATGTTATTTAGTATCAACAATGACAGTGGTGGTAGTTCCTGCTTGCACATACACATGTTATTTAGTATCAATAATGACAGTGGTGTTAGCTCCTGCTTGCACATACACATGTTATTTAGTATCAACAATGACAGTGGTGTTAGCTCCTGCTTGCACATACACATGTTATTTAGTATCAACAATGACAGTGGTGTTAGCTCCTGCTTGCACATACACATGTTATTTAGTATCAACAATGACAGTGGTGTTAGCTCCTGCTTGCACATACACATGTTATTTAGTATCAATAATGACAGTGGTGTTAGCTCCTGCTTGCACATACACATGTTATTTAGTATCAACAATGACAGTGGTGTTAGCTCCTGCTTGCACATACACATGTTATTTAGTATCAACAATGACAGTGGTGTTAGCTCCTGCTTGCACATACACATGTTATTTAGTATCAACAATGACAGTGGTGTTAGCTCCTGCTTGCACATACACATGTTATTTAGTATCAACAATGACAGTGGTGTTAGCTCCTGCTTGCACATACACATGTTATTTAGTATCAACAATGACAGTGGTGTTAGCTCCTGCTTGCACATACACATGTTATTTAGTATCAACAATGACAGTGGTGTTAGCTCCTGCTTGCACATACACATGTTATTTAGTATCAACAATGACAGTGGTGTTAACTCCTGCTTGCACATACACATGTTATTTAGTATCAACAATGACAGTGGTGTTAACTCCTGCTTGCACATACACATGTTATTTAGTATCAACAATGACAGTGGTGTTAACTCCTGCTTGCACATACACATGTTATTTAGTATCAACAATGACAGTGGTGTTAGCTCCTGCTTGCACATACACATGTTATTTAGTATCAACAATGACAGTGGTGTTAACTCCTGCTTGCACATACACATGTTATTTAGTATCAACAATGACAGTGGTGTTAGCTCCTGCTTGCACATACACATGTTATTTAATTTCAATGAAGTCATCAGACAAGGTAATCAATTATTCTCAACTGGGTCCAGTCAAAATTCAGAAAGACAATTGCATCCGTTCTGTTGTATGGATCAACATTGGTGGTTTTTGCCAGAAACTTGAGTGACTTATCATGTCTGCAGCTGCGATGACAGTGTACTTTGAGTCAATATCGCACAGTTCACAAAGTATGTGTTCACTTGACTTTGTCGCCATCTGGTGATTGATACAGAACTATGTCCACGATTGATAGAAAAGGGGTGGTTGCATATTTAATTAAATCTAATGTTTTCTGGGATAATTGTTCACATGGGAATGGGTATAAATGTAAATAAAAATAGACATTTCATGGGGACAGCATGTGTGTTGATTTTCTGCAGAGAAAATGACATAATTTTAATATCTTTTTTATCCAGGTTGATAAAAGAATACATGTTATGATAGCTGATATTCACTTCAGAAGATTAAAACATAAATTTACAAACTGTATTAATGAAAACATAAGCAGACCCAACTATTTAATATTATTACCACAAAGAAAATTAATGTTATTACCAGTGGTAAAACTAAATAGTGGTCTGACCCCACTGGTGTCCAGATGTGACCACTGATCCCCTGACCACTGACTCATGACAGCCAGACACTTGGGTCTGCTTATTTTAGGGTTGACTGCAGCTGTCAGCACTGGTAATGACCCCAGACAGGGTGAAGGGTACTGGTGATATTTCATCCCCACACTAAACCCCTAAATGAGCTCCAGCCAGGCACACATTGTGTCTGCTGTATGGATCATTGGGAAAGGAATGGTAGCCCTTCAAGGCTGCCGGCGATTTGTGCCTTGTTTCCTGATTCCCCCTCTGGAAGTGTCTAGATGCCAGACCTTTTGTTGGAAAAAAATCGGAAAATGTAGTTTTTTATATTTGCTACTTTATTCACACAATGACACTAATTTGTATATAATAATGAATTAGCACGGAAAGTGAGTAACACTGGCAATTTTTAAAAGAAACTTGTAATAATGTATTTTGTTTGTGTTGTGGTGGTTTATGGATACATGCATTCAGATGTAGTTAGGCTGATTCATGGCGTTTTATTCACTGCACGTTTCAAGGAAATTTGATTCACCTGTTGTTGGAGAAAATTACCATTTGTCGTCCTGGGAAATGACATTTGAGCAGTGTTCCTTGGTGAAGTAGTTTGAAATATAAAGGTAACTTCCTATACTGTGCAGTATCCAGTTCATGAGACCATTCCAACTTGAAAGCACTTTTCTCTTTACCCCCCCACCCGTTTCCCACCCACTGTGACCCTGGTAGAGCTGTTTATTCCAATGCTAACTCAAGTTCTCTCCGCGGAAAAGTGCACATAATTTTACTGTAAGTCGCTGAAATTGGTTTGTTGATATTGCTGTGTAAATAACAAGAATTTTGTTTTCGCTCTAAAATTGAGTTTGGTTGATCGTGATGTTAGATCATCATAATGCAACAGCTGTCTCTCTCTTAACTGGTTTGGAGCAAAGCTATCTCAAATTTACTGACTCCTGTGCTGCTGTTTCAAACCTTGGGCAATTTGGTTCACTCTACATTGCTGCAGTGAACTCAACTGTATAATTGAGTACCTGGCTATAAACAGTGGTGGATATCAATTTGTGTATGAATAATTTTCATTAATTAATTGCAGCATGGCTGAAAGCTTCCCAGAGAAATTGAGATGGTGTTCGATTGAACAGGTCTACCAGGGAGTAAAGTATAAAGCGCTTTGAGCAGTCCAAAATACTGGCTACTGCATTATATAAGAACTTACCTTTACTTTTAAATGATTCTAAAGGATTTATACCTGATGTAAGTATGTAGTAAAGGACATGAAACTTGTGTTATTTTATGGCGTTTAGGGTGCATTTTTGATGTACACTAGCATATTGGCATAGTCCAGACACTTCTAGATTCACACAAATCCACACACTTCTGATGCAGGGGCTCTGACTGAAGTTACCCCCCCCCATCAGTTCATGCCCTTATCTACTTTATGACCATAAAAGGCCAATGACTTATGATGACCTGCCTTGAAACGGTAGTAAAAGAGGAATTGTGATTGAGTTATTAAATACAGACCCCCTTGTCCTGCTGGTAATGTTTCTGTTGTAATTTATGTGCAAAGAGAATATTTTGTTGTGTAAAAGAAAAAATTATGAGTTTTAAATGCCTTTTAATAGTTATGTTTTTTCATTTCATTTTATTGCATATATGTGTGAAACTGTGCGAGATGATTTGCCATGAATGGATTGAGAGCTTCGCTGCTCATTGAATACATATACATTCTATTTTATTCTTTCATATAACATTCTACAAAAAATATACATCTACATTCATTTTGAGGTCGGTCATTTTAATTTAAAGATGTTGGCCTTACACATGTGCAGTCGTTAAAAAAAACCTTAAAAGCATGTATGCTTTGGTTAACAGCATTTACCAAATTGACTATGACCTTTGCAAAATTGAAGAAATGTGAATCAGCATTGTGTAAACATAATTGAGAAATTTTGTTGCCAAAAATTATTTATGAGGTTATCTGGTGAATTCATTGAAACAAAATAACACATTTTTACTAACAAGCTAAGATGATACTACTTCTAAAAGATAGATTTGATTGTTTGCCAAACGAGCATGAAACAAGACTCGCAAACAGCGTAAGTTTATTAATTCAGGGACTTTTAAATATCACGCTTTCCGAATAGGATATTTTACTGTTGTTATTGATTACAAAAAGTTTTTGTTTGTTGTCAGCAAACCTTTTACCACTAACTCTAGAAGGGTGCCAGTTTACATTTATACCCCACTGACATCTGTTCCACCCTGTATGCTGCATTAATATCAAGGATTTTACCCTCTGTGGGTGGCATTCTTTAGAGCTACCCTTGGTGGAATGCTAAGCATTTGGGTTCTTAAGTGGGGCCACTGAAGGACATCGTAGTAAGCCCTTCAGTCCCATTTTCCCTCTGTGTGTGTGATAGCTTTCATTTGGCCTTGTCCCTGGGTCTGTCTATTTTGGAGGCATTTCCAAAAAAATAAGAAACAGTCATTGGGTTAATATGTAGCCTGGTTGGTTTTTATCATAATACCACGTGATGTAGTATAAAGTTAAATAATAGACTATGTATATAATCATCCGTTATCATTAAATAGGCCTGGGCAGGGATTTTTCACTTAAATTGCCCATAGTTCTGACTGTTCTCCAGACATTGGTGAAACATGTATTGGAAAAAAATTACATCATAACAAACATCCATTATATGGTCTGTTCATGTGTCAAATTTCTTTCTGGTAACTCCAAAATTACACGTTCAACAAGCTTTCAAAGAAGCGTATGAAACCACGATTAACTTGCCGTGGTGACATATAGCCTGTTCTAAGATGCTATGTAGTTATGCTGGTGCCGAGCATAGTGCTGCACATTCCAAACAGATCGAGAAATTTTACTAAAACTGCTATTTTCACAGACCTCACATGGTGTAAATTTTTGTCCGATTCAATCAGAATAAAGTTTATTTTAAAAAGACATTCCTCATCATCATCATTGTGCAGCCGTAGTGTCCTGTGATTGAGCAAAGGCCTCAGCATGTCGTTTCCAGATCTGCCTGTCTTGCGCTATCCTCTGCCAGATGGTGCCCTTCCAGTACTCGTCTAGTTCGTTTCTCCACTGTCTCGCCGGTCTTCCTCTAGATCGTTTCCCTTCGTAAGGTCTCCAGGTTGTGATATGCGATGTCCATCGGTTATCTCATAATCTGCTGATGTGCCATGCCCAGGTCCACTTCTGTCTTCTCATTTGTTCTATGACGTCTATGACCTTTGTCTTCTCTCGAACCCAGATGTTTGTCTTTCTCTCCCAATATGTGATGTTTAACTTTCCATCTTTGTTTGTGCGGCCGCTAGCTTGTTCTTTCCCTGGATGGTGAGTGTCCACGTTTCCGCGCCGTATGTCATCGCTGGAAGTACGCATGAGTTGAAGACTTGTCTCTTCAAACAGGTTCCAAAGGTACCACTGACGATGTCGCGCGAATGCTGTCCAACGGCGGTGATCCTTCTTTGAATCTCCTTATGTTGGTTTTTGTCTGTGACACTGTATCGCTGTCCCAGATAGACGTAGTTTTCAACGTTCTCTATCTACGTCGTGTTGATGTATTTCTTATTGGCGTGTCATTTTCTAGCATCACTTGTCTTTGATATGTTCATTTTCAAACCTTGTTTTTTACTTTCATCAGCTGGCTCCTGCAATTTTTTTTTTAGTTCTTGCAGTGTAGCAACACATATGAGTAAGTCGTTGGCAAAGTGAAGATGACAGATATTCTCCATCTGTCCTCAAGCCTCTGGTTTCCCAGGTCAGTCTTTGGAATATGCTTTCAAGTGTTGCCATAAACAGCTTGGGCGATATGGTGTCACCCTGTCGTACTCCTCTCTTGATGTTCATCTTGTTGCTCTTTTTGTGTACGTGGACTGTCACTGAGATGTTGGTGTAGATGTCTTTCAGGAGATCGATGTACACGTCTTCTATCCCCTGTTCTTGAAGGGAGGTCAGTATTGCCTAAGTTTGCACCGAGTCGAAAGCCTTCTCGTAGTCGACGAAAGCGATGCAGAGCGGGATATTATATTCCTGGCACTTCTCTTTCAGTTGGTTTACGACGTGTATGTGGTGTGTCGTTGAATACCTGCTTCTGAATCCTGCTTGCTCTCATCGTTGGTTTTCGTCCAGTGTCTTCTCTAGTCTATTCGTTAATATCTTTGTGAGTAATTTGTAGATGTTTGATAACAGACATATCGGTCTGTAGTTCTTGAAGTCTTTCTTATTTTCCTTCTAGAAGATTATCACCATCTTGGCGTTATACCAAGCGGTGGGTATTCATCTTTCTGATAAGCATTTAGTGTACAGCTTAGCCAATGTCTTCCAGATGATATCTTCTCCTGCTTTTAATGTTTCAATGTTTACATGGTCGTTGCCTAATGTCTTCCCATTCTTCATATCTCTTAACACTCCTTCTACCTCCCATGGATAAGTCATGGACAGTCACTGGACTGGTACCTCTTTCAGTCAGTGTGAATTATGGTACTCTGTTCACTGTCGTATAGCTCGGTGTAGAATTCTTCTATTCGTTCCATGATCATATCTTGGTCTTGTATTTTTCTACCCTGCTTGTTTAGAAGTGTAATCAGTGTGTTTCGGCCAAGTGCCTGAGTTTTTCTGGCTTTCTTCAGTCTCTTTGATGCCATAATCGTTTCTCGTATGATATCTTGTTTGTACTTCCTGATGGTCCTCCTTCGCTTTCTTTTTGATGGTCTTGCATATTTCTGCGTACTCTGTTTGTTTTTTACAGTCACTGTTATCCACCATTTCTTGTCGTTTCTTCATTAGTGCTTGTGTCAGTGACGATATTCTCGTCGTTACATACCTGTTGATTACTTTTTTCTACACTTGTCATACTTAGTTGGATCATCTCAGTGATGTCGATGTCATCTACTTCTTGTAGTGTCTCCAATCAATTTCTCAATTCGAGTTGGAATTCGATCTTTTTTGTTCGTATTTGTGTGGTATCTACACTTGGTGGTCTCTTGTTTGGCAACTTCTTCTTTCCGGCCTTGATGTCCGGTTTGATGTTGCTCATCAAACGAAGCAAAACAAAATTTTGTGGCACACTTGTTTGAAGTTATATCTGGATAAATTCCTGCTGTATCTATCAGTGTCTGTAGCCATATCGTCTTGTAATGATTACATTGATATGTGAAGTCTAAAGTATCCAGTCCCAAAGCCAACTGTTTGTCAGCTACGTGTGTCTATGAGTACAGTCACACTCCTGACCTGTCACCTGGTTTTTCTCTTTGCAATATGGATATTTTATTTTCAGAGTTATTGATTTGTGTGTGATTGTTTTACATAATTTGCTGCAAACAAATGATAAATGTTATGTAAACGACAGGTAATTTTCACGCAATTGCCCATTTTATCTGGATATATAATCAGCAATCATGATGGTCTGACAGTTACAGTTGTGTCATCTATATAGTGGTGGTCATTCAAGACAGGGAGCCACTGCTACCAAGGACTAGCTAAGCACACCATCTTGAGAAAATCCCCACTCTTGAGGGATGATATCTTATCCCACCTTTAGGAGTATTGAGAATGTCCCCAGACGCAAACCACTTTGTGAATCAGTTGGTTTTTTGCAAGGCCAGGGAAAGTAATTTGTTACAACTGGTACCCTGTAGCAGCAGGGGATTCCCACCAGGAGGAGAGCCTGGGGAGGTGCCACTGCTCCCACTTCCTGGCCTCCCATCTTTCTGGGATCCAGGTCATCTCTGGTCTCCCTGTGAGAAAGAGGAGAGCTGGGTTCTTCCCCACCTGTCTTCCACAGGATGTCAGTGGGAGGCTGGTGTTGTGTCATGCTCAATCTCATGCAGTGTCTTCATTTGTGGCTTGTGACTACTGCTGCAACACGCGCTTTTGAACAGGAATAGTGGGAGTGCATGCGTGCGAGGGAAAGGAGGAGAGGTAGAGGGAGTTGGGGAGAAAGGATGGGATAGGGAGGGAGGGGAGGAGAGGTAGAGAGAGTGGGGGAGAGAGGGTGGGATAGGGAGGGAGGGGAGGAGAGGTAGAGAGAGAGTGGTATAGGGAGGGAGAGGAGGAGAGGTAGAGAGAGAGTGTGGAGGACAGAGGGTGGGATAGGGAGGGAGAGAAGGAGAGGGTGGGATAGGGAGGAAGAGGAGGAGAGGTAGCGAGAGAGAGTGGGGGAGAGATGGTGGGATAGGTAGAGAGAGAGAGAGAGTGGGGGAGAGAGGGTGGGATAGGGAGGGAGAGGAGGAGAGGTAGAGAGAGAGAGTGGGGGAGAGATGGTGGGATACGGAGGGAGAGGTAGAGAGAGAGAGAGAGTGGGGGAGAGAGGGTGAGATAGGGAGGGAGAGGATGAGAGGTAGAGAGAGGGTGGGATAGGGAGGGAGAGGTAGAGAGAGAGTGGGGGAGAGAGGGTGGGATACGGAGGGAGAGGTAGAGAGAGAGAGAGTGGAGGAGAAAATGTTGGATAGGGAGGAGAGAGAGAGAGAAAGGGAGGGACAGAGGGAGAGGAGCAGAGGGAAAGACAGAGAGCTGCTGCATCGTATGTCTCAGTTAGAATCTCCCTATCCTTGGGGCAGTAGACTGTAGTAGCATGACCAGTCCATGAAATGGGGCACACCCAGAATATATCTAGTTTTGTAACATTACACATTTCGAAGAAGAAAAAAACATTTCTGAGCATGCTGATATTGGTGGTTATATGATATCTACCCAGAAATATGTTGCACAGGCATATAATGAATATAATTCAAACAAGTTAAATAATAACATGATCACATACTTAATATTTAAAAAGTTCACATTTACCAGGTTATTTATGCGATCATACTATCATGCAAATTAGTTAATTAAATTTTAATCAACTGATTTGGGACACATACAATTTCGAAAAAAGGCTCATAGTTCTATCTCTGATATATTTTTCCAGATCGCTCCCTGAACACATTTCCAACATATTTAGTATGATCAATTGGGCCACTTCTAAGGTCATTGCTCCCAACCCTACCCCCAGGACAGGGGACAGTGGGGGTATTGTATGAGGCTTGTCCTTGTGATGCTGCCTCTGTGCCCCACTTGGTATTGAGGCAATGTTGGCCCTCTCTGCCTGGCTGGGCACAGTTGGGAACATTCAGCATGATCCCTCTCCCACATCTGGCTATAGTTTACCCCAGTAGAGGGCTGGAACACGCACCCTGTCACAGGTTAGGGGTGTCAGTTAGACAGAAGGTAGGGTGCAGGGTGGGGGTTCATTCATGAGTTAGACCATGTGGTTAGCAGACCCAACCATACCTGATATGATCTTTGGTGGCCCAGTTGGTTGATATACTGGATACTGCACTGAATGAATTCCTAACAGGATACAGCAGGATATATATATGTGTTGTACCCCAAGTGGGGTAATTTACCTCTTCTACAGATGGACACAGAATGGTACATGTTTACATGTCCTTCTAACACTCCCACAAGATCTTGCCTCTGTCTTGGTCTCCTTCCTCCTACATGACAACCCAGAAACCTTCATTCTCTCATCCATGATAGGTCTGCATATTCTTTTTGGTCTACCTCTCCGTTCTGTGGTCCCAATTAACATCCATTGCTGGTAGTTGGTGTTGGACCTGAGGACCCGTCCATCTCAGAAGTGTTGCCTTTGTTTCACCATGACGCAACTAAAAATGTGCTGCTTGATGGAGTTTAGTGTTGGAGATGGCTTCAGACCAATACCCTGTTCACTTATCGTTTATAGACAGTAAAACTGTTCATGAATGTAAAAGACATGAGTTGAAAACACAAAGGAAATCATGCATGCAGGCAGTGAAGACTTTGGAACAACTACCATGCATACACAGTAAGGTCATCGCAGTACACTTGACTGTGAAAGATTGTTTGCTAATGAAATGAACATGACAGTTCATGCCAGGTTGTGAGTAGTTAGAACAGCAGATAGCACAGTACAGTGTAAAGACAGTTCATGCCAGGTTGTGAGTAGTTAGAATAGCAGATAGCACAGTACAGTGTAAAGACAGTTCATGCCAGGTTGTTAGTAGTTAGAATAGCAGATAGCACAGTACAGTGTAAAGACAGTTCATGCCAGGTTGTGAGTAGTTAGAACAGCAGATAGCACAGTACAGTGTAAAGACAGTTCATGCCAGGTTGTGAGTAGTTAGAATAGCAGATAGCACAGTACAGTGTAAAGACAGTTCATGCCAGGTTGTGAGTAGTTAGAATAGCAGATAGCACAGTACAGTGTAAAGACTTTCAACTATTTTGGATGAACTTAATGGCATTTGTAAATGGCGTTATCTTCAATTGTGAATTTAGATAATTTCATATATATATATATATATATATATGTCAACACTAACTAAAAATGATTCCCATAACTCAACCAAAATGGTGACTAAAAAACTATGTGAGAGTATGAAACTTGCTTTCCCAGCAGTCATAGTCATCAAGGCAGTCTAGTGGAAACATTTTGAGAAGATGCATGACTGTATAAATAGTGAACCAAAGGGTGTTGTTTAATGGTGGTTTTAGTGTTACTTTTGGTCGTCATTTACTGTAGTAGTTTAAGTTTTGTGATAGTTTTAGTATCACAATCAGAGATTTTAGTGGTAGTTTTTGTACTACTTTTAGTGGCTGTTTTAGTGGTAGTTTTTTGTGGTCAATTAGTGGCAGTGAATATATTACAATTAGGGTCATTTTAGTGTCGACTGTAGTGGTTGTTTTAGAGAGGTGATAATATTAATTCTAGTAGTGGCTATGATGGTTACTTAATTGATCTATTTGGAGCTGCGTGATGCTGTAATGCTGAATGTATGAACAGTTTATCTTGTGAGGATGCCATCTTTGTATGAAACCTCATTAACACCTGCCAAATTACACGTGTGTCAAGAATACACAAATTCACTAAGCATTATTGCTAGCACTTCGAACTCTCAAGAGATTCAAGAGATTCCAAGTTCGAGTCCTATTCCTGCCCTTTCTGGCATTGGGCTAGTTCAATCACTCCATGTTGCTTCAGTTCACCTGTATGAATGAGTACCTGGCTATAAACAGTGGTGAATATAAATTTTGTATACGAATAGTCTTCATGCATTAATTGCAGTGTGGCTAAATGCTTTCCAGAGAAGTCGAGAAGGTGTTCGAATGAACAGATCTGTCAGGGAGTGTAAAGCACTTTGAGCAGTCCTAAGGACCGAATATTGTAGTATATAAGAACATTACCTTGTTTTGATGTATGCCAAACATTAGTCGTTTAACCAATTATCGCTAAAATATCAAGTTTGGCTAAACAGAATAGATGCCTTGCCAATCTGGCTGGGAAACATCACCTTAGTAGACTGCCTGGCAGAAAAAATACATGTGAGTGAGACCAGAATTCAAGCTTTAATCATCCCACTGCTTACATCTACCCACTTGAACTAACTAGCCATGTTGATGTTGTTTTGACCCAGTCCCTGAAGAGTTGGGAGGGAGCAGCCCTGTTGGAGGGACTGAGGTTGTGGGAGGGTTTGATTGGCCAGTGAGTGTGCTCAAGTGATGTCAATCAAACTGTATCTATGCCAGTAGTTTGCCCTGGTTCCTAGCACATTCTCTGTATGTGTGTGTGTGTGTGTTTATAAGAGCAGTTTTAGTTTGTGTCTAGAGGTGCACAGTGCCTTGTGTGAGGTGACACAAGCTGGTACGAGAAATAACAACAACAAGGCTGCGCTGACTGACCAATCAGTGCATTGGGTTGCTACATACACTAGTGGGGCAGTGATTCAGGGAATCCTGCACTCATTCAGGTATCAGTGATGTGGCCAGACTGCCTGACCACTGCATGGACATTGTCCTGGTCCACAGAGCTGCCCCCTGTGTCACATGCACTTGATGAACCCTGCATGATGCCCAAGACCACTGCCTGAGCATTTATGCTAACTCAGAACAGCAGTGGCACTGTGGATCGACAGAGGATGTTTTCACTGGGTCACCAGTGTGGAAGGATTTGTGGGAAACTGGAGGTTTGTTCTACGGTCGCACAGATATAGGGTTGTTCCCATCACTGGTGGTAGCCCAAGAAGGAGTAGCCTGCTTCCCTTCTGATGGTGGAGGGAAGTTGAAAGGTGTTCCCTCCTAGTTGGGAGTGAAGTGAATGATCCCAGCTGCTCTGTGTGAGATAGGAGCCTCAGACTGGGGCATCATTAGCAGTGTGTCTAATCACACTGGAGTTGCAGTGATAGATGTGAGGCTGGCTGCTACCAGAGCTCAACAGTAGTGGCTGCCAACTTGTTACTTACATGTACATCTGTAACATTGTTGTTGATGAATTTGTTAACGTGATATCACAGTTGACACATACGGATAACTGGTGACACATACGAGGAAGTGACATCCACTCTGGATTTATAGTTGTGACTGTCAGCTTTGACAATCCCCCATTGTTGGGGAATTCCGCATTGGTGTAAATGTTACGACGTTCATGCGATATAGGAAAAGACTCAACTACGAACAATAGCAGGACTTTGGTCAGTGCTGAGGACTGACTCTGGATAGGCCATGTGCATGGGCCGGCCTCTCAGGCAATAGAAGGTGGCCGAGACCCCCCATGAAGATGATGTGTAGCATATACATTGACCCTTGCTACGAGCAACACGCAGGTAGGTCAAAGTGCATCGGCGTGGCGACCGTTTACGATCTCTTCAAACGTTTTACGGCAGCGCGCATATTCTTGTCGGAGAGATCAGCAGTCGTTAAACGTGGAATGCTGCGAAAAGTAACGAAAACCGTGAAATTAGTGAAGGTTCTGTTGGTTATGTGGATAACCAACCACAAATGGGAGAGGTGCTAGCCCAGAAACCACCTGCCATCCCTTTCCAGTCTCCCAGACTCCCAAGTTCCCATGATAATCGGCCAATATTTATGATTGCCTACACGGAAAGGAGCAGGATGTTTTTTGATCAGTTTTATAGCTGCTAATAATAGCGCTGTCAGTTGTGCTAGGCACGGCAACTTTAAAAGTCTTTATGCTAAGTATATCAAGTACTATATTCAGGGTACGCGGAGATAGATTACCATTCCATTTTCGCATTTGTGGTGATGATTTTGAGATTTTGTCCCCAAGCAGACGTGCTGATATATTTTATAATTGACAAGTTTGGTACTCTTCCATGTATTGTTTATAGATAATAGCATCAGAAATTTCATTTGTTTTATAACAAACTTAGTTACATTGGATTTGTGCTAAATTTTAATTTCAGAGAGTTATTTGTGTAAATATGCACTCAGAACTTGGTGTGTTTCATTGTACTGAGAGCATAGCATCCATTTGGAACTAAATGCTGGTTTGACCACTAATATATGCTCAGATTAGTGACTTTCTGCTGGTAAACAATACAAATGACCTGAATGGTCAAAACTAACTGCTACACAGGAAGCTAAGTTAAACATTTCTGTCATGTGAACACGTTTGTAGAAGTCACATTTGTGAACTGCATTTTGTTACAAAGTTAATTTTTAATATGAATATATATATATATCTATATATAAATGGAGGTATGCAAATAAAAATATATTATAAGTCACCTACCAGAATGACAGTATACATGTATTCGGACACTATATGTTTTCAGACACCTCTAACAATATTTTTAGTTTGTTCCCATGTAATTGGACACCAATTACTAGTGATTGTTATCTCAGAGCTGATGTTACATAACCCTATTAATAGCACAGGTAGTCAAATGTGACACAATGTTAGGACTTGCTTGTGTTCGTAAATATTAGGACATCGAGTCTGTAAATTATTTTTCTGTAGGTTAAGTTTTTGGAAAGGTGAGAGTTTAATTATTTGTAGGTGTCTAAATACATAACAGTTACAATAGTAAACTGATGGCTTATATAAGACGTGTAAACATGTGTTTCAATCAGGATGCAAAAACATTAAGCAGGAAGCATGCTCAACCAAACATCTTGGAAAGAAAACATAAATATCTGGGGTCCCTTTCACTAGATCAGGGGAATTCTTGGAAGGAACTGAAATAATCAACCTTTGAAATCCCTGTGGAGGACTACTAAGAAAGTTAGGCAGTGAATGCAGTTTGAAAACTCTATATCTAGACATGGTTGTTAAATGTCAGAGAGATCAAAGATGCAAAACTTCACATCAGTTTTTAATCTGATCTGTTGTGTTTCGATAGCTAATATGTAAGTGGCACAGAAATAGAAATGTCAGCCATTTCCGTTGTGTGGGAAAGTGTGTATCAGTCACGAGAACCCTCGCCTGTGTGATGACGGATAATTTGGGAGGGTGTTTTTTGTTCTGACCTTGTTTTTTTTCAAGTAATTTGTTCCCTGTGCAGTGGGAATTTGTAGCTGGTGAGTTTTGTGTGGTGCATATCAAATAATGACATATCCCGTCATCGCAACTTGTGATGTGTGTTAGATCTTGTCCTCGGTTATGCAAGTGTGATTGGCCAGGGTTTAGACCTGGCTTGTGGAATGTTCTGATTAGCCACCATTTCAATTATGTAAATTGAGGTAGGCAGATCAGACGGCGGTGATTTTGAGATGGGTTTTCTAGCGGTGGTGATTTTTAACTTGTGAAAAAATTAAATTTGAATTTATAGTTAAATTTAGGTGTGATAATTTAAGTGCAGCTGAGCAGACTGGATCTTTGGTAAAATTTAATACTGTTAAAACTGCAGGCTGTCTTAGGACTAGTGTTGTCTCGACATTTATATTTTAAGAGATGAAATCGTAGGATTTACTAACATTTTTCTGACAAGATATTAACCAGCAAGTGACATTTATTTAAGGACTTCCTACATGTGCATTTTTTCTAGGTTGAACATGAAAATGTACACACTGTTACCACTGGGGAAAGTTATGATCTGTACCCAAATCAGGAAGTTTTCAGTGATGTTGCAATTTTTCTAGCACATAAAATTATTATTACCAAAACATAAGATTGCATAGAGAAGTTTTCCAATTAAAAAGAAACCTTCCTGGTTGTGGCGTGTTGCCATAATATGTCACATTTCGCAATATAATAGCAACTGTAATCGTTTCATACTTAAGTGACATTCCGTGCTGAGGTGGTTCTTCGATTAAGCAATCCTTATAAATATAAAAACTTGTATACAAGATGATAAGCAGCATAGTCATAATACTGGGCTGTTGTAATGAGTAATAACTGTACACAGCCCCTGGTGGTGCGTTATCGTTTATGCGATTGGTTACACAATGGAATGGCATTAATATAGATGGTGATAATCTGAAGCTGGTGTCAGGGAGACAGACATTGGGAGTATTCAGTTATAACAACTGATGCAGTGGCTGCTTTCACCACCCTCACTGAGATGTTTATGTTATCTGCAGCCAGTTGTATGTACACTGTACCTAAACACATCAAATAAAGCAGACAGACACAGGCTGTATCAGACAGGCAGCCATTGCATAAGCATAATTGATCCAGCAGGCCCAGTTTGCTGAAATAGAACTCTTCCAAATGATGACAGATTGATGAATGCAATTCTGCAGAATGTAGCAGCAACCCAGGCCAGAATGATGGGAGGGGTTATTGGGAATGTCCCAACATAATGGGGTGTAGCAAGGTTGTGGGGGGTTTTAATCATCATCCAGGAGTACTTTGTCTGGGTATGTGTCTGGAAATAGTGTAGCAGAGCATTTTGGTGTAACGTTTCAGTCAGTTCATTGATGGCTTTGTAGATTTAATGTTGGATTGTCATGCAGACTTGGTTAGGTTTGGTGGTCAATTTTGTCCAGTAGTGAGTGACCTGCCACCTGCCCCCTGATCTTGTGACCCCATCGACTGCATTGCCTTGCCACATGTAGCACAGTTTTTTCATTCCTGTTCTGTTCTTTTCTTCTCCGTGTTGCTGTTATTAAATTATTCTGGCAAATAATTACACAAGTTATTGCATTTACCAACATAATTTCCCAGATGGCGCTACATACACACAGATGCAAGAGATGGTTTCGTGGAGTGTTCATAAACAACGTTTGTTATGACATAGTTCGCAGTCGGACCGTTCGCATGGCTCACAACAGTTGCACAAACCATGCTTAATGTTGCGAACAATCAGTTTCAACCCTAAAATTTATCAAAACCCTTAACATGCAGGGATTTTTTTATATAAATACAGGCATCATAGATTAATGCCTGAAAACCGAGGTACATATCCCACATGCACATACCCCACATGCACGTACCCCACATGCACATACCCCACATGCACATACCCCACATGCACGTACCCCACATGCACGTACCCCACATGCACGTACCCCACATGCACGTACCCCACATGCACGTACCCTAGCTCGAGTACAGTTACATATTAACAATTTTAATTTTATGCAATCAACCAATTAATATATTGAACTGAAAGAGACTATTAGTACCACTGCCGACACTCTGGAGGACACTGTGCAGTCACACTAGTGGTCTCAGATATCTCATAGCTGTGTATTGACTTTGACAGGTAGATACAGAGAGGTCAATGACAAATGAGAGGCCTCTACTCAGGCCAGTGGTCAGTGCACACAGACTCAAGGGTGTGCTACTCATGCTGGGCCAGTTTATGTACTGCAAGATGAGCTACTTTTGTCAGCCCACTCTCTCTCTCTAATGTTTCCCGTTTTCCGTTAACAAAAAATCTTATTGTAGTGTGAGATCTGTTTTTATCCCCAAGTCCATATTTTTGATGTGACTCCCCTTTTGTAGGGAACCAGGGGTGTCACGTCAAGACAAGCACCTTTCCTTGCCTGACACATTCACTTCTTTCCAGTGGCTTCATGATGAGTTAATGCAACCATAGTAATTACATCGCAGTGGAATAGATGACATATTCCTTTTACCTTGGCAGACCAATAATGATGAAGATAATAATCCTTCTAGGGTAGCAGTTTCTATAAGTATTTTAAGTTTTACTATGTACAACTCACAATGTGGTGAAATTGCACAAACACCTCCTCCCCCCACACCAAAGGTCCAGCGACCCATACCGTTGTTTCTATTCTCGGTAATAGTCACTAGAGAATTACTGGTGTGGTAAACTATGTTTACTTTTGGCAAAACGTAATTATGATGGTGCTATTGTGTGGCGAACGAACATCGCAGGCCGACTTGTTCAAGGCCAACAGTTTCGGTAGCCACTGTCTCATGGTTGCAAGTGGAATGTCGTTGAAGTAGTCCCCTGGAGGACTGACACGTAATTAGCAACACATACCGACCGCATCATCACTTGCGATACATGCATTGTCGGCAGTGCTGACATGAGCAATAAAGTAATACCTCTACAAATACCTTTGTCAATGAGTGTGTCAACATTAAGACGTTGTTTATTCAGCTGACTTCCTCCGTTTGCATCATAGAGGTGTGTTCTGTTGCGGTTGGCTGATGGCGTCCGGGAGTCCCGTTGTTTGTTAGATCGAATCAGTTCCTGTCACAGTGAGTGGGGAAATGTCACCGGAGATTGGGGAATATGGAAGAATACGGGTAATTTGAAAGTTAGGTCAAGTCTAGGAACTTCTTCTGTGGTCTGGGAATTTGTAAATGTTGACATAGCAGAAGAAATTGTGTTAGTTAATTATGGCTATCTTAGAAGGAATAGGTATAATTTATAGGATATATAGGATTTAGTTGCCACAGTTGTTTTGCCGTTTGCATTAATGGGAGGTTGTCTGTTTGTGTTTAATATAAAGTCATGTAAATATGTATCTGTTATGACATACAGATCAGTCAGATCAGATCGACTAGACATATATATATTGCAATTGGAACAATTTATTCGACAATAAACAAACAAAAGCACACATTGCAACACACATTTTTACAATAGTTAGTCTATGTCGGGAGACTCTCACTAAGGCTCAAAAGCCGCTAGCGTGAGAGCCACCCACGGGAAGAGAATATTTACTGCAAGTAGTCAATTTAACATAGTAAATGATTATTCAGTAGACTACTTTTATGTCATTCATATCCGTATTCTCCCACCGTGGTGCACACAGTAAAAATATGAAGTGATTTGGTAGAATATACACAAGGTCGCCATAATCCAGCACAATAATTATGAGCCTACATGTGATTTATGAATGGCTGTTTCATTTCATAGAAAAGCATTTCATTATATATATATATATAAAATGTGTGTGTTTAATGGAGTATTTGTGGTTGTTGACATTTAAGTGTTTTAGGAGGAAATAAGTGCTGATATGAAGGTATCAGAGCGATATGGAATTGCAGCTTCAAAGGGAAATTAAATCCTTGGATTAATTAGACGAAATATAGCGTATAAGGAAAATAACTAATAATACTGCTGTACAAAACAATAGTTAGGCCATTTAGAATATTGTATACAAGCGTGGAGGCCATATATATATGCTAGAAATAGTACAGGCGAGAGCGACTAAAATGATACCAAAACAGAGGGATCTTATTTATGAAATATGCTTAAAAGAATGTGGTTTAACAACACTAGAGACCAGGAGATTGAGAGGAGATCAGATAATATTGAATGGTTATGAAAATATTGATAGAAATATTTTGTTCTCAGTTAAGAAAGATAGAAGGACCAGAGGACATGAAGCTACATTAGTAAAGGAGCAGTGTAGATTATATATTTATATATAAGAAAGTTCTAATTTTCACAAAGGACTGTAAATGAATGGAACAGATTATCTGCTGATTGTGTGGTTGCTAGTAGCTTGAATATGTTTAAAAATAAAATCGACACATACCTCAGACGGGTGGGATACACATAGATAAAAGGGTCGGACTCTCGATAAGCCAAAGGGCTTCCTTGTCCACCTGCCACCTAGAGTTAATTCTCTGGATGGCAATCTTGTTAAATCTTGTTAAAAATAGGTTTACGTGGCAGCTCACTACGTTTGAAAGCCTGACCTCGCTCTGATTACTGATGAGACAGAATTATAAATATATGTGTCCATCGCCTAATACACTATCATGCTTGGGTTGGGTCATGACCTTTATTTGAATTACCCATGCTCGCTATTCGGGGATTAAGTGAGAGCTCAGCGATTTTTTAAACATTAAACTGTTCAATTCAAAAGTTGCTTCTGCTTCCTTGAAACATATTTGGGTTTGTGTGCCAGAATACATGGTTTGTAGTGTATTACACAATGTTACAATAAAAGTAAAAGGACAAACTCCCTGTAAGCCAGTCGTGTGGGGTGTCAACGATGTGAGCAGCGGGGACACACAGACAGACAGACAGACAGGATGTCATGTGTCACCAACGTATCACACCTGTCACACATGTCGTCATCCTGCATAGGGTGGGTACAAGGAGAAATATCACCTGGCAAGTTTGACACCAGTATCAGTGTCATTAAGGCTTATCACATTTCTGTCTGCCCTGGGCCCAACAAGTGAAGGATATTGACCCGGAAAACTCACTTGGTTACTTCCGTCTTCAAGTTGTGTCACCTCGTAAACATACATGTGTTTTACGTAGGGTGTGGTCCAGTTTCTGTTAAGGGTTTCTTGTAATGGTGAGTGTTCCGGAACTAAATCATACTTACGATAATGTGAGGTTTTTTATTTGGCATGAGTGTTTCTGTTTAATTTGTATGTTTTTACATGCTAAATTGGAAAATATGTTAATATGCATCCTTGAAGTTGAGATGTTCCTAGAAGTAATAAAAGGGTTTGTTCTGTGTTACTTACTTACTCCTCTTCGTGCCCACTGGCACATAGGGCGGAATTGTGTCACTTAGCTGGGTACAAATGTCACTGGCAGGTGGTGACAGACTGTTTCCGGTGACACTTCAGGCAAGTGGGCAGTATTTTAGGAAACATACAGGACTGTGGGAAAATGGAGACACAGTAAGAAGTATATGTTGTCTTTCGAGTATATGTTGTCTTTTGATGACACAATGTTGAAATGGACAAGCTTGAGTGTATGAATACAAACTTTTATGTCAGATAAACCCATACAAATAAAAATATTAAAATATATATAAATAAAAATTATATTGTAATAAAATAATTATAAATAAATACTAAGAAGAATTGACTGTTATATAAAATAGATGTAAAATTCCCATTAGATGCAGCAAGCATGGAATTAGAAGGCCAACATCTTAGAAGTTGTATAATAATTATATAGACAGTTCTCTACGACAGCCTTTTTGCACTGGATTATAACATTGTAGTAGCAGGATTGTATGAAGGCAGTTGTGCCAGCTTATTGGTAGTTATGAAATGGATATAAACAAAATTGTTGGGCAAACATCAACTGATGGACCTGATAGGGATGTCCTTCACCTTCATCTCTAGGTCATTATAGTGTCATTAATCCGCTGTCATCATGCCACAAGGCACACAGTTGTGTTCAAGCAAAAACAGCGGAATTGTTGGCTGGTTGGTTTTCATTGCTGTGTGTATTGCGTAAACATGATTAGTTGCAATAGTTCTGCGTGTAGTGTGTTCTCTAGCTAGTGGGAGTTACCAGGCGGTCAAACTCTTCCTTATCCAATGTTACGTGCTGTCCACTCGTCCACTCCTCTCTTTCTGTGGTCATTCATTTCCTTGGACCAGTAGCCTGTGATCAACCAATTAGCAATGGATCTTGGTAAAAACAACAATAGTTATTTAGGGTTGTTTTCTTATATATTTAGGGCGGGATACACATAGATAAAAGGGTTGGACTCTCGATACGCCAAAGGGCTTCCTTGTCCACCTGCCACCTAGAGTTAATTCTCTGGGTGGCAGTCTTGTTAAATCTTGTTAAATCTACATATGTTTTTATATGCATACCTTTTCCCAAAGGCATTTCTCCTACCCAAGACAATCGAGTGGTGATCTGTTTACCAGATGGTGACAATGTAATCAAGTAGTTTGTTACTCCTTGGCTCCCAGCTCGTTATTATTTACCATACTAAGACATTAGCAAGAAACAACAGATCACTATCTGTCAGTTTATTCAAGGAAAACAATTGCCTGGTAAATAACCATTGACTTATCTGAGGTTGCTCCATGCTGTTATGGGAAGGTGACAGTTTATCCCAAGGGCTGAGGGAGAGCCCGAGGGAGGAGAATCCCAGGTAGACCCAGAGGATGTGGGAAGAAGTACAAGGGTCACAGGGACTGTGCCCAATGTGTGGTATATTTATCTGGTTGAATGTTTCCATGATGTCAGTAATCAGTGACTTCTCCCACACAATCCAGCCAGCTGTTGCCACTGGTATAAATAATCTCCCCTTCCCTCTCCCTCTATTGGATACATTGGGAGGCTACACATGGGCTGGCTGATTCGTCCTTAGCAGGGATGACAAATT
Source organism: Escarpia spicata (assembly GCA_963995525.1). NCBI lineage: Eukaryota > Metazoa > Annelida > Polychaeta > Sabellida > Siboglinidae > Escarpia > Escarpia spicata. Next base: position 9,060,584 of record OZ023207.1, on the reverse strand, counting down.
GTAGGCAGATGGGAAAAGTACAAAGTTTGATTCTCATTACCGTAATATAAATAACTATTCTGATATATTGGCTGGCCAAACATGTTTTAATTAACATTATAAATAAGTATAACTTGTGACATGTTTTCAAGTAACAACCTATTCGTACAGTGTATTTAAACATGATTTTCAAGTTGAAACATTTAAATTAAACAGATAATGGTAAAATTGTATGAGCAACTTGTGGTTTTTCTAAATTATCTCGTAGCTCTAACAAGAAGAAAACGACATGCTTTAGATGTGCCGATATGCATTTGAGTACAACTGAGGTCGTGGTTGAGGTCGGTGCTGTGGGTTCAACATCTGGGGGTAATGTCATTCAGAATCGCCCCTGTTGACTTGAATGATGTCACTATGCGGAAGTGAAAGACTCCGGTGAGTCAGTGTAGAAAGCACAACACTGTGCTTTGAATATAAATAACAACTGCACTGCATTCCTGCATATCTCACCGAGACAAACACAAACGCAATGGCGACTGACAACAGAGATTATTCTTGCGCAAAACAGGATTTCCTGTATTCGGCATTCCATAGCCTCCGAGTGGCGGCGTCTCGAGCGTGTCTCGGGCGTGCGAAGGTTCCTCCATGCTGAACAAACTAGCTGTTGCTGGTCCTTACACAGGGTTGTTGACTTCCCCCTGCCCTGGGCACTTACACACTGGGAGAGGTGAGTTATTGCGAGCAGGGGGTGTCCATTAATCCACAGGGAGAAATCCATGTTCAGGAGGGGATGGTAGAACTATTTTGTCAAGTATTTCTTGTTGAATTCTCAGTTAGGTCAGCTGAGAAATATACCAGTAGTAGGTATTGTGTATCTGAAGAGGTACATTTTGGTCGAAGGAGCTCATTGCGACTAAGGAATATAGGCAGTATGTATCTTGAGCATCGAAGGAGCTCCTTGGGATAGAAAACTTAAAAAGTTTAATAAACTGTTTAAAAAGTTTAGTTAGTTATACCATTTCAGTGTAGTGGTGTTATTTATATTGATGTGCACAGTTATTATCACAATTACCTGTGATATAAACATTTCTGATAGCATGACAATTTCATAGTACGTTGTTATACATGTGAAGGTGTACCTTGGCAATGACGGTATATTTTTAACCCATTCCACCTGCATAGATGATATTAGTTTGCAGAATGTTATATTCTGGGTTTGCTGAGGATCGGTGGAAACTCGAACACAGGTAGACTTAAGGGCCTAGTACAGTGCTCGACGGCAACGACAAAGCTCGACGGCAAGCGGCAAAATAAAAATCGCTCTAATTGGATTAACACAGACCTTAGTACACCGCTCGACAGCATACCGTTGAGAATCAAAACAGAAGCGTTTTTCCAAAAAAATGCCACAGCAAATTGACCAATCAGCATTGTTGTTTTGGTGTGATGTCAAATTGCACGTGTTCCAACACCAGACTACAAGTCTTTCAGCAGGACTGATGGGTTCCGCCAGTTGGTTATTGTTTGGTGGATTGATGGGTTCCGCCAGTTGGTTATTGTTTGGTGGATTGATGGGTTCCGCCAGTTGGTTATTGTTTGGTGGATTGATGGGTTCCGCCAGTTGGTTATTGTTTGGTGGATTGATGGGTTCCGCCAGTTGGTTATTGTTTGGTGGATTGATGGGTTCCGTCAGTTGGTTATTGTTTGGTGGATTGATGGGTTCCGCCAGTTGGTTATTGTTTGGTGGATTGATGGGTTCCGCCAGTTGGTTATTGTTTGGTGGATTGATGGGTTCCGCCAGTTGGTTATTGTTTGGTGGATTGATGGGTTCCGCCAGTTGGTTATTGTTTGGTGGATTGATGGGTTCCGCCAGTTGGTTATTGTTTGGTGGATTGATGGGTTCCGCCAGTTGGTTATTGTTTGGTGGATTGATGGGTTCCGCCAGTTGGTTATTGTTTGGTGGATTGATGGGTTCCGCCAGTTGGTTATTGTTTGGTGGATTGATGGGTTCCGCCAGTTGGTTATTGTTTGGTGGATTGATGGGTTCCGCCAGTTGGTTATTGTTTGGTGGATTGATGGGTTCCGCCAGTTGGTTATTGTTTGGTGGATTGATGGGTTCCGCCAGTTGGTTATTGTTTGGTGGATTGATGGGTTCCGCCAGTTGGTTATTGTTTGGTGGATTGATGGGTTCCGCCAGTTGGTTATTGTTTGGTGGATTGATGGGTTCCGCCAGTTGGTTATTGTTTGGTGGATTGCATCCTCTATGATACTTAGTAGTATAGCAAACTGCTCTTGTGACATATGAAAGTAGGTAAAAAATCGATCGTCATAACTGTCCAGTTCACGGACAAGCCTATGGAATTCTCCAAAGTTATTTCTCTTCTGAAGAGTTTCGTGTACCCAAACACGTCGCGTTCATCTTCGATGGTTGCGTTGTTTCAACCTTCTGGCTAACAACAGTTGGAGTAATGTTTCCTCCTGTCGATTGATTCTTTGGACCGCCATCTTTTACAGCATCCACAAACTGTTCACATGACAAATTTGCATATGCCTTCGAAGATTGCTGCACTCTGTGTACTAGGCTCTACTCGCAGTTTGCTGCTTTGCCAGTGTTGACATTTTGCGGTTGCCATCGAGCAGTGTGCTAGGCCCTTTAGAAAGATGTGTTCAGTCAGTGTTGGTGCTTGGGTCTGGGGGGCTAGTACACAGCTGCAGTGGGAGTACCTTTCTGGGTCATCTAATCCCGGCTTACTTTGTCCGTGCCAGTGTGTGTCCATTCAACAGGAACTTTGCCCGCCCTTGAGATTGTATTGCATGGGAACAAGGCTAGAATCAGCCCACCATTGTTCTGTGGGATGCATTGTTTTGTTTTGTGTCATTGGGTGAAGGGTAGTGGTGGTGATTGCGGTGGTGGTGGTAGTGGTGGTGGCTGTTGTAGTGGTGGTGGTTGTGGTCATTGTTGTTGTTGTGGTGGTGGTGATGATGGTTATTGTGGTGGTTATTGTTGTGATGGTGATGGTGGTAGTTGTGGTGGTGGTTATTGTTGTGGTGGTGATGGTGGTAGTTGTGGTTTTGGTGGTGGTGATGGTGGTAGTTGTGGTTGTGGTGGTGGTTATTGTTGTGGTGGTGATGATGGTAGTTGTGGTTGTGGTGGTGATGGTGGTAATTGTTGTTGTGGTAGTGGTTAACATTGTGGTGGTGATGGTGGTAGTTATGATTGTGGTTGTTGTTGTAGTGGTGAAGGTGGTAGTTGTGGTTGTGGTGGTGATGGTGGTAGTTGTGGTTGTGGTTATTGTTGTGGTGGTGATGGTGGTAGTTGTGGTTGCGGTTATTGTTGTGGTGGTGATGGTAGTAGTTGTGGTTGTGGTTATTGTTGTGGTGGTGATGGTGGTAGTTGTGGTTGTGGTGGTGATTATTGTTGTGGTGGTGATGGTGGTAGTTGTGGTTGTGGTGGTGATGGCGGTAGTTGTGGTGGTAGTTGTGGTATTGGTTTTTGTTGTGGTGGTGTTGGTGGTAGTTGTGGTTATGGTTATTGTTGTGATGGTGATGGTGGTAGTTGTGGTTGTGGTTATTGTTGTGGTGGTGATGGTGGTAGTTGTGGTTATTGTTGTGGTGGTGATGGTGGTAGTTGTGGTTGTGGTGGTGATTATTGTTGTGGTAGTGATGGTGGTAATTGTGGTTGTGGTGGTGGTTATTGTTGTGGTGGTGATGGTGGTAGTTGTGGTGGTGGTGATGGTGGTGGTTATTATTGTGGTGGTGATGGTGGTAGTTGTGGTTATTGTTGTGGTGGTGATGGTGGTAGTTGTGGTTGTGGTGGTGATTATTGTTGTGGTAGTGATGGTGGTAATTGTGGTTGTGGTGGTGGTTATTGTTGTGGTGGTGATGGTGGTAGTTGTGGTGGTGGTGATGGTGGTGGTTATTGTTGTGGTGGTGATGGTGGTAGTTGTGGTTGTGGTGGTGATGGTGGTAGTGGACTGGTTGCAACAGTGGCAACAATACAGTTGTGATTGTGGTGTTATGCCAGAAGTACTACATCATTAAGAATACTCAAACTTACCTTTACCACCCTGAGTGAAACCTGTTTGATGTTAGTAAGAGGGCAGCCTACATTGAAGCTGTAATACGGGCCAAGATGACTTATGTAAGTCAGTGCTAGGTAGGTTGATGACCCTGACAGTGTTTGGCAGTAAGCTCTGGCACACATCCAACCAGCCTCCGTACCAGACACAAATACAGTACAGTAGTTCCTGGTAGGATTCAGTGGATATTTTTCAGTCCAGTTAGAACTACAGGTTACTATTGTTACCCACAAAAAGCAGTGACAAATGTAAGGGTGGCACCAACAGGTGACCTTAGGTAGTTCTTCACAAAACGGTGAATCTGTAGCAGATGCTGCTATGGTCAACGATTGGTGATCTTAGGTCGGTAAATAAATAAAACTACCAATACAATTGAAAAGATATGTTTGCAGTTTTTGTTGTGGGTCATAAGTAGTCCTGGTGTTCTATAAGTTTCATACTATTATTATTTTATTAATAATTATTATACAGAGTTTAGTCTACCAAAAATACTGCCACTGACAATAATTATTGGTAGTGACATTTACATTGAATGTCATTACATTGAATATCACAATGCGTCGATGATGTATTACACACCTACAGAACTGTACCTACGTAGTGTGTGCCCCTCTTTAAAGGGACAGGAATGCTGGGTGGAAGGTTCATATCACAAAGGAATGCATATTTTTAAGTGTTCGTTGGGTTCCTATTCTGTACACTGAATAGCTATGATGCGTCTTGCCCTTTTTTCAATCACACGGTATGCGACAGGATTTCAAGTGCATCCAACTCTAAAAACTGGATGGCTTTCAGATGTAAATTGAATACGACAAACGAATTAGACGGAGGAAATGAGCCACTGCAAGTGAAAGAGGACGATGTGTGGCTAGAGCACATTAACTCGTCACCTTCTGACCTACAAACAAACCACCTCCTGCGTTTAATATATTCATGATGTTAAATCGCAACCCAGAATAGAACAGGTGACAGAAAGGGGAAAAACCTTGTTAACTTTGTTAGGTTGTAGTCTGACATTTGGTGAACAATATCTCTCCTGTGGCTATTGTTGTTACAATGTGTCAGTAATGTGAAGCCAGTAGGTGCTAACTACCCTGGGGCTACATCTAGGACACCATTGCCAAATATTGACATAAAGCCAAGCCAGGTAGTATATTGTTGTATTGGAAGTTCCACTTAGTGGAGGTTTATATGGAATATCAGGAGGTGGGAAATTAGCGTCTCTGTAAAACACATCTGAAATTGTTAAAAAGTATGTTATTGTAATTAAGTGGTTTAATTTTGAAAATCAGTGATCGTCCACAGAATTGTAGCTCCCATTAATGTCTTGAAAATGTTGAAATCTTCAAATCGTTCAAGTCTTCAAAGTGTTGTAGTTTTTAAAATTTCATAATACTGTTCACAAATTTTATGGCCTAGTACAGTGGGGGGGGGGGGGGGGGGCACTAAAACCTCCACTGGTGGCGGAACCAGATGGTGTAGTAGAAATTTGTTTGCTGCCACACTGTTGTAACTTTAGCCGCTCCACTGTCTTGTCTTGGTCAGTTCAACTGTGACCATCGGAAGACGGGTGGGGGAGGGGGTGCTGTTGAAACATTGTTGATGCTGCACTGCACTGCCCTATCTTCAGTGCTTCTCCCCCCTGGCTTGACTGTGACCATTGGGGGGGTGCTGTTCCTATTTTCATCACAGTAACTTCAGCTTATTATAACATGAACAGGCACATTTCAAACGGTCTTGGGAGGCTAGGTTGTGTGGGCCCATTATAAAAGGTCTTTGGGGACACATGCCCTCCCCAGTTCCCCCCTTATCCACCTATATTGTAAGTTTGGTCCTGTCTTACTTTGTTTCCGTCCTTGTTAGTTATCAAGGCGATGACTTCTAGCAGTGATTTCTTGCTCTCATCATTCATAGTCTGTCTGACTGACAGATGCCATGTTCAAACTCTTAACCCTTTCTTTACCCTCAATCACTCGCAGGCACAAGTTGCTGGCGTCTGGAACATGTTTCATTGGTTAATTCACCTCATCTGCCACAAAGATGCTATGAGTTATATGTAGACTTCAAAGGGTTAATATTCTTTGATGATAACTGAGAACCTCCGTAGCCACCTTGCTGTGCCATGGAGTATCAAGGGTTAATGTTTCCTGGAACACTGTCTCTCACCTTCTCCATTCTGTTCTAGGAAATAGCCCTGAATTATTCCAGATGCTTCCCGCTGTGTTTTGCAGTTGATGTAGGCATCTAGTGGCCATGCCAAGATTCTTTCATCCTACCAGGAACAGTCACAGTGACCTTATGTATACGGACACCTAGACATTATTAAATTATCAGCTGTGGAAAAACATAAGGCACAGAAAAATAATTCACTGACCGAATATTTACGTACACGAACATGTGCTGACGTTTTGGTTGACTGAACGTTACAGTACAATCTAGCATCCTGGTGACACGTTGTTAGGTCACATGACCACCAGTCTGATTGTGTTCAAGCTGGACCTTGACTGTCATTGACCTAGTTTACAGGTCCTGGGCCTTCCCTTAGTGTACCAGCCTACTTTAGAAGTTCTACACCTAATGTAGACTTTTAGAATGCCTAATAGGGCACAGTTAGATCTGGTACAGATGAGTACAATTAAATAAACTATGGTTTTTATGATAAAATATTGGATGGTAATTAACATATTGATAGAAATATTTTATTCATTTAAAAAACCGCCATTAAATATATGATGACAGATGATATAACAAGTCAGGTGTTGAAATTTCCTGATGATACCAAATTGTTTCAGCATTTACAAGATGACCTTAACAGGTTGATCAAATGGTCTAAAAAATTGCAAATGTTGTTCAATTTTGGGAAATGTAAATGTCTCCACACAGGACATGGGAACGAAGATGTACAATATACAAGGGAGGTTCTGTACTAAGTACTACTGTAAGAGAAAAGGACTTAGGGTTAACCATTAGTGCTGATATGAAGGTTTCAGAGCAGTGCTGTATTGCTTCTTCAAAGGGAAATAAAATCCTTGGATTAATTAGGCGAAATATAACTATATAAGATATATGCCAGAACAGGTACAGGGGAGAGCAACTAAAATGATACCAAAACTGAGGGATCTTAGTTGCGAAATACACGTAAAAGAATGTGGTTTAACAACGCTAGAAACTGGAGAAGATTGAGAGTAGATCAAATAGAAGTGTTTAAAATAGTGAATGGTTATGAAAATATTGATAGAAATATTTTTTCTCAGTTAAGAAAGATGGAAGGACCAGAGGACATGAAGTTACATTAGTAAAGGAGCAGTGTAGATTAGATATAAGAAAGTTCTCATTCTCACAAAGGACTGTAAATGAATGGAACAGATTATATCCTGATTGTCTTGGTGCTAGCAGCGTGAATATGATTAAAAATAACATCGACACATACTGTTAAAGGGCGGGATACACGTAGATAAAAAAGTATTGAACTCTCGATAAGCCAAAAGGCTTCCTTGTCCACCTACCATCTAGAGTTAATTTTCTGGATGGCAATCTTGTTAAATCTTGTTAAAATATTTTATTTGTTTATTATATATTGGGGTATGCATATTTTATGCATATATATATGTATATTCTGAGTTTATGTATTGCCATGTTATAAACTATTAGGCTCTATACTATTTTCTCTTTTACATCATTGCATTGTGTGTGTGTGTGTGTGTGTGTGTGTGTGTGTGTGTGTGTGTGTGTGTGTGTGTGTGTGTGTGTGTGTGTGTGTGTGTGTGTGTGTGTGTGTGTGTGTGTGTGTGTGTGTGTGTGTGTGTGTGTGTGTGTGTGTGTGTGTGTGTGTGTGTGTGTAAATTCTTCTCTTGCATTTTCTCCACATGTGGATGTTTCCTGTGGGTGTTTTCTTACATAATTGTCTACATATGTCTACAGAGAATGTGCACGTTTTGACTAGGCTAAGGTCTAAGAAGCAAGTCTTTTTGTGGTGTCTGTGTGTGCTCAGTGACAGTGTGTTGGTTGTCTGTCACAGCTGGGGATGCTTACAAGGTCCCACTTAGTCACACACACAGAATGTGGCATTGTTAACATACCAGGCAACTAACTGTTGCCCACTTTTACCCCTCAGCCTCTGGGTGGTTTCACTGGCAGGGGATTGGACAGGGGTACAAAGGGGGAAACTGCTGTGGATATGATGGAGTATAACATTATACAATGTTCTTCCCCTACTGTTTTCTTTACATTGTTATGTAGGAGTTTCTTTTGTATGTATTGTAAAGAGTTACAATACATTTGATTTGATGCAGGGATGGACAGGAGAAAAAGTTATGCAGGAGAAGGGATATAGTTAAATGTTTTTGTACTTTGTTAAGACAAGTAGGGGAGGAATGAGATGTGGAATGTGGACAGGAAAGGGTTTGTTGTTTAGACTGGGATGTGGGATAAGAGAGTTCAGCATGCACTTAGGGATGACAGGAATGGGGACATCAGGTTGACAACTAGAAATGGCTTGTTTATGTATGTGGTGTACATGCATGCATGCATGCATAAGAACATGTGTACACAGGGTATTCAAGTGATGTAGTGTACATGCATGCATGCATAAGAACATGTGCACACAAGTGATGTAGTGTACATGCGTGCATCCATAAGAACATGTGCACACAAGTGATGTAGTGTACATGCGTGTATCCATAAGAACATGTGCACACAAGTGATGTAGTGTACATGCGTGCATCCATAAGAACATGTGCACACAAGTGATCTAGTGTACATGCGTGCATCCATAAGAACATGTGCACACAAGTGATCTAGTGTACATGCGTGCATCCATAAGAACATGTGTACACAAGTGATGTAGTGTACATGCGTGTATCCATAAGAACATGTGCACACAAGTGATGTAGTGTACATGCGTGCATCCATAAGAACATGTGCACACAAGTGATCTAGTGTACATGCGTGCATCCATAAGAACATGTGTACACAAGTGATGTAGTGTACATGCGTGTATCCATAAGAACATGTGCACACAAGTGATGTAGTGTACATGCGTGCATCCATAAGAACATGTGCACACAAGTGATGTAGTGTACATGCGTGTATCCATAAGAACATGTGCACACAAGTGATCTAGTGTACATGCGTGCATCCATAAGAACATGTGCACACAAGTGATCTAGTGTACATGCGTGCATCCATAAGAACATGTGCACACAAGTGATGTAGTGTACATGCGTGCATCCATAAGAACATGTGCACATAAGTGATCTAGTGTACATGCGTGCATCCATAAGAACATGTGCACACAAGTGATGTAGTGTACATGCGTGTATCCATAAGAACATGTGCACACAAGTGATGTAGTGTACATGCGTGCATCCATAAGAACATGTGTACACAAGTGATGTAGTGTACATGCGTGCATCCATAAGAACATGTGCACACAAGTGATGTAGTGTACATGCGTGCATCCATAAGAACATGTGCACACAAGTGATGTAGTGTACATGCGTGCATCCATAAGAACATGTGTACACAAGTGATGTAGTGTACATGCGTGCATCCATAAGAACATGTGCACACAAGTGATGTAGTGTACATGCGTGCATCCATAAGAACATGTGCACACAAGTGATCTAGTGTACATGCGTGCATCCATAAGAACATGTGTACACAAGTGATCTAGTGTACATGCGTGCATCCATAAGAACATGTGTACACAAGTGATGTAGTGTACATGCGTGCATCCATAAGAACATGTGCACACAAATGATCTAGTGTACATGCGTGCATCCATAAGAACATGTGCACACAAGTGATCTAGTGTACATGCGTGCATCCATAAGAACATGTGCACACAAATGATCTAGTGTACATGCGTGCATCCATAAGAACATGTGCACACAAATGATCTAGTGTACATGCATGCATGCATGCATAAGAACATGTGCACACAAATGATCTAGTGTACATGCATGCATGCATAAGAACATGTGCACACAAGTGATCTAGAAATAACCAATACACATGACTGCCTTTAGCAAAACATAAAATTCCATAGATTTTCTTTAGAATTAGAACTTAATTTTATATAATTCTCTAAAATGTTTATGACCATTTCCAGTTTCTGTAGAATACTAGAGAATATTATAGATATAATTCTATATATTTTCTACAACCACTTCAATTTCTATAGACTTGTATAGAATTTTCTAGAATGTCCATGGCCGCATATATAGTTTTTTTTTTAGAATTGTACAGAAATTCTATAGAATGCTATAGCAAAAAAATTCTATAGAAAATCTTATGCAAACATTTCTATAAAATGTGTTGCTAAGGCTGTCTTGAAGACTTGTGGCTGCCACTGCCAGGACAAGTTATCTTTAACAGTACAGTGGGTGCATGTATTCTTAACCCCCCCCCCCCCCCACTGTAAACCCAGAGTCTGGGTCACAGGCAAAGGCAGTGGAATATGAGATAATGCACTGACTGTCAGACACCTCCATCTAGCACTCTCTCTATCACTGGCCAGACAGATTGGGTCTCAGGCCCACACATAGACTTCATTCAGCCATTTCAGGGCCATGAGCTGCTATAATTCCTCACCTCCAGATTGACTGCATTCCATAGGTCAGAGGTCATGCTGTGGGTCAGAGGTCACTGGCAGCTTGGGGAATGATTGCTGGAAGTTTAGTGGTGTACTGTCATGTGCAGTTTTGGCAGTTGCATCAGATAGATAGAGTGTGTGTGTGTGTGTGTGTGTGTGTGTGTGTGTGCACGCGCGTGTGCGTACATTCGTGTGTGCGTGCATTCGTGTGTGCGTATGTGCACGTGCATGCGCCCGTTTGCATGTGCATGCTTGTGTGTGTGAGTGAAATCTTGTGTGCATATGTTTATATGCATATTATATATGTTGTACAGACACACATACTTGCATTCACAGACACACATACTTGCATTCACAGACACACATACTTGCATTCACAGACACACATACTTGCATTCACAGACACACATACTTGCATTCACAGACACACATACTTGCATTCACAGACACACATACTTGCATTCACAGACACACATTTACACACATACATAAATTATATCGTGTATGACGTATGTATGATATTATGCATGTATGCACACACGCACACATACTATGCATGCTATCATACACACATGCATGCACACGCATCTGAGTGCACACTAGTGCATGCGAACTCAAGCAGGAAGGACTGTCAGTACTAACAGAAAAACAACAGGTTTACAAGTTGCTAAACTTACCCAGGTGTTGCAAGGCTGGACCTCATGCATTCATTGGGAATCTGTAAGCCACATACTTCCACAGTTTCCCATGGGTTGTAAACCCCCACCCCATAAACCTGCTGTGAATACACACTGGGGTGGAATGGCATTACACAACCCACTATAAACCCCCACCCTAATTGTCTTGTGCCATCTGACTGCAATAAGGTACTGAGCAATATCATTGCATCACAGGGGTTTATATGGAGTGATGTGGATGTGGGAAATGACTCCAACTAATAAACCCACACCCCAGTACAGAAGCACCTGTTGAGTTTGGGCACATTTACATCTAGTAGGTGGATTTTACAGGAGCATATCCTGGTGTATTGTGTAATACAGGGTCTAGGAATCCAGGGCAAAGTTTCAATGCATTACACAGTGCAGTGGGCAAAATGCCAGTGAGGGCAAGGCAGGCTCAACACTGGGGTTCTGGGTACAGGTTTTGAGCAAGAATATTTTGGTTCTGTGTAGTAATTACTGAACCACTGTGGTACAGGTGTTTTGACAATTTCTCCCAATTTATTTGAAGTTTTTTCTTCATAATATGGAACAGTTGTGGTCCATTTCATGCATAAATTATATTTATAATAAAAAATAAAGATGATAAAATATAAATTTACTGTTGCTCTGTGTGAGTGAAAACTGGTATATTGTTAAATAGTATACTTATATATAATATATATAATATTATTATATATATAATAATATTAGTTATCATTATAATTGGAACTCTTATTGTTTGAGTCTGTGAAAAAAGTAATTACTGCGGTATGTAGAATAATTAGGTTTGTTGTTAGGTTTAAAATCATGTTTCATAGTATAGACACTATTTAACATCTTGTTCACCAAAACGTGTCTTTCTAAACCTTAATTTGTTATAATTTGACAGTTAGCTGTTTATTTTAAATGTTTCAACTTGCTTATGTCTTGTTTATATTGCTTAATGAATTACAATGTAAATATTTATAAAAATAGATCACAACCAAGTCATATTAAAATCTTTATAAGTCATTAAAACATATTTCTGTAATTATTGTTACAATAGGTAGCGTAAACATATTTCTGTAATCATTGTTACAATAGGTAGCATAAACATATTTATGTAATCATTGTTACAATAGGTAGTATAAACAAATTTCTTTAATCATTGTTACAGTAGGTAGCATAAACAATATGATCTTATAAATAACTTTGTTTTGTTAGCCAGTTCTCTTCCCCCCCCCCAGCATTTTGTTTCAGTGTGATAGACTGCTGGACCGTTTGACCTTGAAGTATGTGTGTGGCCTTTAAGTAAACACTTGCTTGAGTTATGTCTGTTAGACCCAGTTAGGAATGTCTCAATGCCTGGGGATGGGACATGAGTCAGCCAGTGGCCATGATCTCAGATCTCTGTTGTAAATATGTCAATATCTCCCACTATGATGTCACCCAGGACAGTAGAACAGTCTGGCAGCAGGATGTGAAACCATTAGGGCAGTCAGTAAACAGCTTGACCATTGTCCTGTGGTTTATGGCCCCAGATTGGGCAAAGGTTATAGGGGTTGTACCCCAAGGGGGGTATATCTTGGACAACCTGTAGTAGTATTATGACCTGTTTCAGCAGGGTCTTGTGAAGAAGAGCTGTAAATGGTTGCAGCATTGGTAAATGTGTGTATGTTAATTGTGTGGGCACTGAATGATGTAAGGGGTGTTTGATGTGGTCAATGACTTGTACTGGAATGTGTTGGAGCCAACCTTAGGCCATCCAGGCTGCATTGGGTGGTGTTAGGTTTGGAAGTGCTTTCTCTCTCTTGGGAATGGTACAATATAAACTTTCACAAGTGTACAAACGTGTAATGTCGTATATGAAAGGATAACGAGAAACCTGGTTTGAAACCAAATACACGGTATAACGTGTACAGAGAGCATGGGATATAAGGAAGAGTTTGACCAAGTCTCACCAGTGCCAATGTGTTTCTGTTAGCAATCACCAACAGTAATTTAACTGAAATTAAAGGCAGATTTGATTGCAATTTTTTGTGACAAATTAAATATATTATTGCTTTAATTACAAAAAAATGTCAAATAACACATCTGAGCGGAGAACTAAGGTTTGGTGAGATGTAAGACAATGTCAGAATTGACATGCAAGAAAACTAGCTGTGAAGGAAGATGTGGTCCTGTACAATGTTCACTGTGATTTCTTGTGGTGATCCACCACAGGTCTCAGTCTGTAACATAGAACATGTGTCAGGTGTACCTGCACATCCACTGCTCTCTGACAAGTTGCCACCAGATGTTGAATGTTTGACAGCAGTGCCTGCAAGGCAGAGGTCACACCCAAAATGCTTTGAGTCTTGTCATCAAAGGCATCTTAAGTGACGGTTAACACTTACTGACATTAATTAAGTCCTGTTTTGCTGCTGTGATTCAATGTTATATGACAAAGATCCCTAGTTTCTGCAACTATTATTTTGGATTCAGGAGTCAGTTCCTTTAGATAGTGCTCAAGTCAAATGCAAATGAAAAGTTTCATGAAAAAATGTGATAAATGTCAATATAGGTAACATTTCTGAACAGGTAAAATTGTTTAATTGAAATCTACAATAAAGGGTTCAACCCTTGCTGTTGGTCAATTTAATTTTTGCAGTGATTCCTAATTACTTTCTAAACCATAGGGTGAGTCATTATTTCTTTTGGACCATTATAGTGACTATAAAACATAGTTCGTAATTACATTATAAACCATCTACAGGAAGTCACAATTACTTTATTAACCATATAGTTCACCATAATGACATTATAAATAGAGTTCGTAATAACTTTATGAACTAAATGAATCACAACTACTTAATAAACCAGAAAGAGTGGTAGTTACTTTATAAACCATGAGTTGAGCAAGTTAAAATTACTTTCTAAACTGTAGTACAAGTCATTAGCTTATGTACCATAGAGTGAGTCATAATTATTTTACAAACCAGTCCAGTATAATGACTTTATAAACTGTAATTTCTTTATAGGTCATAGAATGACACAGTGTTACTTTATAATCTTACATGTTGCCATTTTATGATGTCAGTGTTTCTGAGCCAGTTGATAGATTTAGTTTTGTCAGTCTTCTATAATGCCCCAGTCTCTCCTCGGGTCTATGGTTTCTACCTGGACACTGCAATGGTTTTGTCATTACTGTCTCCGTCTGTCTGCTCCACTGAACTAGTTAGGCTTCCTAGCAATCACACAGTGGCCCCATGGTTGGCAACAGACCTTGACAGTATGGCATCCTTCTTATTAATGGCACCCAAAGGAAACCCCCAAAGTCTGCCACTTTGACAAGCCAGCCCAATATGTGTTATGTAAAAGCAGCCGATATATTTGTTTTATTTGTCTTTTCTTCTTGGCAGTTTCTCTTTTTGTGGTTACTCAGCAAATGTTTTTTTTTAAATATTGATCAGTTACAGTCGCTTTGGAAGGCAAATATGGTTGAATGTTGCCAAGTATTTTTTGCATTTGTTGAATCTTTATTAATCTTGTCAACTGAAACATTTGTAATCTTTCAATGTTTTTTATAATCACTGTTTTTAAATGTTATTAAATCTTAAAATATGATGTTGAATTTAGTGGAATTAAGTTCAGACGTTTTGAATTTGTTGTAGTTTTGTTTATTTTTATTCTTTTAAAATCATACAAAAATTGTAAAATCATTTAACAGTTGTTTCTGAGATGTTGTCATATTAAATCACACTAAATTGCATTGAATCTCAAGTTGTTTCTAAATTCTTTAATTAATCATGTTAAATCACATTAAACTGCATTAAATCGCACTGTGGTATATCGGAATGTTGTTTTCGTCCACCAGGGCCTGCCACTGTGAGGATGGTGTCGAACAACGGCCCGCCAATGCCAATGCCAATGCAGGTGCCACTCGGTCACATGGTACAGCAGATCGTGGACGAGAATGGGATCCTCACCCATGTGATCCTGTCACCCCAACCCCCCGGCATTCCTGGCCCACCCATGACGGTAGGATACTACGTATGTATTCACAATTTCCAACAATCTCATTGTCGTCGACTTTGCTGTCGTCGTTGTCGCAGCGGCGTCATCGCTTGTGCATGGTCGTTTGTCCATCCGTGTCAGTGAGTTTGTCTTCGTTGAGTCGTACATCTCACCATACTGTTGGATTCTGGGTAATGTGGGAACAATGTGAAATTCGTCGCAGTTAGGCTCGGATCGTTTTGCGGGGAATGGGAAGCGGGTGTAGGAGTTTGTGAAATGTTGTAATGGGGTGTTGTAATGGAGTGTTGTAATGGATAATTGTAATGGACCTGTTGTAATGTGTTGCACTGCGTGGAAGTGCATGATGTCTCAGGCTTGTATGGTGCTTTGCATGTCGCTTGGTGTGCTGTTCCTAACAGGCTAGCATAATGTGTAAATATTTGTACACAGGTTCGTTCGCTCCCTCGTTTGCATGTTCGTTTGTTTGCTCATTCGTTCGTTCATCCGTCCGTCCGTCCGTTCATCCGTTCGTTAGTGTCCATTAGTTACCTTGGGCAGGTACTCGCAGTGACCAGTGTCCATTATTTACCTTGGGCAGGTACTCCAGGTGACCAGTGTCCATTAGTTACCTTGGCCAGGTACTCGCAGTGACCAGTGTCCATTAGTTACCTTGGGCAGGTACTCCCAGTGACTAGTGTCCATTAGTTACCTTAGGCAGGTTATATAGCGAAGGCCATTCTACATCATCAGGATCATCAGGCAAAACTTGCTATTAGTGAGAGCGGAGGTTACCCTGCAATTGTCCTGAAAACACATGATGCGTCATTAAATCTAGAGTTACTAGTGAGTGACAGGTGCCTTATGTCGATATGGCCTGCATGGTTTTCATTGTCATCTTACTAATATTGTGGATAGTTCCCCGGTTACCAGTAGAATGTTCCAAACTCAGAATCCCTTCGTCCCTTTTCCAAGGAACCTGATATCCGAGAACCAATTTGAGAGCTGAGTACAATTTCCCAAGTTTTTTCCTGTTTCTTTATTTCCCTCACCCCGTTCCCGGGTCACCCTCACCCGTTTCCGTTATCCCACTTTTCTCAGAAGATTACTTATCCTGTCTGTTCACTGTGTTGGTTTACAAGAAAACATCCGTTCCTTCTTCGGTCCTTCATCAAGTTTTGGGTGTTTTACCCATGACGGGAGGCAGGATTAGGTGTCTGACATGTCAGTTAATGTTGTATGTACAGCGTTCCGGTTCTGGTTCATTCCCGTTGTACTTACTAAAGGTAAGGAATTACCTAGAAATGTGTAATTTCACACTTGAGTTCTGATGACAACGTGACAGACATACCAAGCAGTCCCTCAATTTTCTTCTCTACAAAACTTGTTAAGGAAACTGTTGAAAGACCGTTTATGCTGGGTGGCTATTACAATGGATGACTTGCCGGGTGTTAACAGTGGAAGCAACTGGCAATTTTGGGGGGTGTCGTAACGAATTCCTTTTCATGGTAAACAGGTACATCAGGAAATGTCTGTACACTCTGATGTGAGAGAGTGCCAGTTTTAACACCTGCAAAGTAATTGACAGTCCTGAATCTGATGTCACAACTCAAATTATGCGCATGACTTATGTCAAGCTTTCCCTTAGCAAATATGTTTACATATTGACATATATATGGTTTCATTATTAAGGCAGCATATGATATTGTCAGATCAACATTTCCAACATACTGTCCTGTGTCTTTTTTGTGAAAACAATATTTGGGCCAGAATTTCTGTGGTAAATAAGAATGGAATGTCAGATAGCTTCATATTTATGGTGGTAATTTATTTACACTTTGGTACGTTTCTCAGAACTAGTTGCTAGGCACAACATGACATATACTTGATCTGGCAATACACATTAATAACTAACAAATTATTCAGGTGTGCAGGTGACAGTTTTAACACCTGCTAATTAATACATTTGGACAATAACATGATTATTCGGGTAATGCCTGCGTCATGTTTGTTGGTGGCAGATTTTACACCTGCTAACTAGCACCGTTGAGTGATAAACCTGTTGTTTCTGCTAATAGAAGACAATGGAGAGAACGAACAGAATAAGCCCAGTACCATTTTCTATGTTCATTAGATATCAGAAAGTATTAATTCTCGCAGAGGCCTATAAATGAATGGAACGGACTATCTGCTGGTTGTGTTGGTGCTAGCAGCGTGAATATGTTAAAAAAAACAAAATCGACACATACCTCAAAAGGGCGGGATGCACAGAAACATCAACAAAAGACTTCCTTGTCCACCTGCCATCTAGTGCTAATTCTCTGGGTGGGAATCTTGTTAATTCTTGTTAAAAATATAGTGTACCTGACCCTAACCCCTGACACCTGTACAGCATGGAACAAGGAGGTCAACAAATAATTCTAGGAACTGCCGCAGAGTTTCCCAGCCACACCAGGTGGAGCCACTGTTAAAACATTTCCACACCAGGTGGCGCGACGGCTGTCTAATAAATAATGGTTGCTAATTAATTACGGTCTGAGTTGGAGAATATACCTTTTGGATAAAAATTTGGATTTTGTTTCGTCGCTGAGCCTTTGTAAGGTAATTTCAATATGGATGCTGGAGATTGATGATCACATCAAAAAGGGGTGTTGTAGTATTAATAATAATAAATAACAGACTATATATATATATATAAATATGTATGTATATATATATATATATATCTGAATAAGTCCCTGTTGAGAAGTATTTAGCTTTGACTAAAATACCAACTACTAGCCCTACTGTGCACTGTGCCCAGCTCCAGTCACCATTCTGTTGATACTTGTCCCACTGTGTCAATATTGACAAGCCACTTGTGACATGATTTCTCAAGTGTCCTGGGTATGTGGGTGACAGTTTGTCATATATCACAAGCTTCAGGGGTAAAACCACATTGTGTGGCCATCTGCCATTACCCACTGAACCAAAATTAATTACGTTTTGGTGCGACGAGTGAATTTTGTGAGCACTTTTACATGGGACGTATTGGTGCAGTGACTATTGAATGCACTACTGCATTAGGTCTTTCATAACGAAGCAATAGATGTCTGCTAGTCACTTGTGTAGTCGGACAGTGGCTATGTTGCAGAATGTACCAATATTTGAAAATCCATCACCAGTTTGGGACAAAATTAAGGGGTATCAGGTTTGGGTGGATTTTTCTGAAAAATAAGGTCTGTTTTTTAATAAAAGGTCAGTTAATTAATCTTTCATGCGCTGAGAGAGTTTAAAGGAAATCTAAAGACAAATTATCCAGCACAGGATAGGTTATAATGGCCGCTTATGTAACATCTATTGTGGTTTGACCCCTCTCCACCCACTTGTCAACAGAAGTTGTCATCAGATTACGGTACCTCACAGGGACAGATAACTGTGTTTGTGTTCGGTTTGCAATTACATTTTAATGCATCACCAGTTGGTAGATCTGATGCCCGCTGGTCCCAGTATGCAAACGAATCCAAGCGGAATTGACTTAACCTACATTTCAATGCCCAAATATTAGCATTGTTAATATAGAAAGTAGCTTACATCTACCTAGAGGCAGCAGCTACCAACATTACGGTGTCTTCAGTGTACGCTCGCCCCCTTCACCGTTCACTGATGTCGCCGGTTGTTGGCGGAGGATAATAGTGTTAACACAGTGGCGCCACCTGGAGAATGACAACTCAGTTTTTCTGATGACAAAAGTAGATAACAACATTTGTGGGCTTATTGGTTAAATATAGACCAGGTGCACTGCCAATTGGAAGGTGAGAGGCCAACGATCCCAGAAAGCAAATGAATCTAGAAAGAAACGAGTGGACCTCGATGGCTGGGAGGGGATTAACTTACAATGCTCCACAGTTAGCGTATTAATATCTCTAGATATATGCCATGCCCTGAGCCAAGTTTCATGCTCAAAACAGCCTTGTTGATATGGAAGAACCAGTTGCAGGACAGAACTGGATAAATACTGGTGATTAATCAAATAAACACCTAGATTTATCCATCTATCATCTCCTGACCAGTGCAGCAGTCCTCACTGACCTTTAGCCATCCTGGAGCCAGGGGTCATGACCGAGGACAGTCTTGGCCTAATTGGCCACTGACAGGGATGAGAGCCCTGAGGTTAGGGAAGGGTTGTCCCCACTAGAAGGGGTCAGCCAGTGTAGGGGAAATGTATAATTGACACCTGATGGATAACAAAAGTGTCAGTATTCCTGCTGGAGTGGGTGTTTTGCACTGTGCTGCCACCTAGTAGTTCAGATATGTTGTACTCAATGTTGTGAACTTGTTGCTTTCCAAACATAAATACAGTTTACTACACCGTAACTCTACTCGCCTCTTTGTAGGTTAATTTGATTCCTTCGACCATTCGTGTCTGATCTACCAATATATTTCAAATTTTCAAAGGGCATAATAAATTGAGAAAGGAGTATTATACACTGCAGGTTGAGAAGCATAAAACTGCCAGTGTACATAGGACATAGTCAATACACGGTGAATGAGAACATGTACATGTAATTACAAACCAAGACATGGTGTGGGTGAATTCATAGAACATTTAATCCAAGACCATCACATGTTCAAAGAGCATTACCTTAATGGCAGATTAAATGTCTCCCTCTCTTTACAAGGTCTATGAGTGACTAAACCTAATCAACTATCTAATACTAAACTACAAGAAAAAACAATGAAAACCCAAGACGCGCCCCCACAATAGCAGGGTGGGTGTGCGAGAAATTTGTTTGATCAGGTATGATCTGATATGCTCTGTGTTCCAATTTGTGTTGTGTTTTTTTGCATGCGTGTGAAATACTAAACGCATATTATGTAAAGTTACAAGAAGTTGTGTAATGAAATAATTACAGTATTTCATGGTTTATTAGTGTATCAAGAATAATGCAACGTGGAATGTGCTATTAAAAAACTGTGTGGAGGATGTGACACTGTTTGTATATAAAATAAATCTTATAATAACACACAAAGTTTGGAGCATTGTGAGTGCATTTCCACCAAGGCACCGACATCCAGTTGCCTCTTTCTGTGTCAGTTGCTACTACCTGCCAGTCCCCTCTCATCTACCACTTGACAATGTATTTCAGAAAACACAACTCAAGTTATTTACAGTTTTCTACTTACATGTGTTTTGTTATGTTGTGCTTTTCACGGGGGTCTTTCTCCTTACTGAGATTGGCTTGGAGTTTTACATAGACGAGTGGTTTGCTCACTACTACGTATCATGGTGAAAATAAATCGCCACAGTGGTGCCACCTATCGAACTGGAGAGGTATTAAAGCGCACTGACACTATTATGTATATAAGAAACTGGTTATTATTATTGTTTCTTTCCTTCCAGGGAGGGCCCAATGGCACACCACCCCAACAGATGTACCCGACGTACGGACCACAGTTCGCCCCCGCCGCCGGCTACCCAACGGCGGCGCAATACCCCGGACCGGCGCCGGCACCGCACGGCGCTCCACCGGGACCTCCGCACATACACCACCCGGTGGCTGCGGTGCCACCCCACGTACGCGGCACCCCACCTCCTGCACCCACACCTTGCAACAACCACAGTCACATCCACTTGCAGCAGGACCCCCCTCAGCAACAGTCAGGTGGGTGCAAACGGCTATTGTAGATTTTCATGGGTGCAGACCGCTATTGTAGCTCCCAGCAACAGTCAGGTGAGTCATTAGAGGGTGCAGACCACTATTACAGCTGCTACCAGTCTTCGTGTTAAGGCCCACTTACACAAACAGCTAGTTGTTGGATCAGTTGGCTAACTCGGTGTTGCCAAACTAATCCGACAACTTTTATGTAGGTGTTTGACATGTCTCGACACATCGAACAACTGCGACCTTGAGCTCGACTGCGACTACTTATGATTTTGAGCACTCGGGTAAAAGAACAGAAAATAAATCGACAAGAGTTCCATGTCAGTGAGTTATGTGACCTCGTTGTTTACAAAACAATTTTGTGTGTGCGTGTTAGCAAGTCATTTTACCAATAACGATTTTCTTTTATGTGGAAGCTTTGGGTAATTTCCGTTGCCCAATGATGCTGCATTTTCTCGCAGTTGGTATACTAGGCACTTCAATAACAATGTCATGATAGAACAGTGGCAACTGACTTAAATTAAAGATGACAGCCAAATGAACTAATGTCTAAGACCTATTTACATTATTAATCTTTATAATAATATGTAATAATATACAATAATTAACTCCAAAGGTATTACAATTTTATATATGTATTATATATAAAACATACATTATTTTTGTGTGCGTGCACACGTGTGTTATGAATATGTATCACCCTCTCATTTCTCGTTAAAATAACTTAATTAATTAGTCAATATCAACTAATTAGCAAACAAACTCAACATATTTATGCAGAGCCTGGGCTTTAGACACAATACAAACATGTGTATTTAACATGTTTAAATCCCTACCAAATAATAATATATTTACATGATATAAAATAATCTTCCATAGTGGCTATAGTTGGTGAAAGGATTATTGGATAAGTCTATGCTATTCACATAAGTTGGTGTCCCTTGAGTGCTAAATGTTTTTATGAAGAACAAACAATGTTACTGGAGACTGTGCACAAAAATAACACAATTTATTATACATTCTGAGATACTTGTAATTTCCTGCATGCACAGTAAATAATTTAAGTGTAGTTTACTGTGTCATAACTGGTTAACAGCACACTGCAGGTACAGTACTGCAAGACTAAAATGTCACTCTTCAACATGAAGTGCCAGGTAATCTTTGTAGAATGTTCACAGTATTTTGTAGATGAACCCGGACATCTCTTGTGTCAAATGTAGGACTGCCGACAGTTTCTACATTACTCCCTCTGTGTGCAAAGCATAGGATGATTGTTCACAATACATTTCAGGCATAGACCCGCATAGTCAGTCAGCTAAGTAATATTCACAGTGCACTGCCACACAATCCATGCCAATGTAGTGCATCAATGTTCCCATAATCCTGCAGGCTCAGGACAACAATGTTTTAATGTTTCATCAACATGAAATCATATACAAATTGGTCAGAGGACACTGTAAATCCTTCTGTTAACAGTGTCCACAGTTTGCTGTTCCTGTGTATAATATTATATCCATGCAGGTGAAGTGGGTCGATCATCACAGTGTATTGTAGCTTTAGTGTCATACATATGTGCACTTGTCTCCACTCTCTGGTAGGTCAATCCAGATTTGAACTGAAATCCAATGTATGATGTTAAAGTACAATGCAAGCAATTTATGGAAACCTAATGTTACATATTTGGTTAATGCATTATGCATATAACAGCTGCCATATGATATACATATATCCAGAGTTGGGTTCAGTTGTAATTATGTCATTTCTAGTTAATTGCAGTAACAATATAATTCTACAAAGCTAACATAACATTCCTTTTTAAGATAATTTTTGGTAATTAATCCTATACACAAACAACTGGAAATCACTAATTGTGTAGCAGTAATTTTGTAAAAAGCTATAATTTTGACTCCCATTGTCTGTTGTTGTTTTAATCTATGAGTTTGTGAATTGTTTATGTTATTTGTTTGGATTATTTGTAGAGGAAAATAAACTGGACATAGAAAGAGCTATTTTGGCTGGTGTGCAGAATAGGCCATTGCAATTGAGTACCTGGTTCACTGTGGCGGGTCACATATTTTGTTTGGACAGCTGTATTGAGTTTTTATACGTTATGATGCTGTGTACCAGGATAATTGACAGTTCAAACTGAACCCAGCCCTATATATTATCACTCGATCTATATGATTAATTTAATTAATTGTATAATTTCACATCAGAAACGTTTTTCCATATCAGCAGAAGAAAATAACGAGTGGAGGCCAGATAACAGATAAACGTAACATATATTTAGATAAACAACATTTTAAAAGTTAATTGACAGTTATGTATGGATAAAACAATTTTGTTGTCAAAATAATGGGTCAATGATGGTTTAAAAAAACATCCATCCAACGTCCAAGTTCCAGAGTTTTTAAAACAAAATGTCAATGTTAGTGGTATGTCATTGACATTCTGGTTATTTTGTGTACCAATGTATTCTAGCCTTGGCTTACACATTAAGAGTATCACATTTTAAATATTTGTTTTAATCTTTCATGAAGTTAATTAGCATACTTTTTATTGGGGATATGCTAAAGCGTACGTTTAGATCGCTTTGGGAGTGGGAGCAACCCCTGCATGGACTGTCTTCACCCCATGCAGGCTTGTCATGTGTGAACAGTGTGATATTGTTTTCATAACAGATGATTGTGCGAAATTAGTCATCTCGCCAGTCAGTTGGTGGCAGAAATAAAATCTTTATCAATTAGAAAATTTACATGATATAAATAAATTAGATAAAACTATGTTGTTGACTGGCCTTGGTTTGTTGGTTGGGCTCGACCCAGCAGAAAATATTGAAATAAATTTACACACAAAATGTAAAATATCTGTTACGTTGTTGTGCTAAAGACACCTCTGTCTTCTGCCACTCGTAGCTGTCTTGGTTGTGCCGTGGTAGGTCACAGAGTGCATGTTTCACACACACTCATTATGTTCGTTATTTTGATCAACTTCTAAATCGAAGTGGAAGAAAAATGGCCGACGAAATGTTTACCAATCGCAGACGACCTATCGACGTCATCACCGTCTGACGTGCTGATTGGTCCTGACGGTGATGAGTCCAACGATTGCGAATGACTAGTCGGTTGGAATGGCATATGTTCCAACCTAAACGACTCCGCACAACTCCACCAACAACTAGACAACTCATGCCCAAGTCGCTGTTCACATGAACAACTAGTTTAGTTGTCGGATTAGTTGGGCAACACCGAGTTGGCCAACTAATCCAACAAGTAGTTGTTCATGTAAACGGGCCTTAAGTTCTAGATGGGTACAGACCACTACTGTAGCTCTGAGCATGTTCAGGTGAGTCTGTGGTGGGAACAGACTACTATTATAGCTCCCAGCAAAGTTTAGTTGAGTCCTTGGTGAATGCAGACCACTATTACAACTCCCAGCGGCAACAGTCAGGTGAGTTTTAAGTGGGTTCAGACCATTCCCGTTCAAAGGGGTCTTCATGTAAGTCCTAATAAAAGTTACTTCTAGAAACGCAGATGTCAATGAATGGTTTCTCCAAGTGATTGACATAACCTTTGTCTATCCCCTCTTCTCTACCCGGTCATTGTCAACTCAGTGAGGCTACTGTCCTTAGAAGACATCAGACAGAGGGAAGGGAGACACACGGGAGAGGGAAGTACGCTAAGAGATGGAGGGGGAGGCAAACATATATACAAACGGTTTCATGGCAAAATGCGATATCCATTTTCTTCAATATCTACATACTTTTCAAAGTTGCATTTCCATCCAAAATCCTGGCCAGTCTCTTGGTCTGGTGATTATTTTTGCACATCTCTACTGTCCATGATATCACTCGATCAGCCAAATGTCTATGTTCCAATGAGAGTGAAAATTACATGATAATATAATCGTAACAGAATGCAGTGCAAAACACAGGATTCATTCTTCGCAATTTGAATTGTTGCAACTATGAGTTGGGGTCTGTGTAGATTCAGACACCACAGAATAATTGTTGTTTTCCATACTATGGAAAATAGGACAGGCAGGAAATGGGAGAGAAATGGGGGCATTTTCAGCAAGTGTTGCGTGCTGTGTACTACAGCAGTGACAGGAGCTGTCAGTGCTTGTCATCCTGCTGTATCCCATTCAGTTCACTGGCATCTCTGTGTTCAGTCATGCGTGACCACACCACCCAGTTGCCTGCTGTATGCCTGCTGTCTAGAGCACTGTCATTCTTGAGCGATCACCAGTTCATGTTCCTGGTGTGACATATAACTGGTTGACACACAGCCATGATTGATAGGACGTTTGTGTCATGTCTAGTGCACATGACCCAGTGTGGTGCTAAAGACAGACCAGGTCACGCTTGACTGACCACCCACCTGGCTGGCAATGGATCTGGGTCAAGTGTATCTGTGTGGAGTAAACATAGCCAGCCGTGCTCTCTGACACAGTGACACGTCATCGCAGCAGTGGCTACAGATCATCTGCAGTCGCCATTAGACAGTAATCGGTGCTTGACCAGTGGCTAGTGTCTGGCCATGTATATGTGACCGGTGGAGTGTTCCCGCAGTGACCGGTGCAATGGAGCCATATGGAGAGGCAGTCGGAGGTGGGGACGACATGATGACGTGTCAGTGTGTGTGTCTTGTGTCCACTCAACGCTGAATGGTGACTGTATCGAACCAGGCTATAAATGTATTGGTGGCTTATAAATGTGCTGGCGTTGTTGAAAACGGTGGAGGAACGTGTCCTTTGCAGGATAACAACCTGCATAACACTGTACATATGATTGTTATTAGCATCAATATTGACCTGCTGGTGCATGTCCCAAAACTGTCTACACGGATTATAGTGTTGGTGTTTACTCTGGTTGCCAGTAGTACAGAATCAAAACATGCTAATTATTAATATGCCAAATAATCCAAGGCCCAACTAATGTTACCCCCACTCCACCCATGTGATCTAGGTTATTTTAATATTTATTTACTAACCAACCCTCCTTGCGCTCAGTTATTAATGAAAGTCTGCAATAATGTGGCAGAGGTTCTTCTGAATATTTGTCTTTAAATAAAATAGTTGCGATTCTATTTCCTTGATATTTCCTGTAACGTTTTTCTGTCCATCAGATAATGACGGTAAATAATGGTTGCGTGTGTTGTCTACTTAGGTTCACTAAAGTTCTTCTGACCATAGGCTGCGCCCTCAGTGGCCAGATACACATCTTTCCCTTGGAATACTCCCAAGACTTCCCAGCATGTCTGCTTCTCAGTTAGAGAAACGTTTCAGTCCTCGAATGTTTACCTAAGCAGATTTTAAATGATTCATTGCTAGATGCAATTACAACTTTTTCTGCTAGATTATTCACCAACTTTCTCACTCAAAGTGAGATGCTTTCTTTTCTGGTATGTTTATACATGTATGCTCTGTGAATAGTTTGACTGCATTATGTAGTAACGTTGTAGCTATCCATAGAATCGTATATTCTATTTTATGTAGAGGCGGCTTTAACTAGAACATATTATTAGGTGTCGTTCCTTGCCATGCACCACCAGCTAACTCAACATGTCTTTACATGTTAGTGTAGGAAGTACATGGAGAGTTCCACTGTCTCACTATGAGGGCACTGTCCAGACAGCGATCCTGTCCAGACAATGACGCTGTAGCTGTCTCCCCACCCATTCCATTATGGTAGTTACATCAGGTCTCAAGTGGCCAGCTGCAGCCATCCTTTGTGTACCACGCTAGAGATTACTGACAAAGTGGCACTTGAGCTATGTTTCCTGGACACAAGACAGTCTGTCTGGTGACTCTGTCGCCTCTCAACAGTGTCTTCCCTTTGTCAAGTTTCAGTTGCCTAGCTTTGGTCCAAATATGCGAGGTTTTCTGCTGATGTTAAATCGAATCATAATGACCCACAATTTTGGTTTAGATATACCCCTTTTTCAAGCTTGTTTCATGTTTCGTTTCAGGATATCAGTGTATGTTGGCGCTGGTTTTCTTGTATTGGGAATCAGTTTAATTTGCCCAAATCGATGGATGATCGATTGTATAATTGGCTTCTGGATGGCTGTTCTAAAAACAGTGATTGCTAGGTGGCAGTTTGACCTGACCCATTGATACCAGAACTTGTGCCAGGTGCTACTGCTATTTCTACCCTGCTGGTGTGATACACAAATGTCAATGTACACATGTCATTATATTCTGTAATCATACAGGACACTTAATAACCTTAAAAACCGACAACCACCTGTCAACTTGATAGAGTATAAAACAGTGCCTTAACAGCAAACACAATAACGTGTAAGCTGGCTCACATTGCATACATGCTCACATTGCATACATGCTCACATTGCATACATGCTCACATTGCATACATGCTCACGTTGCATACATGCTCACGTTGCATACATGCTCACGTTGCATACATGCTCACGTTGCATACATGCTCACGTTGCATACATGCTCACGTTGCATACATGCTCATATTCATATCATTTTTTTTCTTTTTTATATTTATTTCTTTTTTATTTTAATTCAGGTGATGTATTAATCCAGTTAAATTTTTTATCATAGAAGATGGCTCCTCGATAGCGACTATTATAGTCTTAGAGGAGTCTCCTGCCCCTACTTGTTTGCTATTTACCACGCGTTATGCCACGTTCATCATAAGGTTATATATTTGTATTATTTTTTACATGGATGTATTGTATGTATAATCAAATGTCTGGGTCAAATAAAAACAAATTCTTCTTCAAATTCTTCTTCTAGTAAATTGAATACGATAGATTCAATAAATAGATTAAAACAGTTAATTTAAAGTATTGGTAATATCAAGCGTTACTGTCATCTAATCACATACACTGTTTGATTAAAATGTTCTGAAGGCAGACATACAACGTACAATATCTTAGCAGAACTTTACAGTTTGACGCAGTTGTTACGAATGCTGGTTGCAGGGCCTCCCATGTCACATCACAGTCACGGTTCATTGGATGACCGTACCCAGCGCCAGAAGCAGAAGCTGCAGGACAAACTGAGTAAACGGCACAAAGATGGCGGTTACCCCCACCATAGGGTCAGTTCCCCCCGACGGTCACAACGAAAAAGTAAGGGTCTTATTGCTTGCCGCCTTTGTGGGCTTCAGCAGGAACATGTTTTGGAGTTACCGAAACTTATTTTGAAATACAGGCTGAATATAAAGCTAAGGGGTGGTCAGGTTGGTTTACTTGTTTTTCTCAGAAGAGAGATTGCAGGGTCTTAGCATCTTGTTGACATTTTGAACCTTGGGCAAGTTTGTTCGTTAACAATGATGTGTAATTATAAATCACTCTGAGCTGTCCTACTGACTGGATACTTGTGCTGAATAATAGGATTTAAAATATAATATATCGTTATATAAATTATCAATTATAGAAATATATTTTGTTGGCACCCGAGTTGAAAGCCGTCCTAGAGGAAAACAATAACAAAACTACACATGTGCACACAAACTTGCACGTACACATGCAAACACATGCAAACGCATGCGCACACACACACACACACACACACACACACACACATACGTCGTGCACACATAAACTCACACAAACCCACTCACATGTCAAACCCGATATGTCTTATATCGCCACCACAATACCTCCAGTGTAACAGGCATGCTCCAGACATTAGGATGGAGATCCCTATCAGACAGAAGAACCGATGCAAAACTATGTATGATGTACAAGATAGCAAATGGCCTAGTGGGTATACCAGCAAACCAATACCTTATTCCTGTAAATATAGTCACTAGAAAACAACATTCCTTATCTTACCTTATCCCTCACTCCAGATGCAACTACCACTTGTATTATTTTTCCCCGGTACCATTCGACTTTCAAATTCCCTCCCTCAATATATTGTAAATCAAAACAGCCTGGATGCGTTTAAAAGCAACATCCAGAATTTGCACTACCCCATGTTTTAGACATTAACAGCTTCCTCTGCACGTATTTCTGTTTATTTACACGCTAATTTGTGTTCTTATATATTGCACTCTAAAAACAAACAAAAAAATGTCCTGTTCGCCTGCCATGCCACGGCACCGCCTGTATCCTCAGCATGTTGAGGCTAGGCGTGTATTGGAAGAAGTATTGGAAGAAGACACACACACATATGCTAGCTCAGTTATACCTATTGTGACTGTGACTGTGCCTGTGGTGGTTGACTGTTATGTGTGTGTGCATTGTGCGCAGTGAATGGAGACATGCGGAAGACGGAGCCGGTGAACAGCTGCGGCAGCGAGGGACCAGACCTGGTGGACGAGAGACGAGTCATCCGCAACTTCCTCTCGAAAATGACCTTGCCCAAGGTCAGTGGTCTCTAGGGTCATCTCACCTCTGTAAACGCAATGTTGCAGTCAGATTCAGAAAGCTGTGGTTGTATTTATATGGTGATATTGATGTATAAATATCCATGTGATGAAGAAGCAATTATTGTATTTGTGAGGTGACATACATTTATAAGTATCCCAGTCATGGAAAAGCAGGGTTAATATTTACACATATATATAGATAATATAATAAACCTATTTAAAACATGATATGTGCTGTAGGCAATATATAAGTTAATTAGTTAAATAAATAATAATAAGTTAAAACACCACATAATGTTGAGTTGAAGCACTTGGCTCTACGTTGAATACCACACGGAAGAGGTGCATCTTTAGCAGTCACTTAAATGTGGCTAGTGATGTCAATATCCTAGAACGTGTGTTACACGTTAAGCACAGTTTCATCCATCCTTTCTCTCTTCTCTCCATCAGGTGTCAGAGGTGGAGAGTCGCAGTGTTCTCATCCAGCTCTCTCCCCCCGAGTGTAACCAGCAGGAGTTTGACATCTACCCGTCAGAGTTCCGCTACGAACTTTGGCTGTCGGAGAAGGGACGAGACGGCAAGTACAAGCTTGTCTACAGGTACGTCGTGTGTCAGTAGTACCATCTAGCAGGCATACTGCAGTGCAACGTTGCATTCTGGGTAGCTATACTAGCAAAAATGTCCATCGTCCAGATGGCGGTACATACACGTAGAGGCAGAAGGCGGTTTCCCAGAGTACCTGGTATTCTTAATTGATTTTTGTTATGATGTGAATTTAAAGCAGCTTTTCGCGTTGATACAATCTACGTAAGACGTTCCCAAATGATTGACACTCCTCACATAAAGTTATGAATAATAGATTTATGTTATGAACATTCAATTTACGTCCGTCTAACCTCCTGTACAAATCGTAAAACTTGAAAATTTCAAAAACATACAGGCGTTACTTTGGTGTCCGTTGCATTGTGCATGTATTAGTAGATGTAATTACCGTGCTATGTCGTATTCCAAGAAACATGTCAGTTCATTCAAACAAACAGTGCAGCAGTATTATTGGTAGTTATAATCTCCAGATGCAACAATAATTAATACAGGTTAAGGTGCTTGTTATTGCAGATTTATATTTTGTTTATGACAAATTTGAAACAATATTGCTTTCTTGAATATTTCAGTTCCATTGATCCCATCACCTTTTGTTAATCGGCAATTGTAATGCCTCAAATATTCAGTGATAGCATCTGTGGCCTTGACAGTAGATGTAAGATTGACAGTGTGTGTTTGCTTGACGGTGTGCTGGAATGTATGTGTACACCTCCTGGTGCTAAATACAGAAACTACACGTTTGTGTTGTCTTTCAGTGGAGACGCCACAGAAATCACGCTCAAAGACTTGAAGCCGGCAACGGAGTACCACCTGAGGTAGACACAGTTGGAATATTAATTTTAATTATTTTTAATGATTTAATTAATATTTAACTTAATGGAATATGTACCCCGGGGTATCTATTCTATAATAGAATATGAACCTCCCCTGTGTATACATACACAGCTTATTTTTTAACAAAGTTCTGATGAGAAACAGGAATATTTTTATATGGTCTTAGGCATAAAATGGTTATGATATAAAATATTAAGGAATAATTAAATAATAAATTTTGATGGTGTGAGTTTTGTTGAGATGAGGTTCGTGTTTGTGCCACCAGGGTGTGCTCGCTTCTGGACGATCTGAAGGGAGACCAGACGGAGGCGATCAGCTTCAAGACAGACGCCTGCGAGGCCGACCCTCCGCAGCAACCAAAGTTGTCCAGTCGGACACGCACCTCCCTCCTGCTGAAGTGGAACGTGAGTGCCGCGGTTCTCAGGGTTCTTTTCTCGTGGTTACTTTCCCCTGTTTCCTTCCCCTGGTTCCTTTCCCCCCGGTTCCAGCCCGTTTCCCCACATTCCTTTCCCCGTTCGTTTTCCCTGGTCCCTTTCACCCTACTTCTTTCCCTCCAGTTCCTTGCATTGTGGGGACCACATTACTTCATTCCTCACTCTCAGTTATAATTCTGCACCTATCCCTGTCTTCTGAGAGTGTTCCCTCTCCCAGCTCTTTATCCCTGATCTTTCACAGTTGCACAAGACACACCCTCCATCTTAATGTTGGTCTTCCTCTTGTCTGTCTACCACACGTAGTCACTTTGTAAACATTTTCTCAGTTCTCTCTGTGTCTGTCGTCATCCCTGTGTAGTAATAGTTATGCACGGCGAGAAAAGACACCTATTCATATTTTCTGGTTATAACTTCCTGCTCATGGATAGCTGCGATGTTACTATGTAAAGCCAAGCTATAGTGTTACTATGTAATGCCAAGCTACAGTGTTACCATGTAATGCCAAGCTACAGTGTTACCATGTAATGCCAAGCTACAGTGTTACCATGTAAAGCCAAGCTACAGTGTTACCATGTAAAGCCAAACTACAGTGTTACCATGTAATGCCAAGCTACAGTGTTACCATGTAAAGCCAAGCTACAGTGTTACCATGTAAAGCCAAGCTACAGTGTTACCATGTAATGCCATGCTACAGTGTTACCATGTAATGCCAAGCTACAGTGTTACCTTGTAAAGCCAAGCTACAGTGTTACCATGTAATGCCAAGCTACAGTGTTACCATGTAATGCCAAGCTACAGTGTTACAATGTAAAGCCAAGCTACAGTGTTGCCATGTAAAGCCAAGCTACAGTGTTACCATGTAAAGCCAAGCTATAGTGTTACTATATAATGCCAAGCTACAGTGTTACCATGTAATGCCAAGCTACAGTGTTACCATGTAATGCCAAGCTACAGTGTTACCATGTAATGCCAAGCTGCAAGTTAGCATGCCTTCACCCACACATGGCCGCTCATGTGATTAACTACAGTCCACACTAGCGTCCAAGATCCCACACACCAGGGCTGTTTTAGTGAAATTTTAAAATACTCCAATTCTATGATGTACCTTAATGGGCTTGTCTGCCTAGTCTAGTCCTGTAGATGCAAAACTTATGGAGATATGTTTGAACATACATACAAACACACACGCATGCACACATACGTACACATGCTCGCACTAAGCAAGCATGCATGCATACACACACACACTCTCTCTCTCTCTCTCTATCTCTCTCTCTCTCTCTCTCTCTCTCTCTCTCTCTCTCTCTCTCTCTCTCTCTCTCTCTCTCTCTCTCTCTCTCTCTCTCTCTCTCTCTCTCTCTCTCTCTCTCTCTCTCTCTCTCTCTCTCCCTCCCTCCCTCCCTCACTCACTCACTCACACAGACACATTTTAATAGTGATCTAGAAAGGAAAGACATTTTATTTTTATTAGACTTTGTATCTTAGAATCTGCAGTTGGGTTTAGATATGTCGCAGTAGCATTGAGGGGGATAAACATAAATAGGAGGTAAATACAGAAGCATGCCTCTACCAACCCTGTCCTACTGACCCGCTAAGATAAGGTTCCAGGGAACACTCCCAGGGCCAAGGAGGGCCAGGGAGGGCCAGGGAGGGCCAGGGAGGGCCAGGGAGGGCCAGGGAGTAAACATGGAGTGGGTCGCTGCTATTTTTAACTTGGTGCAAAACCAACTGGCACTGATGGTTTATTAGTGGGAATAAACCAGAGCGTGTCAGCTCATTCATTCACAACATGCCTGAACTTGTTATAGCCTGGCAGCATTTGGCACTGTTGAGATACTATTGTCATACATAGGAAATATGTGTAAATAATATGTATAGTAATAATAATAAAGCCATGGTGACAGTGTATTCATATTGGAAACGTTCCCCATAAGGTCACAACCTTCCTCAGAATTATCCGAGCTTGCTATTCTGGGATTTCGGGGAGAGAATGGCAATTTTTGTAAACATGGAACTGTTGTATTAAAAAGTTGTTTGTTCTTCAATAAGGCATCTGGACAGTCAATATGCTAGAATACATAGTTTATATGATATAACATGATTTTAAAATAATAACAGGCAGAATATATCATTATTGTTAAAATGCAAGTATGTTTACTACAGTATAGACATATGTATTTTTAATCACTTAGACATTTTATAACCATTTATATTATTATATTTTAATCACTTAGACATTTTATAACCATTTATATTATTATATTTTAATCACTTAGACATTTTAGAACCATTTATATTATTATATTTTTAATCACTTAGTCATTTTAGAACCATTTAACGAACACTCCAGCAGTAGCCAACCCTTGAGAAGACTCAGACAGTTGTTGATTTGTTGGTTTCAGGCTACGTCTGACAACGGCTCCAAGATATCTAGCTACACCCTGGAGTTTGACCAAGTGAGTATGGACTGTGTCGCCTCAGGCAGTTATATAACTACTATGAGCAACAAACATTGTTTATTTGTTAGTTGCTGTTTCATTGCCCTTGTTGTAAAGGATTACGATTAAATATTTGATTTTTGTAGTTGAACTTGTGAACATGTGCTGTTTCATTTCACATGTGATAAAGATTTATATTTGTTTTTTTGCAGTTCTGTTATATTTGTTGTAAATAGTTACAACGAACTAGCTGATGTTTCGATAAATTTGTAAAGAATTGCACTAAACTATGCATCTGCTGCTGTTTCATTGCACTCATTGTAACATATTACAATAATTATTTGTTTTGTGTGTAGTATTGTGCAGTTACATAGTGTTCCGTTATATAGCATTCTCTCCTGTATGTGGAGTGTACACTTGATGTCACGATACAACTTTCAGTGTTACTGGTAGTGTAAGAACACACACATTGCTACATTTCAGAGCCGCCGAGACCAAGGCTTCGTAGAAGTCTACAATGGCATCCAACGACAGTTCAAGGTCGCAAAACTAGCTGCATCAATGGGCTATACGTTTAGACTAGCCGCCATCAACGCCATGGGAAAGAGGTGGGTCTACTCAACTGACTTCACTTACATCGTAGGCCATATTGACCTCTTGCTGACCCCCAGGAGGTTGCATTCTACATCCTGCGCTAGTGCAGCAAGGGTATTGGCATTGGTGCACATTTAGTTCAGCAAGGGTAGCAGTGCAACATGGGTAAAGGGTGTCAGTGCAACATGGGTAAAGGGTGTCAGTGTAACATGGGTAAAGGGTGTCAGTGCAACATGGGTAAAGGGTGTCAGTGCAACATGGGTAAAGGGTGTCAGTGCAACATGGGTAAAGGGTGTCAGTGCAACATGAGTAAAGGGTGTCAGTGCAACATGGGTAAAGGGTGTCAGTGCAACATGGGTAAAGGGTGTCAGTGCAACATGGGTAAAGGGTGTCAGTGCAACATGAGTAAAGGGTGTCAGTGCAACATGGGTAAAGGGTGTCAGTGCAACATGGGTAAAGGGTGTCAGTGCAACATGGGTAAAGGGTGTCAGTGCAACATGGGTAAAGGGTGTCAGTGCAACATGAGTAAAGGGTGTCAGTGCAACATGGGTAAAGGGTGTCAGTGTAACATGGGTAAAGGGTGTCAGTGCAACATGGGTAAAGGGTGTCAGTGCAACATGGGTAAAGGGTGTCAGTGCAACATGGGTAAAGGGTGTCAGTGCAACATGAGTAAAGGGTGTCAGTGCAACATGGGTAAAGGGTGTCAGTGCAACATGGGTAAAGGGTGTCAGTGCAACATGGGTAAAGGGTGTCAGTGCAACATGGGTAAAGGGTGTCAGTGCAACATGAGTAAAGGGTGTCAGTGCAACATGGGTAAAGGGTGTCAGTGCAACATGGGTAAAGGGTGTCAGTGCAACATGGGTAAAGGGTGTCAGTGCAACATGGGTAAAGGGTGTCAGTGCAACATGGGTAAAGGGTGTCAGTGCAACATGGGTAAAGGGTGTCAGTGTAACATGGGTAAAGGGTGTCAGTGCAACATGGGTAAAGGGTGTCAGTGTAACATGGGTAAAGGGTGTCAGTGCAACATGGGTAAAGGGTGTCAGTATAGTTAGAATATTAATACAAGAGTTTCAGTACAAAGGTATCAGTGTAGCAAGAGTCTTGGTGTAGGAAGAGTGTCAGTATGTTAAGAGTGTCAGTATGTTAAGAGTGTCAGTTCTGCAAGAAAATCAGCATGACAAGAACTACATTGCAGCAATAGTACCGGCATATTAAGACTATCATTATGTTAAGAGTATCAGTGTAGCAAGAGTATCGGTAAGAGTGTGTATGTTTGTAGTGATTACAGTGACGCAGTGTGCTACTGACAGTGTAAGTGCGTTGCAGTGACTACAGTGATGCAGTGTGCTACTGACAGTGTAAGTGTGTTGCAGTGACACAGTGTGCTACTGACAGTGTATGTGTATTGCAGTGACTACAGCGACGCGGTGTGCTACTGACAGTGTATGTGTATTGCAGTGACTACAGCGACGCGGTGTGCTACTGACTTGTATGTGTATTGCAGTGACTACAGCGACGCGGTGTGCTACTGACAGTGTCTGTGTATTGCAGTGACTACAGCGACGCGGTGTGCTACTGACAGTGTCTGTGTATTGCAGTGACTACAGCGACGCGGTGTGCTACTGACAGTGTGTGTGTATTGCAGTGACTACAGCGACGCGGTGTGCTACTGACAGTGTGTGTGTATTGCAGTGACTACAGCGACGCGGTGTGCTACTGACAGTGTATGTGTATTGCAGTGACTACAGCGACGCGGTGTGCTACTGACTTGTATGTGTATTGCAGTGACTACAGCGACGCGGTGTGCTACTGACAGTGTCTGTGTATTGCAGTGACTACAGCGACGCGGTGTGCTACTGACAGTGTCTGTGTATTGCAGTGACTACAGCGACGCGGTGTGCTACTGACAGTGTGTGTGTATTGCAGTGACTACAGCGACGCGGTGTGCTACTGACAGTGTGTGTGTATTGCAGTGACTATAGCGACGCGGTGTGCTACTGACAGTGTGTGTGTATTGCAGTGACTACAGCGACGCGGTGTGCTACTGACAGTGTGTGTGTATTGCAGTGACTACAGCGACGCGGTGTGCTACTGACAGTGTGTGTGTATTGCAGTGACTACAGCGACGCGGTGTGCTACTGACAGTGTGTGTGTATTGCAGTGACTACAGCGACGCGGTGTGCTACTGACAGTGTGTGTGTATTGCAGTGACTACAGCGACGCGGTGTGCTACAGACAGTGTATGTGTATTGCAGTGACTACAGCGACGCGGTGTGCTACAGACAGTGTATGTGTATTGCAGTGACTACAGTGACGCGGTGTGCTACTACACCAGTGGCAGTGTGCCTGCGACGCCAGATGCGCCCACACTCACAGAAGCATTCGTGCACGCACTCACCATCTCGTGGACGCGGCGGCCCAACGATGACCTCTTCACACTCCAGATGGAGGACGAGACAACGGTAAGGAGATGGTCGCCATAGCAACGCAGTTCACAAGACAGTGGCGAGATGTGTCGATTTATTTACGAGATTAATTCCATTTCGGGGGGTTGTTTAAAAAGGCCAGTCTGGCAGGAGTATAAATGTCATTGTCTGTTTAATGTCAGTCCATGTTAGCTTTGTGTCGGTTATCTTGAAAGGAAGCAGTCTGTTCTTAGTTTTTCATTTAGTAATCAATATAATGTTCTTAAGATTATAATATATATATATATATTGAAGGTGTAGTATCCGCCAAATTGTGTATAGTAAGCCCGTAACAATGTATGTAATTTGAAAGTTACCACCCCGCAGCATGTACAAATGGTAAACAAAACACGCAGTTTCAAAACAAGCTTTATTGCCGATGCGGGCTGAGTTAACCTTTTGATGTTCAACGATTTTCCATCTTCCCATGTTCAACACAGCAGATTTCCTGTTACAAATTATTACAACTGCTAATTCGTGATAGAAGAACAGACTGCGTCCTTTTAATTTAATGCCATTCCATGTCAGTTGCGTGCCAGTTTAAGTTAGGACACTCACTGGTTTGGAAATGTGTAGTGTTAACTTTATGTCATCATAGAAACTACTCATAATATCCTAACTAAACTTACACTGTATAGTGTCTATGTGAACAAGTCTATCATGACACAATGAGCATTTTTCAAATCGTAATCATGGTAACCGGTTAATCTTAGAAATTCTTGTCAAGATGAGTTTTTGGGAAGTCCTATGGAGAATTGAATTCATAGACTAACTTAATGTCAGTTTTGTGTCAATCCAAGGGGAAGGTCTATATTCATAAGCAGTGTTCAGATAACATTTTTTAACTGGGGTTCTATAAAACGTAATTGACCAGTTGACATGTTAAGATAGATATAGTGTACATTATATAACGTGATGTTACAATAAACGTGATCGGTCTAGTACCCAGAGTAAGACTGTTGATGTGTTCTGTGTCCGATCAAGCATGTACAATCACAGTACCCAGAGTAAGACTGTTGATGTGTTCTGTGTCCGATCAAGCATGTACAATCACAGTACCCAGAGTAAGACTGTTGATGTGTTCTGTGTCCGATCAAGCATGTACATTCACAGTACCCAGAGTAAGACTGTTGATGTGTTCTGTGTCCGATCAAGCATGTACAATCACAGTACCCAGAGTAAGACTGTTGATGTGTTCTGTGTCCGATCAAGCATGTACATTCACAGTACCCAGAGTAAGACTGTTGATGTGTTCTGTGTCCGATCAAGCATGTACATTCACAGTACCCAGAGTAAGACTGTTGATGTGTTCTGTGTCCGATCAAGCATGTACAATCACAGTACCCAGAGTAAGACTGTTGATGTGTTCTGTGTCCGATCAAGCATGTACATTCACAGTACCCAGAGTAAGACTGTTGATGTGTTCTGTGTCCGATCAAGCATGTACAATCACAGTACCCAGAGTAAGACTGTTGATGTGTTCTGTGTCCGATCAAGCATGTACATTCACAGTACCCAGAGTAAGACTGTTGATGTTGTGTTCTGTGTCCGATGAAGCATGTCAAACGTTGTTCATCTCCGCACATGTTCCAGGGTCACGGGTTCCTGCCGGTGTTCAGTGGACCGGAACTGTCACACAGAATTAAAAACCTTAAACGGAATACAGAGTACAAATTCCGGGTAAGTATCCTGGACTATTTGTAGTGGTCATTTATCAGTTCGCAGTGCCATTGCAGTCTGTTTCTTCCCCAGTGGGCAGACAGATGATGCGTTGTAGGTGGCTAGTATACAGGGGCCTGGAACTAATCCACATTCACACATAATATGCGCTCTTGTTTAGTTCTTCATACATACATGTTTTCATGCACACACACACACACACACACACACACACACACACACACACACACACACACACACACACACACACACACACACACACACACACACACAACACACATTCTGCGCACAACATGAGTTACTACTCGATGGAAAAAAACTTCTGTTTCATCTCTTTGAAATCTTAATAATATGTGATTTTAAAACAACTGACACATCAATGTACAAAACAAGGCAAAACAGCTTGTGAGTCAAACAAAGCCAATTCTGTGCAGTATTATACATCAATGTTTTGATTATCCCTTGGAATAATAATACATATTTTAGTCACGATAAACCTTATAAAATATACATTTTATTTTCCTATTTCACATGCACTACCTGCCTTAATACAAACACTTCCTGCCAGATCTAGATGACTCTACTTTCTATTTAAATATTTTGGTTATCGATCATTGTTTGAAATTGTATTTTATCACTCTAGAATATTTTATGTTTAATTACATTTTTTGAATCTTTGGGCATTTGATTTTGTTATGTGAAGCACTTTACGAATATTTATATAAAGATCGCTATATCAAGAAACATTATTATTAATATTAAAACCTGATCAACAAATCACAGCACAGAATTAGATTTGCATGCGATGACATCATGTGTCACATGACACAATGACATAACATGCCAATGACACCACCATGTATGTCACCTGACAGCTGCGGGCCAGCAATGAGGAGGGAGACAGTAAATGGAGCGAGACCGTCTGCTATCACACACTGCCCGACAAGCCAGCAGCCCCACCCCGACCTCAGCTCAAGGGCAGGGCCCATGCTGTCAGCTTCAGGGTCGCCTGGGGTAAGTAACGTCACCCTATCTGTATATCCTCGTCACCCTATCTGTATACAGCTGTATCCTCGCATGCCAGGGAGCACTGCTGGTAACATCTTTCTCGGTACCCCCTGGAAGAGAGCCTTGCGAAACACTGCAGTTAAGCATAGCCAATATAATATCATTTACCAGAGTGTTTGGCTCGTTTTCGATTCGGCCAATACGTACTCGTGTAAAGTTCGGGAACTAGAAGTAGTTATTTGAATACACAATGCCGCTCAGCTGCTCGTAAGAATGATCGAATGGGTAATGTATATATATTATATATCAAACAAATTAAGAACCAGTACCGAGGCCAGCCTCAGCCTGGACTGCAGAATAACAGAGGAGAGAAACGTGTCACAAAACCTCAAAAAATACTACTAGATGAAAAACCACTAACACGTTTGATATGCTTGAATGGATTGATGATCCAGTTTCTTGGTTCTGATTGTGTTACTTATTTACCTCTTAAGAAACTTGTTTCAAGTATACAAATAAAGTTTCTTGAGAGGAAAATATGTCAAACATTTTATATTGATTTTGTTGTTAAACAGAATCTAACTGATGTAACAAGAGGGTTATGTCGTCTTCCCCATATAGTCCCTGCTGTTAAACGGAATCTAACTGATGAACCAAGAGGGTTATGTCGTCTTCCCCAAATAGTCCCTGCTGTTAAACGGAATTTAACTGATGTAGCAAGAGGGTTATGTCGTCTTCCCCATATAGTCCCTGCTGTTAAACGGAATCTAACTGATGTAGCAAGAGGGTTATGTCGTCTTCCCCAAATAGTCCCTGCTGTTAAACGGAATCTAACTGATGTAGCAAGAGGGTTATGTCGTCTTCCGCAAATAGTCCTTGCTGTTAAACGGAATCTGACTGATGTAGCAAGAGGGTTATGTCGTCTTCCCCAAATAGTCCTTGCTGTTAAACGGAATCTGACTGATGTAGCAAGAGGGTTATGTCGTCTTCCCCAAATAGTCCTTGCTGTTAAACGGAATCTGACTGATGTAGCAAGAGGGTTATGTCGTCTTCCCCAAATAGTCCCTGCTGTTAAACGGAATCTGACTGATGTAGCAAGAGGGTTATGTCGTCTTCCCCAAATAGTCTCTGCTGTAAAACGGAATCTCACTGATGTAACAAGAGGGTGACGTCGTCTTTCCCAAATAGTCCTTGCTGTTAAACGGAATCTAACTGATGTAGCAAGAGGGTTATGTCGTCTTCCCCAAATAGTCCTTGCTGTTAAACGGAATCTGACTGATGTAGCAAGAGGGTTATGTCGTCTTCCCCAAATAGTCCTTGCTGTTAAACGGAATCTGACTGATGTAGCAAGAGGGTTATGTCGTCTTCCCCAAATAGTCCTTGCTGTTAAACGGAATCTGACTGATGTAGCAAGAGGGTTATGTCGTTTTCCCCAAATAGTCTCTGCTGTTAAACGGAATCTCATTGATGTAGCAAGAGGGTTATGTCGTCTTCCCCAAATAGTCCTTGCTGTTAAACGGAATCTGACTGATGTAGCAAGAGGGTTATGTCGTCTTCCCCAAATAGTCCTTGCTGTTAAACGGAATCTGACTGATGTAGCAAGAGGGTTATGTCGTCTTCCCCAAATAGTCTCTGCTGTTAAACGGAATCTCATTGATGTAGCAAGAGGGTTATGTCGTCTTCCCCAAATAGTCTCTGCTGTAAAACGGAATCTCACTGATGTAACAAGAGGGTGACGTCGTCTTTCCCAAATAGTCCTTGCTATTAAACGGAATCTAACTGATGTAGCAAGAGGGTTATGTCGTCTTCCCCAAATAATCCCTGCTGTTAAACGGAATCTGACTGATGTAGCAAGAGGGTTATGTCGTCTTCCCCAAATAGTCCTTGCTGTTAAACGGAATCTGACTGATGTAGCAAGAGGGTTATGTCGTCTTCCCCAAGTAGTCCATGCTGTTAAACGGAATCTAACTGATATAACAAGAGGGTTACATCGTCTTCCCCAAGTAGTCCCTGCTGTTAAACGGAATCTAACTGATGTAGCTAGCAAGAGGGTTATGTCGTCTTCCCCAAGTAGTCCCTGCTGTTAAACGGAATCTAACTGATGTAACAAGAGGGTTATGTCGTCTTCCCCAAGTAGTCCCTGCTGTTAAACAGAATCTAACTGATGTAACAAGAGGGTTACGTCGTCTTCTCCAAGTAGTCCCTGCTGTTAAACAGAATCTAACTGATGTAACAAGAGGGTTACGTCGTCTTCTCCAAGTAGTCCTTGCTGGGTGTTTCTAAGGAGACTGTGAGATGATGATGTTGTTTGGTTTCAGAACATCCCAAGGATAACGGGGGTGCGGAAATAGTGAAATATTTGCTTGAGTTGGATCACGGCAGAGGTGAGTGCACACACTGCACACACTATTGTCGTATTCAAAACAAGCACGCATATTTATTTGTTATTAAATGGCATGGCTCACGTACAATATACCATGAAAGTTTTCAAAAGTTAATAAATAAACAGACTAATAACTAAGCTATAGAAATAATTAAAATGTCTTTATCATTGAAATATTAATCTCCACAGAATCCTATGTTACACTGTTAAGTTGGTAGTTCCCGTCATAACTTTCCCCACTCCACAATCCAGTGCATACAAGAACATCGGCAGGGAAACATAGTTTATAGCCTATGCACGCATATTTCTGACTCGATGTAAATATATTTTCTTACATGTTGGTGATAGTTTTAGCACAGTAATCTAACCTGTCTTGTTACAGCAGTCTGCTTAATGCTGTTTTATACAGACCAACATTATTCTTGACAGATCTGGAATAACGTAGCCCAGTACAAAAATATTAACATGAAAGTACTATAAATAGTTTGAAGAAAACAGTTGTTATGTAAATTCCAGTCAGTACACTTTGTTGGCATTGAAATCAAACCCACTTGTTTTTGTCCCCCATTCCTTACAGAAGACGAAGGTAACCATGGAAACGTGTTGTGCATCAATGATTTGGATATTGTGTTTGTCACTGGATGTTGGCTTTTACATTGTCAAAATGTTGCCCCAAATGTTCCCCTTGTCCTGGTGGTTAGGGTGGATTGATGTTGTGGATACGTTTGTGCCCCAAATGTTACCCTCCCCCAGTGATTAGGGTATGATAGAAGGGTGTCTGTGGTTGTGTTTGTGCTCCATATGTTCCCCCCCCCCCCCCCCCCGTGGTTAGGATAGAGTGAAGTTGTCATTGTTTGTGCCCCAAATGTTACCCTCCCCTGATAGTTATATAAGGGTAGAATATAGGGATGTCTGTGAATGTGTTTGTGCCCCATATGATATCCCCCTGGAGGCTAATGTAGAGTGCTGTTGTGCATGTGCTTG
The DNA here is from genome assembly GCA_963995525.1 of Escarpia spicata. NCBI lineage: Eukaryota > Metazoa > Annelida > Polychaeta > Sabellida > Siboglinidae > Escarpia > Escarpia spicata. The sequence goes on along the minus strand of OZ023207.1, from coordinate 9,017,837 downwards.
TGACCCTCCCCCAGTGATTAGGGTAGATAGTAGGGGCATCTAAAGGAGTAAGGTGTGAAGTACTTTAAGCAGTCCTAAAGACTAGACACCGCGCCATATAAGAACTTACCTTTACTTGTTTTTAATACACAATGTGTTGTGTTCTGTGTAGGATACATCTGCGCGTATGAGGGTCTAGACAGAGAATTCCACTTTGACCATCTGTTTCCTGGTCGGCAGTACCGAGTACGCGTATGCTGCTTCAGCGCCGGAGGTCGCAGCGAGGTCAGTTCGTGAATCTTGCTCACTAGGTGGCAATAGTGAAACGTGATGTTGACCAAACTACCATGTATCATTTTGTAATGGTATCAACGGTTTTTATACTTTGTGTGCTTATATAACTATACCTTCAAATTTGTTAAACATTTAGTGCCAAGATATGTTTGATCCAATGAGTATTGATTCTTGTTTGTACTCATTTCATGTTAGCAAACTCCAGATTTGATTTTCTGTTGACAAATGATGACGTATTCTAATGATGCAGATTCAGTTGCAAACTATACTGTCTATTATTTACAACGGTATCTGTATTTGGGTGATTAAATATTATTATTACTGCGATGATTCAACTTTGATGCAGAAATTAGTTATTTAACTAGCAGTGGCACTTTATATTTTATACCAATGTATGTGTGTGATATAGTTTCTCTAGTTAGGTTAAGTGTACAATGTCTTAGGTCTTCTTATTTATTTTATTTATATTTTTATTATATTTATTTAGCATATTAACTAAATGTTGTAAACTCAGCCGATCAGATTTTTACTTTGGACTTTAGTGTTTAAATAAAGATCTAGCCCAACCTTCCTTGATGGTCACCTCAGTAATATGGCCACCTCACAATTAAGGTCGTCCTGGGACAGTCACAAATTATTTCTATTGCAGTAAAGTATAAGAAATTAACCTTGCTAATAGGGTCACTTTAACCTTGTCCTGAGGGTGACCTTAATAGTGAGGTTCCACTGTGTTACTAGTATTATAAATCACCAGCCTCATTTTATATTTTTCATGGGTATTTCCTCGTTCTCCTCATCCAACTAAACGTTGCATGTTTTCCCGCAGTGGTCAGACGTGCTGGTGGTGTCCACCCTGGCTGTCGCCCCCGGGGCGTGCCCTGCCCCCAAACTGCAGGGCAAACCACGGGCAAACTTCCTACATCTGCGATGGGGTGAGTGCTTATGATGTTTCTAAACAGGTACAACAAACCTGATTAATATATATTCAGTTTCAGTATCAGCTGTTATGAGCGACCTGTCAATGCACAGTGGGTAGTAAGTCACAATATTGTAAAATTGAGTTCTGTATCTTTTTGGATTCAACAGATCATTAGATTTAAAACGATACCTCATTTGTTGAAATACATTTAGAAGTTTTTTAGATATTGCTAAAATTGATGCATATCGTTACTTTAAAAAGGCAACGTTTTGAGAAACAGTGTCATATTGTCTATTGTTTTCTAATATGTGGGCTTCTAAATGCAGTTAAATACATTGAATAATTATTGACTAATAATTGTGTAAATGCCAGGCATGTCAGTGTATTTCTAAAACAAGTGTGAATTAAATATGGCTTCCTTATCCACTTTCCATCTGCAGCCTGTCACTGTTGACATCTGTCCTATTAAATGTAAATCAACGAATCCTGGCATAGGTAGAATGTCTAGCTGCTATGTCACCCGCCTGACGCCGTCCTTTCTCGTGTTCGCAGACCGGCCCGACTATGACGGTGGCGCCGCCATACAGGAGTACGAAGTACTAATGACGAACCCAGACAACACAACGCGCAATGTGTACGCGGGGCGGGACCAAGAGTGTGCAGTGGCGGGGTTGTTACCAGGACGACCGTACCTCTTCCAAGTGAGGCCTACCAATAAGGCTGGGGTGAGTTTGTATGTATGTAAATATAATAATTATTTTATATCTATGAATTATCTTTTATGCAAGCACCAACACAAGTCATGAATAGTGATGAAAGAAGGCCAAATGAATGACGTTTATTAAGAGATTAAGTTAGAGAGAGAAATGTGGGCTCTACATCCCAAGGCCAGGCCTGTGACTGAGCCCATACTAGTCTCCTGTCCCTCAGGTTGACAGAGCCCACATTTCGGCATATACAACATTAGCAGTATTGTTATAGATATATACAACATCATTACTACTGTAATCATAGTAGACCTTAGGCACTAATAATTATTTTATATCTATGAATTATCTTATATATCTTAATAACCTTTATTTAATAATTTTTTTAATTTATTGAACTGTTCCTATAATTATTATATCATGATTTTATTTGACTTACATTTTATTTGCATTGTGCATATATTTATGCTACATTTAACATTTTACATTAATTAGAATTTGTACAGCGCTTTGAGCTTTTTATTGGAAATGGCGCTTTATGAAAAAATAAATATTATTAACCCTCTCACAGCTTATTTACCCTATCAATAATCATGTGTTGGTAAATGTGATGTGCCACAATGGTTCAGACTTTAAAGTATATTTTGGCAGTTGTGAGCAGCCTATAAAAGAGCAACATTTCAGTATCGTCCGTGTAAGTCAATTTGTTGCAAAATTATAGGTGGTTGAATCGACCCAACCGAAAAATTGAAGTTTTGAGATGGATGACATCAAAGTTAGATATTACATTTCAAATCATAATCATTCAGTTGAAAATATGCATCAGAAACACATTTGCAAGATAATAATTCCAAATCGTAAAAAGCAAAAACAAATTATACTTTCACCCCTGTGAATGTATTTTGGTTTTTCCTCGGTTTTGTTAAATATATGTTGCATTCCGAACCGTTGCAGCCTGTCACAAAAGTAGTACTTTAAATGTGTTCATTCACAACATCAGCCGTAGATCTTGGGGCAGCTCGGTCGTGAAGCTTCAGCCGTAGATCTTGGGGCAGCTCGGTCGTGAGGCTTGTTACCTAGGCTCAGTCCTGGGTGTGAGAAAGAATACCATAACTAGGGTGAAGTGTGCATCAAGACGTGGTTTTTCAGGCTGGCCCGTGGTCAGAGATCCTCGAGGTGGTGAGTGGGGCGGGGGTGCCAGACCCCCCGAAGCCACCCGTCGTGTATTGCCGGTCAGCCCATGGGGCGGTCGTCTCCTGGGAGGAACCAGTCAACAACGGGGCAACAGTGACCGAGTACAGACTGGAGTGGCAGTACCCCCAGGACGGGGGCGACTTTGTCCAGGTACGTGACATTACTATTCACGTATCCACCCCATGACCTGTTTTGCAAAAATCTCGGTCGAGCCATCAAGAAATGGCAGCCGAACACATAGTAGGTTCAGACATTCCGTCGTATATTTTGTTGAAATTGTGGTCCCAAAATGTTTCTTTATGACAAAAAGACAGTTTTTAAGGTGACAACTGAATGTGCGGATGTTTGATTTATGAGATGTCATGCCGCAATAATAATGTAATTCATGTATATAGCCATTATCAACATTGTTGGCAAAGGCAAAGCTTGACAGAGGTCGCATGCAAAATTATGATTGTGACATCGGCAAACAACGACATAGTGAACACGTAAGTTACCATCACAATGACTGCATGTAGTTGAACACTAAGTTTTCACACACCCTGAAAATCTATGAAAATTATTATTTTCTGTACTGCATGTTTTTGAATACATACAGTACATAGTGGCTGTGCTTTGAGACAACAGTGACTTTTTGGACAAGTGAGAATTTGATTATTTTGAGGTGTCTGACTACAAACTGTCATTACAGAATGATCATTGTTATTGTTAACACACATCCTCATGCACCAGGGAACACTTCTGATTACGTCAGTCTCCGTACCAGATTGTGTTATCGAAACACTGAAGTTAAGCTGTGTCTGTTATCCAGTGATCTCATTGACATTCTAGAATCAACGATTTGAGTTTTGACCAGTCATGGCTGATGTTACATGTAATGTCTGGGAAGTTGTAGTAATTATTACAAATGCACTGCTGCTGGTTCGTGTGAATAGTTGAAGTGGCACTTATGTTGGGATAGTTTTTAAATGTTTTCTTATCACCTGTAGTTATTATCACTTAGCGATTTTTTTTATTATTAATACCAATCTTGTATCTCATAAACAATGTTATTTGTTATGTATCTCATAAACAATGTTGTTTGTTTGTTTTGTATCTCGTATACAATGTTGTTGTTTGTTTTGTATCTCATAAAAAAGTTGTTGTTTGTTTTATATATAATAATCAATGTTGTTGTTTGTTTTGTATATCATAATCAATGTTGTTGTTTGTTTTGTATCTCGTAGACAATGTTGTTGTTTCTTTTGTATATCATAATCAACGTTGTTGTTTGTGCAGCTGTACATTGGACCGACACCGAGTCATGAGGTGCGATCTTTGACGCCAGCCACGCTATACAACTTCCGAGTGCAGGTGAGAAGAAGTAATAATAATCAAAGTTTATATAGCACCTGGATCCACTTAAAATAAAATGCTCCATGGTGCTTTACATAAAACTGCATGAATTCAGTAAAACCATCAAGTATAATATTAATTAAAAAAAGCGTAAAGGAACTGATTTGAAGGTACAGATATAATATAATAATATGAACATAAAATTATAGTTCACAACTATATAAACATACGAATACAATATTACAAGTAACCATATGTATATACCACGTTAACAAAATAGAAAGCAGTGAAATAATAACATGAAGACTTTAATGCCAATATTCTTGGAAAATCCGAGCTCAGTACCACAACAAAGCCAGAGGAGTAGGTATTCTCATAATTGTGTGCAATGCAAAAGTTGTCAACAGGTGAATGGATGGAATTGCTAAGAAGCTAAGGAGGATAGACAATATTTAAAAAGACGATTTTTAGATGGCAGCAAAATTATTCTATAGTTCCTGCGGATTTAACCCGGACAGGAAGTGAATTCTGCAGAATTGGTGCAGCAGCCGAGAATGTTAGTCGAATGGCCCCTTTTCCATCCCAACCAGTAATAAAACCTGTTCAGAGGAAGCTTAAGATGCGATGTTAATAATAACCACAAAACCGGGACAGCAATCCATTCTAGGACAGTGTCACATGCATAACATTGTGTATTACTTATACTGTGTTATGTAGGTTTTTGATGTGTGACAGGGCAAGTATTTATAAATATTACACTTGACATTTTTTTACAATCGTATACTTCTATAATTTAATAATTTGTATATTTTTATTATGTTTGTTGTTGAAATAGTCTCGGTCGTTCAAAGGACTGATAAAATTGTTATTATAATAACATTCGTAGATCGTTATATCAATTACACATTATCGAATCGCAGGCTCTCAATAGCGCTAGTGCGGGACCATTCAGTGGCATCACGAACTGTGTTATGCCTCGAAGGACTAATAACATTTTTATTATAATAACATTCGTAGATCGTTATATCAATTACACGTTATCCAATCACACGCTCTCAAAAGCGCTAGTGCGGGACCATTCAGTGGCATCACAAACTGTGTTTTGCCTCAAAGGACGGATAACATTTTTATTATAATAACATTCGTAGATCGTTATATCAATTACACGTTATCCAATCACAGGCTCTCAATAGTGCTGGTGCGGGACCATTCAGTGGCATCACGAACTGTGTTTTGCCTCAAAGGACGGATAACATTTTTATTATAATAACATTCGTAGATCGTTATACCAATTACACGTTATCCAATCACAGGCTCTCAATAGTGCTGGTGCGGGACCATTCAGTAGCATCACAAACTGCGTGATGCCGTCGAGCAGCCCGAGTGCAGTCGTGTCGTTGCGGGCGTCTGCGACAGCGACCTCTATCCACCTAATGTGGAAGGAGCCGGTGAACAATGGCAGCGCAGTAACATCGTACAACATCGACATCGGCGAGAAGTACCTCATCAGTGTCGAGAACTCGCTCGAATATGTCGTCGACGACCTGACGCCTGAGACAACGTACAAGTGAGTCAAACACTTACACAGATAGATAGGTAGACAGACAGACAGACAGACACGTAGATAGACAGACAGACACATAGATAGACAGACAGATTGACAGACACACAGATCGATAGAATGATAGATATACACATAGATAGATAGATAGAAACACAGATAGAATGATAGATAGACATATAGATACATAGATAGATATATAGATAAATAGTTAGATAGATAAGAAGGAACATTTCATAGGCATATATGGTGAACATGTGACATAGTAAGACTTACTTGACAGCAACTCAATATAACTTCTCTGTGTGACGTTACAAAGCCCTAATAGCAGCGTGGGTCAAATGAGACACGGTGTCAGGAAACAAGTGTACGGAAATATTCGGGCAGTGCGTCTCGGAATTATTTTTGTTAGTTAATTAACCAAACAGATTTATTAGTGAGTGTATCATTTGTGCATACATAGTTGTGTTACTGGTGCTGGTCATCCTATTGTTCTACCATCTGATGCTGCTGGTCATCCTATTGTTCTATCATCTGATGCTGCTGGTCATCCTATTGTTCTACCATCTGATGCTGCTGGTCATCCTATTGTTCTACCATCTGATGCTGCTGGTCATCCTATTGTTCTACCATCTGATGCTGCTGGTCATCCTATTGTTCTACTAACTGATGCTGCTGGTCATCCTATTGTTCTACTAACTGATGCTGCTGGTCATCCTATTGTTCTACCATCTGATGTGCTGGTCATCCTATTGTTCTACTAACTGATGCTGCTGGTCATCCTATTGTTCTACTAACTGATGCTGCTGGTCATCCTATTCTTCTACCAACTGATGCTGTTGGTCATCCTATTCTTCTACCAACTGATGCTGCTGGTCATCCTATTGTTCTACCAACTGATGCTGCTGGTCATCCTATTGTTCTACCATCTGATGCTGCTGGTCATCCTATTCTTCTACCAACTGATGCTGCTGGTCATCCTATTCTACCATCTGATGCTGCTGGTCATCCTATTCTTCTACCAACTGATGCTGTTGGTCATCCTATTCTTCTACCAACTGATGCTGCTGGTCATCCTATTGTTCTACCAACTGATGCTGCTGGTCATCCTATTCTACCATCTGATGCTGTTGGTCATCCTATTCTACCATCTGATGCTGTTGGTCATCCTATTCTTCTACCAACTGATGCTGCTTGTCATCCTATTGTTCTACCATCTGATGCTGCTGGTCATCCTATTGTTCTACTAACTGATGCTGCTGGTCATCCTATTGTTCTACTAACTGATGCTGCTGGTCATCCTATTGTTCTGCCAACTGATGCTGCTGGTCATCCTATTGTTCTACTAACTGATGCTGCTGGTCATCCTATTGTTCTGCCAACTAACGCTGCTGGTCATCCTATTGTTCTACCAACTGATGCTGCTGGTCATCCTATTGTTCTGTCAACTGATGCTGCTGGTCATCCTATTGTTCTACTAACTGATGCTGCTGGTCATCCTATTGTTCTGCCAACTGACGCTGCTGGTCATCCTATTGTTCTGTCAACTGATGCTGCTGGTCATCCTATTGTTCTACTAACTGATGCTGCTGGTCATCCTATTGTTCTGCCAACTGACGCTGCTGGTCATCCTATTGTTCTACCAACTAACGCTGCTGGTCATCCTATTGTTCTACCAACTGATGCTGCTGGTCATCCTATTGTTCTGTCAACTGATGCTGCTGGTCATCCTATTGTTCTACTAACTGATGCTGCTGGTCATCCTATTGTTCTGCCAACTGAAGCTGCTGGTCATCCTATTGTTCTACCATCTGATGCTGCTGGTCATCCTATTCTACCAACTGATGCTGCTGGTCATCCTATTGTTCTACCAACTGATGCTGCTGGTCATCCTATTGTTCTACCAACTGATGCTGCTTGTCATCCTATTGTTCTGCCATCTGATGCTGCTGGTCATCCTATTGTTCTACCAACTGATGCTGTTGGTCATCCTATTGTTCTACCAGCTGATGCTGCTGGCCTCACTCAAGAGTTTCTAAGTTGTACTTGTTTGGAGCGCCGTGGTGTAGTGGTTAGAGGGCCTCACTCAAGAGTTTCTAAGTTGTACTTGTGTGGAGCGCCGTGGTGTAGTGGTTAGAGGGCCTCACTCAAGAGTTTCTAACTTGTACTTGTGTGGAGCACCGTTATGTGTAGTGGTTAGAGGGCCTCACTCAAGAGTTTCTAAGTTGTACTTGTGTGGAGTGCCGTGATGTAGTGGTTAGAGGGCCTCACTCAAGAGTTTCTAAGTTGTACTTGTGTGGAGTGCCGTGGTGTAGTGGTTAGAGGGCCTCACTCAAGAGTTTCTAAGTTGTACTTGTGTGGAGCGCCGTGGTGTAGTGGTTAGAAGGCCTCACTCAAGAGTTTCTAAGTTGTACTTGTGTGGAGCGCCGTGGTGTAGTGGTTAGAGGGCCTCACTCAAGAGTTTCTAAGTTGTACTTGTGTGGAGCGCCGTGGTGTAGTGGTTAGAGGGCCTCACTCAAGAGTTTCTAACTTGTACTTGTGTGGAGCACCGTTATGTGTAGTGGTTAGAGGGCCTCACTCAAGAGTTTCTAAGTTGTACTTGTGTGGAGTGCCGTGATGTAGTGGTTAGAGGGCCTCACTCAAGAGTTTCTAAGTTGTACTTGTGTGGAGCGCCGTGGTGTAGTGGTTAGAGGGCCTCACTCAAGAGTTTCTAAGTTGTACTTGTGTGGAGCACCGTTATGTGTAGTGGTTAGAGGGCCTCACTCAAGAGTTTCTAAGTTGTACTTGTGTGGAGTGCCGTGATGTAGTGGTTAGAGGGCCTCACTCAAGAGTTTCTAAGTTGTACTTGTGTGGAGCGCCGTGGTGTAGTGGTTAGAGGGCCTCACTCAAGAGTTTCTAAGTTGTACTTGTGTGGAGCACCGTTATGTGTAGTGGTTAGAGGGCCTCACTCAAGAGTTTCTAAGTTGTACTTGTGTGGAGTGCCGTGATGTAGTGGTTAGAGGGCCTCACTCAAGAGTTTCTAAGTTGTACTTGTGTGGAGCGCCGTGGTGTAGTGGTTAGAGGGCCTCACTCAAGAGTTTCTAAGTTGTACTTGTGTGGAGTGCCGTGATGTAGTGGTTAGAGGGCCTCGCTCAAGAGTTTCTAAGTTGTACTTGTGTGGAGTGCCGTGGTGTAGTGGTTAGAGGGCCTCACTCAAGAGTTTCTAAGTTGTACTTGTGTGGAGTGCCGTGATGTAGTGGTTAGAGGGCCTCACTCAAGAGTTTCTAAGTTGTACTTGTGTGGAGTGCCGTGATGTAGTGGTTAGAGGGCCTCACTCAAGAGTTTCTAAGTTGTACTTGTGTGGAGCGCCGTGGTGTAGTGGTTAGAGGGCCTCACTCAAGAGTTGCTGGGTTTGAATCCAGTTGCTGCTGTTTCATATCTTGGCTAGTTAGTTCACAACACATTGCTAAGTGCACTGAGCTGTACGAATGAGTACCTGGCTATAAACAGTGGTGATGTACGACTAGTCTTTGCACAGTAATAGCAGTGTGGCTGAATACTTCCCACGGACTGGATACTGTGCTATATAAAGCTCACCATTATTTACTGTACTTTCAGAATTCGTGTCCAGGCTGTAAACAGTATTGGGGTTGGGGCGTTCAGCACACCAATAAAGGTGACAACGAGGTCACTGCCCCCTGGCCCACCCTGCGTTGAATGCGTGAGTGCGGGACCAAACAACCTCAAGCTCAAGTGGGGTGACGGTAAAAACCCCGACTTGATTCAGTACTGCCTGGAGATGCTTCGGGATAGTGGAAGGTAAGTGGACATGCCTACAGGGGCTCTGATTCAAATTAAATTAAACATTTAATTCAAATCATATTTATTGAACTCACTAGAGTAAGTACAGTTACAAAATAAATCATATATAATAGCATAATGAGAACAACAAGGGAAGAACATTATATAATGTTATACTCCCTGATTGCCAAGCATCACAATGTTAGAAAAGGAGGAAATGCATGTAGCAATGAAGGTGGTATATATATTATGTGGAAGGGTCAACAGATAAAAAATACAAATAAAAAATGTAAGGATACATAACTTAAGATAATAAACATCAGTAGATTAAAGCAAATTATTGTTTTTTACGTTAAAATAAATAAATACATTGCTTGCTTTAGATCAATATCCACATCAATTAGTTAAATAAGTTGATCTGTAAGAATAGAATAAATATAAACATCAAGTACTTAAAACAAGTATGCCTGAATTTGAGCTTCAATTTGATTTAAAGGGAGGCAGTGAGTTCCTCTACCCGGAATTAACGGGCGTTGTAATTTATAACAATAAAAACATGTTATAAACTACTACGCCCGCTCATCCTCAAAGTTGAACGAGAAAAAAATGGGTCATCTTTGAACATGAAAGGTTACTGCAGTTAACTCGGCCCGACTTGGCCATATCGCCAATAAAGCTTGTTTTCAAACTGGATGGTTTGTTAAAAATTTGAACGTGCTCCAGGTGTACCTTCTAAATTGTGAACATTGTCACTGGCTTACTAAGCACAACTAAGTGGGCAGTATACCTTCAACATAGTTAGTATAGTCTTAATAACATATTAACCCTCTCGTGTTCAGAATTCCTGAAACAACCCGACCCCCACTCATGGCCAAACGCCCAAATACGCCCGAATACAGGGGCACATTTAAACTGGCACCGGGAAACCGTGTCATCCACTAATGGCAATTTATTTCGGCAGTTAGCAGATAATAATAATGAAGTTTCACTGGTAAGCGTCAAAAGTTAGAAATGTTGGTGACTTCCATGGCTAAATAGCACCAACCACCACGCGGTATTGTAGTCGCCTAGGCATCACACAATTTCCGGTCCTTTTACGCCACGCAGTGAATATTTTAATGGTAATTTTCAGCAAATGAGATCAAAGTTTAACATTTGCTGCGGGTATAAACATGGAAGCACCCGGGAATTATTCCAAAACACACGTCCGCAGGCGATTTCTACGATTAAATGCTAACTTTTGGGCGGTCTAGTTTGTTGTAAAGAAGTATTAATATGCTGCGCGACCAAGCGGGTGGTGTTTTTTAGGTTTGAAGTAATCCTCGACATTGTCATTATGTCGAACTCGAGTGATTCGGACTTTGGTGGGATTTTCGAATTTAGTTTATAACGAACACTGCCATCGAAGGGAAATGTTTTGCACTATGGTTACGCATTTTAAATATACAGTGTAACATCGACTTAATAGTTCAGATGGGACGACAGCTATGATCACAAAGGATGCCATTTTGTATAAAATCTTGAAAATATATGCACTCAGAAAAACTGAAATTATTTAAGTTTTATTTACCATAGACATTTAATTAGTTTTCCATTCTGTAGCATAATAATTTATGATAATTTCATATGCAGCATGTAACCTCTAATTATTAATGAAAAATATTTTTTATGAATTGTTGAGAATTATTTAAATAATTTATTTTTGTCAAACTTTAGCAATTCATATTTAGGTCATAAATTGACATATATATATCACATACTTGCCTAGTTACACCAGGAATTAGTTCTTCAGATGCAGTGAAAATGTTATTTGAATCGGATAAAAAATTATTTATTTTGCATTCATGCAACCCGAGTATATCACATGATTCACTCACAGCACATTCTCTTGATTTAACAGGATTCAATAACAGGCACATATTTGCATTAATCTGGTCGCTTTTATGTTTCATCCTCAAAGTTTAAATAAAAACTTGCAAATGAAGTTGGTGTCTGTTAAGAATCGAAAATCATAGATATTGATAGCAATGTATGATATATGTAATGTAGATTTGTTCCTCAAGATTTGATAGTAAATTATTTTGTTATCAAGATGCTGCTTATCACATTTTGAAAAGAAACGCTCTTTTGTTTGTGCATATAGTTTAATGGCGATTCATCACGTTTTTTGTATAAATTAGATAGTGTCCTAGCTCAACATGTGTCTAAACAAACGTTTCACCGTAGTTTGGGTGAAATTTCAAAATTTTTATTTATCGTGCTTTGTGCCCTAAAACCCTACAAATGAAAACTAGGAACAGACTGCCATCTTTTCAAGGAAACTAAGAACAAAACAATGAGTATTATAAAATGGAGTTGCGATTCTGTACAGTTTCCACCCGATCTTCCATGGCACAAGTCACGGCCATAAGGTGAACAAGCTGGCTGAGCTCACTGACTACCAGTTCCGCATCTACGCGAGCAACGAGGCGGGAGATGGCCCGTATTCCTGCACTTACACGTTCTGCACAACCAAGGCTCAACCACCCGCCGTCAGACGTAAGTCCTTCACGTTCCCTCTTGTACTGTTTTCACTTACAATATGGTGCACAAGGAACCGTTTCACTAACATTCGTATATGCAGATAAGGCTGGGGAGGATTATTTTTTATTTATGCAAATAGCCCAATTTTGTCTGCCCAATGTATAGAATGAGTCTTACTTAGTAAATGTACCCAGGGGTATATTGACTTTTTTACCCAGACCCACTCTGCCATTTTTAGAAAAATATTGGCAAATTTTGAAACACTGCTATTGTTTATTGAAGATGTATATAGTTATAATTCTGAACAAATCCTTGTTGTGTATATATTCTATTGCACAAGTTTGGTTTTTGGCAACAAACATTGGATCATCTTTCAAACTATTGATGATTAAAAAAGTGTCTGATCACTGCACCAAACAGTGCACGCTGAATGCAGCTTACAAAACCTTATTTGGATAGCATAATTACTCTCAGCAATCTCTTTTCCAAATGCATAAATGTGGGGAAAATGTTTTTTTAGAAGATGGCGGTCAAAGATTGCATATCTCTACACCACTTAACGTTTCTGTTGCAGCACCAAAGATATGTGATATAACGACGGGCTCGTGCACCGTCGAGTGGACGGCGTGCAAGCCGATGGGCCGCGACACGTTAGTCTACGTACTACAGCTCCAGTGTCGCAACCAGGAGTATACACAGGTACCGATACTATCTCCACCTGTGTAGCCACCACAAAAGAACGGGTCTCATTGTACCAAGCATGCTAACATTCTTTATTCCGTAGTATTCAATGTAAAAATATTGGTCCAAACCTACGTTTGGTTTATTTCACATCGTCGAGTCGTTATTTCCGATGATATTTCAACGGATTTTGGCTACTGGATCGGACAGAATTGTTCGTTATATTCGAAAATTTGTTGTATAAATCCGTTATATTTGCAGAAATTCAATCGGAAAAAAATCCAGACTAGTTTATTTATTCGTTATATAAACAAGAATTCGTTATAAGCAAGAATTTGTTATATCCAAGGTTTACTGTAGTCTATGCTATATAAAATGATTTCACGATGATGAAAACGAATGGAGACTTCCCTTTACCGACACTTGACGGTCGCTGTTGCAGGTGTTCCGCGGCTCACAGACGAGCTACACGCTGACGAAGCTGCAGCCGAAGACAGACTACGCCGTGCGCGTGTGCGCTGTGCGTCTGTGCTCGGGCGACGTGAGCGACGCCGCCATGGCCGACCTGACGGGCGCCTTCAGCCCCGGCGTGTCGTTCACGACCCTCAGCCCCAGCCCTGTGACGACGGCGACGACACTGGCGACCGGCAGCGGCCTGTTGACGGGCAGACTGACCGTGGAACGCAAGCAGCTGTCCGACCAGCAGTGGGCGATGATCATCCTGCTTGGCTTCACGGTGTGCGCGATCGTCATCGCCTTCATCGCCCAACAGATCATCGCCTACACGAGTCACAGCGGCGGCGGCGTTACAGAGAACACCGAACCGTAGAACCAGTGGTGTTACGCCGACAGTTCCGACCAAACGCCGAATCTGATCGTCCGTTGCTCGGTTGGCAAGATTCGTCGCTCACGCACGACCGCGTCGCCTAGGCAACAAGATGCGAACGAGGCTCGACGCCGCGCCAGAGAGGGCCGACACAGTGACTGCCGCAGTTATTTTTTTAGCAGATTATTTTTTGCGTCAACGGTAGTGACTGCTGCTGCCGCCTACTGACGTGGACACTGCATTGTCACGTGACGTACGCACGCATCGCCTTCGTTTGAGCACGCTCAGTGGTTGATACTGCTCCGACTTGTCTTCACGTAACGTCACCGTGACGGTTTTGTCGCCGACGAAATGCGAGAGCACAGTTGCTGTGTGTAGGGGACGCACTGCCGCCTATTTAGTCACGTAAATTCCTTTCGTCGCCAGACCGAGCCATACAGTCGTATACGCATGTGACTCACACGAAATAACGGCGTCACTCGTTATTCCGAAACGTCATCTTCTTCGATGCATTTATCGCGGTCTCGCCTCGCGTGCACGCCGTCAACGGGCGTGCCGGCGGTGTGAGAGGCACGACACCGACGACGAATCGAATCGTGTACGCAACGTAGTTGTAGCGTCGCTTCGTTTTATTTCATTAGTGATACGGGGAATGAAGAGTGACGGCCGCGACGACGAGGTGCATTGTTGTTATTGTTGTTTTCATTGTTGTTCTCGTTGTTTTTGTTGTTGATGATGATGCCAAATACTACGTAAGAGTCGGCTGCTAGTCACACTCGTGTTCCGCTAATGCTGCTGCCGCTGCTGCTGTTGCTGCTGTCTTTTCCCGTCTCAGCTACCTGTCGTTTAGTGCGCGACGGACGTTCATTGCCAATTGTCACCCACGAACGCTATCGAGACGTCTCCGATATTCAGTCGTCGTCGTCGTCGTCGTCACCGCTTCTGTCAATGCTGCCTGGTGCATGCAATAGGTCATTTGTTCTACGTTTCTTCGCTGTCAGTTAACGAGGCGTTGCATGTGTTGTTGCGTTCTGCAAGTCTACCTAGAGATCACTCGTTATGACCAAGATGTCACCGAATACAGCATGAGCTCATAACCTGCCGCGTACGTGCCACTGTGAACACGGACGTTAGCGGTCGCATCCCGTCATCTAGATGTATTTTTCTTCGGGCCTGCCGCTAGTAAGAGTTGTGAGCGACGATTCTAAATATATTATGGCTTCTGCTAATGCAGAGAATGTGTACAGTGAATGCCGAACTATCGCATGAAATCAACGCGAGCAGAATAGTATGTGGCTTTGGCCTGTGTAACAGGTCTGTAGGGCCGGACTTCGAGGAAGTATTATGGCGACGCGGAGTTATTGAAAACATGCAGCGTTCTTCGATATGATTGGATGTTGTGTTCACGGGGAGTTCGCTACGACGGGAGCATAGCATTTTACTGGACGTTCTGTGTTATTTCTGGTTTCGGGAAATGCCGGCATGTTGTTGGCGCGTTGCGTTTTATTCTTCAAGTTACACGTGGTATCGGTGCGTTTTCCTACATTACAAGGTTGTATATAATTATTTAATTTGTGGGATTCGGATCGTTGTGTCTGCTGTTGACGTCGCCGTTGCTAGTGGTTGCTTGCGGTGCCCGGATGCGGAGCTCGGCTGACATCCATCAACGATTTGGCTGTTGCATGTTGAACGCGCCACAACGAACGCCTCCTCGCTCGCTCGCTCGCTCTGCGCGCTGATGAGGTGCTAGCGTAGGATTAGGCGGCGTGGATAGTTTAGTCATATATTTATTATTCTCTCCTACTATACGTCTATTGTGATTATGTCATTAATATTACAAAACAGGTGAAGTGATGTTGGGTCATATCGTCAAAGTATATATTCTATCAATAAAATATGTTGACAGTGGGCAAATCAGACATTGTGTTCGTGGTCTGAGTGTAATCTAAGTGGAGATGGGGTATCAATTAGGGGCACTCCAAACGCCATACAAAAAGTCACCTACCGTATGGCGGCAGTGGGAATACCAGCAATACCATCTGGTATTCCTAGTGTGGATAGCGAGTGAGTGAAGTTCATTGACATTGTCAACGAGTCAATACCTTGTTCCTCTCAATATTGTCACTATGCAACAACATTCCTTAGCCTACCATATTCCTCACTCCAGATGCAGTTACTAATTAATGTTTCCCAGTACCATTCCACTTTGGAATTCCATCCCTCAACATAATGTTAGTCTAAACAGCCAGGATTTATTTAAGAACTGCAATATCCTTGACACCAGAAGCTGTTGAACATGTATCTCTTTTATTTACATGTTATTTATGTTTAATATTTACATTGCACTCTGAACACACGCGCGCGCACACGCCCCCCCCCCCCCCCCCCCCCCCCACACACACACACACGTGTGACACAAGCACATTGTTCCTGTTCGCATGTCAGTCCACGGCTTCTATCCTCAGCAAGTTGGGGCTAGGCGGTAAACCAAACAAAGAACACCCATTGACTGCTCCAGGTAGGTTTGCCACCAATGGCTTAGTGAAGTTTGTCGATGGGTTCAACACTTAATTGCCCCCCCCCCCCCCCCCCCCGACACATTTTTATGTTTCCCCTCCGAGGTAAACTTGAATTGGTTATGCAGCCGTGCAAATTCATCATTTCTTAGACTTACGTGTAAAATCTGCTGAACTCGGCAGCTCGACTGGTAGTCCGCTGCAACAGGCGAGAGCACATCACCCCGGTGCTAAAGAAGCTCCATTGGCTTCCGATGAAGCAGCGAATCGTGTATAAAATACTGCTGCTTACATTCCAAGCGCAACATGGCATTGCCCCGTCGTACATCACCGACTTGCTCGACGCGTACCGACCAGCGCGTGCACTACGTTCAGCCGACAACAACGACATGCGTGTGCCGCCGTCCAACAGCAGATACGGCGATCGCTCATTCTCAGTTTCGGCCCCATGGATGCGGAACACTCTTCCGTTAGAATTAAAGACAGTCACAGCGCTAGCCACATTCAAACGACTTTTAAAAACCCACCTGTTCCGTGTAGCATTTAATGTTTAGTTTAGTCTGTGATCTCGTACATGACAGTGTTTTAAAATAACTTATTTCATTTAACTAACTTATTTCTTTTATGCCTTATGATGCACATATTATGTCACGTTTTAATTTATGCTATATCCTTTTACCACCTAATCTTATTGCCCATGCGTTATACATCACGGTTTTAGCAATTTATTTATTTATTTTTATTATCATTTGTTTAACTACCTTGTTTTAGTATTTATGTATTAATCTATTTTAGCGCCTCTGAATGGACTTTTGTCTAGAATTATGGCGCTCTACAAGTTGACATTATTATTATTATTTCGAACTCCGTTTAACTATGGTTGGCCTGTCAGCCTTATGGTGAGTCCCGTCTGCCTTCACATCTGACCCGGTGCCCGTGTATAGTCGTCCTATGTCCAAATAATGGGCTACCGGGAACAAATTGTTACCTAAGCTTATATGGTATCAATCAAAGCGCATCTTTGTGCTCTTTAATATGGTGAAAACACCTCTTCAATCCTCCTTGGGGAAAGTTATAGTCGTTTTAGTAAAGGACCCCTTTTAAGTTAAATTTCAATGAATTCCTATGTCGGAAACCACATACACGATATAAGTATACATGATCTGTGCCTAGATGCACTGCCAACGTTCTTTAATATTGGCATGTCAAAGTTCTTTAAGCCTGTTTAGCGGATATATTACATCAAATGTATTATGTTCTGAACTTACGTTTGTTTTAGTGTGCCAATCTTTTTCAAACCTTCATTTCCTTTAATTGACAGTCACACTCACATAAATCAGCAGCTCTTTCTCGCGAACGAAAAGAACAAGACCCAGTTAATAAACCTAAATGAGCCACTATCTCAGGTTGGATGGTCATGGAGTGATTCCGAGTGAGAGCGATGCTGATACCTAGATCGTTTCTGCTGCCCTCGACCTAGCTTCATCTGGCCAGCATGCCACAGTGATAGCTGATGACACTGACGTCCTCGTTCTTCTGCTCTTTCACTGGAACGCAGACATGGCTGATTTCCACTTACGATCAGAATCCAAGAAAGCACAGAAGAGACCTTTGAAGCTCATTAGTATCAGAGAAGCTGTAGGACACTTAGAGCAGACTGTTCTTCATCACCTTCTGGTAATTCACGCATGGGGTGGCTGCGATACAACCTCTGCTGTATTTGGTCACGGAAAATGCAGCATCCTTAAGCTTGTCAAGAAATCGACAATGGTGTGCAGTAGTTACGCAGGAGGATGCGACCCAAGATTCTGTCAGAGAAGCCGGTGCACGGATCTTCATCAATGTGTATGGCGGAAAGCCAGACGACTTATTTACCAAATTACGACATGCTCGCTACAGGGAGCTTGCAGCAACAACCGCTTCCACGATACGACCAGGGCGACTTCCCCCGACGGAACGAGCTGCATTCCAACAAAGCCTCAGAGTGCATTTGCAGGTTATGATTTGGAAGAGTCTGAATGTGTTTCAAACGGAACCGTGCGAATGGGGGTGGATGGTGGAGAATGGTAGATTGGCGCCTGTCGTGACCGACATGGAACCTGTCCCCGATGATCTTCTGAAGTATGTGCGCTGCAAATGTATGGCATCATCACGAAATCCCTGCAGCACCAATCTTTGTGGGCTCAGTTGTGTACCTGCTTGTCGTGACTGTCGAGGTGAAGAGTGTCCGAATACTGCTCCAGTGCAACCGGAAGAGGACGAAATGCCTGAGGACGCGAACGTCTTTTAGAGACAATTTTAGATGTATTTCCTATATAGTTCATATTCCGTAGAATGTATGCCATTCCAATTTGTCACTGTTTTTTTTGCAATGTTGCTTGATCATGGCCCTACTATTTTATATTTATATCTTAGATAGCACTATGTGGGGACTCCATGTGTGTCTCATGATTCAATTGTAGTAGTGTTTTGGGTGAATAAAACAATATTAGAAAATCACACGCATTTTCCTTTATTAATTCACTAATACACATTTTAAAATTTTTATGTAAATTAACTGTACTGATATAATGCAACATTACGAATAGTCTTCGCGCATTAATTGCAACGTGGCTGAATGCTTCCCAGAGGAGTCGAGATGGTGTTCGATTGAACAGGTCAGCCAGGGAGTAAAGTGTAAAGCATATTGAGCATTCCTGGGGACTGAATACTGCGCTATATAAGAAATGAACCTTTTTCTAATAATGTCATACCCCCTGACACAAGGCTGTGACAGTACTATATTGATCGTTCTGTAAACAGTGTTCCCCAAAGAGGATCAAAGAGGAGTTTTCACCATCTTGTAGAGCATAACATTGCGCTTCTTTTCATACCATGTATGTCTAGGTAACAATTTATTCCCGGTACATCCCTAAACCGACCATACTAATATTCGTTAGTGCACATTTCAAATTAGTACCTTTCGTATTCGTTTACGGTCATTATATAGGAAGTGGTGGACTTTCAGTCTTGACCTGGCACTACCGCTGTGTAGGATATGGCAGTGGGGAAAGTATTGGCATGCAGGGATTACTCATCGAAGAGTTTTGGGCTAGAATTTATCTAGACGATTTTGTTTGTTAGAATTGTTCCGATACTATAAATTTTCGCTTGGGGGCTTTCCATGACTAAACACAGAGTATTATAGACTAGGCGAATAATTCCCTGGTTATACGCCAGTTAGCGATGCACCGAGTTTCTTAAAATAAACACTAATTGAAAAACCAACGACATTTGGTCTCTTCCAAAAGCCAGACCATTTAACAAGATTTAACAAGATTGCCACCTAGAGAATTAACTCTAGGTAGCAGGTGGACAAGGAAGCCCTTGGCTTATCGAGAGTCCGACCCTTGTATCTATGTGTATCCCGCCCGTCTGAGGTATGTGTCGATTTTATTTTTAAACATATTCACGCTACTAGCACCCACACAATCAGCAGGTAATCTGTTCCATTCATTTACAGTCCTTTGTGAAAATGAAAACTTTCTTATATTCAATCTACTCTGCTCCTTTGCTAATGCAAGATCATGTCCTCTAGTCCTTCTATCTTTCTTAACTGAGAAAAACATATTTCTATCAATATTTTCATAACCCTTCAATATTTTAAACACTTCTATCTGATCTCCTCTCAATCTCCTGGTCTCTAGTGTTGTTAAACCGCATTTTTTTAGGCGTATTTCGTAACTAAGATCCCTCAGATTTGGTATCATTTTAGTTGCTCTCCTCTGCACTCTTTCTAGCATATCTATGTCCTTCCTGCGATATGGCCTCCACGCTTGAATACAATATTCTAAATGAGGCCTAACTATTGTTTTGTACAGCGGTATTATTAGCTCTTTTTCCTTATACGTTATGTTTCGCCTAATTAATCCAAGGATTTGATTTCCCTTTGAAGCTGCAATTCCGCACTGCTCTGAAATCTTCATATCAGCACTAACGGTTAACCCTAAGTCCTTTTCTTTTACAGTAGTACTTGTATATTCTACTTCTTCGTTCCCATGTCCTATGTGGAGGCATTTACATTTCCCAAAATTGAACATCATTTGCCACTTTTCAGACCATTTGATCAACCTGTCAAGATCATCTTGTAAATGCTGTCTATCTCCATCATTTTTAATCCTTCTAAACACTTTTGTATCATCTGCAAATTTCAACACCTTGCTTGTTATTTCATCATCCAAATCGTTGATGTATATTAAGAATAATATAGGACCTAATACTGATCCCTGTGGTACCCCACTCAATACCGATTTCCAGTTTGAAGCCTCCCCATCAACTACTACACGTTGTCTTCTGTCAATCAGCCATTGTTCTATCCAGTTTATTATACCATTTCCTATGCCATGGGCCTTTAGTTTAAGCAGTAATCTTTAATGTGGTACTTTGTCAAAAGCTTTTTGAAAATCTAAATAGACGATATCTACTGGTGATCCCTCATCTACCCACTTAGTGATGTCTTCCAAAAAACATAACATATTTGTTAAGCATGACCTCGCTTTAAAAAAACCATGTTGAGATGGGTTTATCAAGTTTTGTTTAACAAGAAAATCCACCATGTGATCTTTAATTAGTCTTTCTAATAATTTACAAATCACTGATGTTAAACTCACTGGTCTATAGTTCTCTGATTTGTTTCTCGAACCTTTTTTGAATAACGGTATAATGTTTGCTTCTTTCCATTCTAAAGGAACCACTCCCTCTTCTAATGACAAGTTGAAAACTGTTGCAAGTGGTATGCTAATTTGTTCTACAATTTCCAGTAGTAGTTTGGGTGGAATACCATCCACTCCAGGTGATTTATTATCCTTCATAGCCCTTATTTTCTTAGCTACCATTTCCGGGGTTACAATTAATTGTCCTAAATAGTCTGAATCTGCCCCCTTGAACTTAGCCTCTGGTATTGGCAGTGAACTAATATCTTCCCTGGTAAACACTGAACTAAAGTACTCATTCAGGTCTTCTGCCATTATGAATCCCTCTGATATTATATTTCCAGCACTATCTTCTAGAGGACCGACCTTATCTTGAACTTTCTGTTTGCTTCGAACATACGCATAAAAACTCTTGCTGTCATGTTTTATATTACTAGCTAATTGTTGTTCATAGCTTCTCTTTGAATTTCAGCTGTAGCTTGGTTAAGTGCTTCTTTATAATTGTTGTAGTCTTCATCATTTCCAGTACATCTATATGACTTCCACATCATTTGTTTATACTTAATTTTTCTAATGGCTTCTTTCGATATGTGTTTCTTTTTGGACCGTTTTCCTTGTTTTTTGAAGCGTACAAATTTTTCGATTATGCACTTAATTTCACTCTTTAATATATTCCAGCATTCTGTTGCCGTCTTATTTTTCAGTGTCTTATTCCAGTCTATCTTTGCTAAATATTTCCTCATGTCCTTATACCTTCCTTTGTGGAAATTTCTCCTATACTGCTTTTTGCTATTCCTTTCTGATTTTACTTTGATGGTAAAATGTATCTGGTTGTGATCGCTACTCCCCAGTGGCTCACATATCTTGACATTGTCAACTAATTCATTCTGTGAGGACAAAACTATGTCTAACACATTCTCACCCCTGGTTGGTTCTAGCACATGTTGAGAAAGGAATGTATCTTGAACTAAAACTAAAAACTTGTGGTCCTCTCTCCCCATACTCTGTAGAGATTTCCATTGTATATGCCCATGGTTAAAATCCCCCATAATAATACAGTCCCGTTTGCTTACTTACCTTATAGCGTTTTGTATTTTTTCATTCTCTTCTATGCTTATGTTTGGACTTCGATAAACTAACGCAACTGTTAACGTTTAGTTTCCTGTAACTATGTTACACCAAACAGCTTCTTCGCAATCTGCTTCTCTTTCTAATTTTATTTCATAAGCCTGAATAGATTCTTTAATATATAAAATAACTCCACCTCCCTTTCTTCCTATTCTATCTTTTTTAAACATTACATATCCTGTCAGTCCCAATTCAGCATCTGATATGAATTAAGCGTGCCGCAGACGTTTTATAATGGGCTCACGCGACCTTGTCCCCCCTAAACTGTTTGCCCCCGTTCAGGTTATATATATAATAAGCTGACGCTATGGCGGCGGGGCAGCGACACATTTGTACTAAACCATTTGGTTCGGCCGCCTGTGGAGGTTTTTGTGCCCCACCCATACTCGATTTCTGGATCCGCCCGTTGACATTTTAAAGACAAAAACTGAGAGGTTTATATATCATGGAATAATGCATGCTTTACGTGTTGAAGGGGATACTCCCTACACATGGGGTTATTCGAATAGGGCATAACTAAAATCTGACTTTTATCGACGGAAAATAATTATATTTCAATCCCCTCAACTTGACAAGTTTGGAAGGGGGTGTCTGTTGGACACATTCTCAAGGATTGTATACGTTCTAGCAATATATTCAAAGCCCCTAGGTTGGGAACATTAGAAGATAATTACACTAATGTTAAGGCAGTGTTGGTTATGGAGTGCGGTGGTCGAGTGCTCCGAATGCCGGACTGTCGGTTGGAGAGACCGGGGTTTGAACCCTGGTGCCGATCGATCAGGGGTTTGGTACCGGTATCGGCCGTCGTGTCGAAACTTGGGCAATTTCTTTCACAAAAACTTTGTCTGTGTATTTCAGTAGATATATTGTAAGCCGTTTGTCCCTTCTATCCTTTCAGGGAAAGTAAAAAATCCCACAAAGGGAAAAATATGTTGTGGATTTACTGATCTGGGATCTCATTCTCTGTATTCCCAATACCAACCAACGCGTCTACCAACTGAGCTAGCGGCACCAACAGAAATTTTCTGACTGATTTCAGTTGTTATGATAAATTAAAACTCCTGCTTCATATATCGATATTCTAGTGATATTATGAGATTATACACGTTACTTTCTGCAGCTGAATACAATATATGTTTGCTGTGTTTAGAAGGATTAAAAGTGATGGAGATAGACAGCATTTACAAGATGATCTTGACAAGTTAATCAAATGGTCTGAAAAGTGGCAAATGATGTTCAATTTTGGGAAATGTAAATGCATCCACATAGGACATGGGAACGAAGAGGTAGAATATACAATGGGGGGTACTGTACTAAGTACTACTGTAAAAGAAAAGGACTTAGGGTTAACCGTTAGTGCTGATATGAAGATTTCAGAGCAGTGCGGAATTGCAGCTTCAAAGGGAAATCAAATCCTTGGATTAATTAGGCGAAACATAACGTATAAGGAAAAAGAGCTAATAATACCGCTGTACAAAACAATAGTTAGGCCTCATTTAGAATATTGTATTCAAGCGTGGAGGCCATATCGCAGGAAGGACATATATATGCTAGAAAGAGTGCAGAGGAGAGCAACTAAAATGATAAAAAATCTGAGGGATCTTAGTTATGAAATACGCCTAAAAATGCGGTTTAACAACACTAGAGACCAGGAGATTGAGAGGAGATCAGATAGAAGTGTTTAAAACATTGAAGGCTTATGAAAATATTGATAGAAATATGTTTTTCTCAGTTAAGAAATATAGAAGGACTAGAGGACATGATCTTGCATTAGCAAAGGAGCAGAGTAGATTGAATATAAGAAAGTTTTCATTTCCACAAAGGACTGTAAATGAATGGAACATATTACCTGCTGATTGTGTGGGTGCTAGTAGCGTGAATATGTTTAAAAATATAATCGACACATACCTCATACGGGCGGGATACACATATATAAAAAGGTCGGACTCTCGATAAGCCAAGGGCATCCTTGTCCACATGCTACCTAGGGTTAATTCTCTGGGTGGCAATCTTGTTAAATCTTGTTAAATCTAGTTCGGAGAAGATAACGGGGCTGCAATGGGGTGGCGTCACCCCGGTGCCTAGAGGTAGGCAAAGTGAGAACGTGCTAGGTTGTGTGGGAACCAGAAAGGTGGTGGTCCCATTATAAAAGTGTACGTGTGGAGGCGTCTGCTCGCGGTTTCTACATAGCAGAGAAGGAGAGCGAACGACCAGCGACAACTCTGCGTAGCGGGCCGAGAAAGGCGCGGACGTTGCAAGCGCGCGACAATACGTGTCGAGCGCTTGGCGAAGATTCGTGGCAGGCAAAGCATACCGAAGACGGGCGTCGTCTGCAGACCGATGAGACGTCGCGAAGCGAGACAGTCGTGTCAAAGTGACCGGGCGAGCCCGTGAGGGCGATCGGAGTGGCGGACAGCGGGAAGGACACTTCCGGCAAACGGTCGGCCGAGCCGGGTCAGCGAGCAGGCGAATCAACGGGAGCGCGTATGGCGTGCGGGCAACGAGACGGACACTCCCGACGAACGGTCATCGTGTGATCTCGTGTGATCTCGTGACGAATTAGCCAAGTCGGGCTAACAGAGCGTGAGCGGTGAGACCGTATGTAGGGATGTGACAATTCAATATTATATCTTGTTGTTAGAACCGATTACTCTACTGTGAACTAACTACATATTATATGTGATTAAGATATTGTCTCACTGTATTATGGGAATAGCATAGATTCCCGAAATCCCTCTTATCCCCCCTCTCTCTCTCCTTCCTCCCCTCTATCTCTCGAACTGTTCATTTTTTCAGGAAGATATTCTTCTTATCTGATGAGGTGATTATCTTGCAAAGAGTGGCTGGCGTTCATAGCCCATTCGTTACTGACAGCTTGAAGCTCTTCAGTGGCAAGTTTCTTGAACACGGTAGTCATTAATGTTGTGTCATTAGCATATTTCAAATACGTAACATAGATTTATGCAGATTTGAACATAATTTTGTACCAAAACTTGACATTTCAACAAAGTATAGAAGTGCAGTGTGGCTTAGAAGTGCAGTGTATTTGGGGCGTGTCCTTTATTCCTCGGCGGTCGTCGTCGGCGGCGACGTTGGCACAATGCCGCGTTGTTATGCAATGACATTATGCGAGGTTGACCGGTATGTGGAACACTGGCTTGTCGGGGGCGGTCAGACGAAAAGCGACGTGTGTGTGAGTGCTGCAATTAAAACGTTCTCTCTCTTCACCAGTGAGTTGTTTTATGTTACGTTGACGCTACAAGCTATTCCGGCGGTACTGAGCAATGGTGGAGAGCGCGATGGAACTGCGTCTAATCCCGGAATTCAGCGGAGATGCCACCCAGAATGTTGTAGAGTGGCTGGAGAAAGCGGAACTTGTTTGCAATATGCGCGGCATAGTCCACATGGAAAGTGTTATACCGCTTCGTCTGACTGGCGGCGCCTTCGCCGTCTACCAGCAACTCCCTGACGCGGACAAGAAGGACAGTGAGAAGATTAAGAAAGCGCTGCGAACCGCCTTTGCTGTTGATTCGTTCATAGCTTATGAAAAATTTGTAGCAAGGAGGCTGCAGCCCGGGGAGACGGTAGATGTGTTTCTGATGGAGCTGCGTAGGCTCGCTGTGCCGTTCGGCGGACTAAGTGACAAAGCGCTTGCGTGCGCTTTTGTAGCAGGACTGCCTGATACTGTGAAACAACTGCTTAGAGCTGGTTCGCGTATGGATGAGCTGCCAATTGATCAAATTTTGACAAGAGCGAGAGCCGTCCTGACGGATGAGGTTGGTGTTGCGGCCGCTGTTAGTGCGGTGAGAATGGGTGCTGGTGCGCCAGTGAAGCGAACGGCTGTGACGTCAGGTTTACTGTGTTTCGAGTGCAACCTGCCGAATCATCTGGCCAGAGATTGTCTGCTCCGCCGGAAGGGTCGGCAATGCATATGGCGGGCGTGCACGAGGTGGCGGACGAGGCGGTATGAGGTGTTACGAATGCGATGGTCTGGGTCACTTTGCGTCGTCGTGTCCGGGAAACGAGAACGGGGAGGGGAGGCCGTTTGCGCTAGCCTCCAACCCCGACGTCCAGTAAGCGCCGCGGCTTTGCTGGTGACGGAGATATCCGTTGACGGTGTCATGTGTGTTGCTCTCATTGACTCTGGGTGCTAACACTGCATCGTTCACGCGCCGTGCTGCGCATCGTGGACGAGAAAAAGTGCCGACGTGTTGACTGTGAGCGGTCAAAGGCAACGCTGTGAAGGTGTTGGCCACGTTCAGCTCCGTGTTAGTAACGGCGACTCAGTGGTGGTTGATGTTTATGTTGTTGACTTCAAACCACTGGGTTTTGAGTTCATCCTGGGAATCAACGGCATATCAGCTCTAGGCGGCGTGTCGATCTTCCCTTCGCTTGCGACGCGTTTTGGGTCGCCTAAGACAGACGAGAAATCGGTCTGTGCGGCTGCGATCAAGATTGACGAGCCGGACTTCTGTGTTTCGTTCGACGCTAGGGAGAAAGCTTGGACTGTTGCATGGAAATGGTCGGATGACGCCGAGCCTCACGCTCTGCGAAACAGAGTTGCCGAGTATTCCATCCCGACTAGTGCCAGATTGAGCTACGAGGCATAAATTGAAGAGTGGATAACGAACGGGTGGTTGAAGCCCTATGATGATGAGAAGTTTGGGCCTGCAAAAGGGTTGATACCGCTGATGGCGATTGTTCAGCAGAATAAAGACAAGGTACGGCCGGTGATGGATTTCCGTGAGTTGAACTCGTACATGGACGCGTTCACAGCGAGCGCGGATATTTGTGCTGACAAGCTACGAGAGTGGCGGCGACTAGGAACTAACGTGGCAATTGTTGACCTTCGCAGAGCGTACCTGCAGATACGAGTCCATGAATCTCTGTGGCCCTTCCAAATTGTGATCTTTCGTGGGCAAAGGTACTGCCTCACGAGGTTGGGGTTTGGTTTGAATGTGGCGCCCAGTGTTATGAAATCTGTGCTTACCGCGGTGCTGACGCAGGACGAGACTGTCGACCGTGCCACTTCGTCTTACCTTGATGACATCTTCGTAAACGAGGACGTGGCCTCAGTTCAATGCGTCGAGAACCATCTGTTGCGGTACGGACTTGAATGTAAACCAGCGGAACGTGTGGCTGACGGAGCTAGAGTGTTGGGCCTGGAAGTTTGGGGGGAGCGAGGAGAGCTGCGTTGGAAGCGCAACAACGCGTTCGACGAGGTTCCGGACACGCTGACGAGGCCCTCGGTGTTCTCGTTTTGTGGATAGCTCGTCGGCCACTTGCCGGTGTGCGGCTGGCTCCGGGTTGCAACGGCGTTCATCAAACGCAGGGCCAATTCGTCGACCAGCACGTGGAATGACTAGGTCTGTGATGAGTCGCTGCGCGCAATGCTGGAAGACACGGTTCGAAGAGTGAAACAGGATGATCCAGCAAAAGGTCGATGGGATGTCGTTGGTGAGGAGGCGACGGTGTGGGTGGACGCAAGTTCCTTGGCACTGGGCGTCGCGATTGAGGTGGACGGTCACGTGGTGGAAGATGCGAGCTGGCTGCGGTCCGAAGATGCCTCCTCCCACATCAATATGGCTGAACTGGACGCAGTGATAAAAGGAGTCAATGCGCTCGCGTGGAAGTTGAAGAAGCTGCACCTGCGAACTGATTCTCTAACTGTTTATGACTGGATCTTGAACGCCCTGAGCGGAAAAGTCCGTTTGAAGACCAAGGCATCCAGTGAGATGTTGATTCGTAGACGTGTTAACACAATCAAGGCACTGGTAGACGAATATGGTCTGGCCCTGGGCATCGAACTTGTCCGGTCAGAATGTAATCGGGCCGACGCTCTGACACGTGTGCCTCAGAAATGGCTTGGGAAGCCAAACATGTGCGAGAAGCCGACTTTTGCTGTGTGCGGCGGTGCCGTTGACCCTCTGCCTGATGAAAGGATTGCTAGAATTCACGAGATCACCGGGCATCATGGAATTAAGCGCACGCTATATTTCTCCGGAAAGCTGAGCTCGGCGGTGACCAGGAAGGAGGCGCAGCGAATTGTTAAAGCCTGTCAAGTTTGCCAGTCTATCGACCCAGCTCCTGTAAAGTGGGCTAAGGGAGAGCTGAATGTTGATGAGATCTGGCACAGGGTTGGTATGGACGTGACCCATGTCAAGGGCTGTCATTACCTTACTCTAATCGACTGCGGGCCGACACGGTTCGCCGTTTGGCGACGCCAGCAACGACAGGACACTGACAGTGTGATTCAGCAGCTTGAGTTGGTGTTCTTCGAGCGTGGGGCGCCGGTAGAGCTGCTCACGGACAACGACTCGGCTTTTCGCAGTGGTGCGTTTAAGCAGTTTGCGGAGCGATGGGGACTGCAGGTTCTTTTTAGATGTGCCTATGTTGTTTCGGGAATGGGATTGCCGAGAGGTGTCATCGATCGGTGAAGCGCATTGCGGCGAGGAAGTGTTGTCCAATTGCGGAGGCCGTTTATTGGTACAATTTGGCGCCGAAAGATGATGTCGACCCGGCAACTGCCCCTGCGAACAAACTCTACAACTACGAGATACGAGTGCTTGGAATCGACCGCGTACTACACAATCAGCCAGGCGCAATCGACAGTCCATATGACGTTGGAGACGCCGTATGGGTGAAGCCGTCAGAGAACCGGTGCCACGCGAAGTTCAAGTTGGGAACTGTGACGGGAGTGATCTCCGATCACACCATGGAGGTGGATGGTATGCCACGACACGTACGCGACCTACAATAGGCTGCACCACCGGAGGCTGCTCCTCCCGAGAGGGCGCAGACATTCAGTGACGACGAAGATCTTCCGCGGCTTCCTGCGCGTCAAGGATCTGAGGTGGAGTCTTCTGACAGCGAGGAAGAGGTAGACCGACTTCTGCCCAGGCGAAGCTCCAGGGAGAAACGACCCCCAGATCGTTATGAACCATGATGTATATGATGTTCTGAAAATCAGGGGGAGTGTTGTATATGAATCATGATGTATATGATGTTCTGAAAATCAGGGGGAGTGTTGTATAGAAGTGCAGTGTGGCTTAGAAGTGCAGTGTATTTTGGGCTTGTCCTTTATTGCTCGGCAGTCGTCGTCGGCGGCGACGTTGGCACAATGCCGCGTTGTTATGCAATGACATTATGCGAGGTTAACAAGATTGATTTAACAAGATTGCCACCCAGAGAATTAACTCTAGGTAGCAGGTGGACAAGGAAGCCCTTGGCTTATCGAGAGTCCGACCCTTTTATCTATGTGTATCCCGCCCGTCTGAGGTATGTGTCGATTTTATTTTTAAACATATTCACGCTACTAGCACCCACACAATCAGCAGGTAATTTGTTCCATTCATTTACAGTCCTTTGTGAAAATGAAAACTTTCTTATATACAATCTACTCTGCTCCTTTGCTAATGCAAGTTCATGTCCTCTAGTCCTTCTATCTTTCTTAACTGAGAAAAACATATTTCTATCAATATTTTCATAACCCTTCAATATTTTAAACACTTCTATCTGATCTCCTCTCAATCTCCTGGTCTCTAGTGTTGTTAAACCGCATTTTTAGGCGTATTTCGTAACTAAGATCCCTCAGATTTGGTATCATTTTAGTTGCTCTCCTCTGCACTCTTTCTAGCATATATATGTCCTTCCTGCGATATGGCCTCCACGCGTGAATACAATATTCTAAATGAGGCCTAACTATTGTTTTGTACAGCGGTATTATTAGCTCTTTTTCCTTATACGTTATGTTTCGCCTAATTAATCCAAGGATTTGATTTCCCTTTGAAGCTGCAATTCCGCACTGCTCTGAAATCTTCATATCAGCACTAACGGTTAACCCTAAGTCCTTTTCTTTTACAGTAGTACTTAGTACAGTACCCCCCCATTGTATATTCTACTTCTTCATTCCCATGTCCTATATGGAGGCATTTACATTTCCCAAAATTGAACATCATTTGCCACTTTTCAGACCAATTTTGATCAACCTGTCAAGATCATCGTGTAAAAGCTGTCTATCTCCATCATTTTTAATCCTTCTAAACACTTTTGTATCATCCGCAAATTTCAACACCTTGCTTGTTATTTCATCATCCCAATCGTTGATGTATATTAAGAATAATATAGGACCTAATATTGATCCCTGTGGTACCCCACTCAATACCGATTTCCAGTTTGAAGCCTCCCCATCAACTACTACACGTTGTCTTCTGTCAATCAGCCATTGTTCTATCCAGTTTATATTTCCTATGCCATGGGCCTTTAGTTTAAGCAGTAATCTTTGATGTGGTACTTTGTCAAAAGCTTTTTGAAAATCTAAGTAGACGATATCTACTGGTGATCCCTCATCTACCCACTTAGTGATGTCTTCCAAAAAACATAACATATTTGTTAAGCATGACCTCGCTTTAAAAAAACCATGTTGAGATGGGTTTATCAAGTTTTGTTTAACAAGAAAATCCACCATGTGATCTTTAATTAGTCTTTCTAATAATTTACAAATCACTGATGTTAAACTCACTGGTCTATAGTTCTCTGACTTGTTTCTCGAACCTTTTTTGAATAACGGTATAATGTTTGCTTCTTTCCATTCTAAAGGAACCACTCCCTCTTCTAATGACAAGTTGAAAACTGTTGCAAGTGGTATGCTAATTTGTTCTACAATTTCCAATAGTAGTTTGGGTGGAATACCATCCACGCCAGGTGATTTATTATCCTTCATAGCCCTTATTTTCTTAGCTACCATTTCCGGGGTTACAATTAATTGTCCTAAATAGTCTGAATCTGCCCCCTTGAACTTAGCCTCTGGTATTGGCAGTGAACTAATATCTTCCCTGGTAAACACTAAAGTACTCATTCAGGTCTTCTGCCATTATATTTCCAGCACTATCTTCTAGAGGACCGACCTTATCTTGAACTTTCTGTTTGCTTCGAACATACGCATAAAAACTCTTGCTGTCATGTTTTATATTACTAGCTAATTGTTGTTCATAGCTTCTCTTTGAATTTCTAATTTCAGCTGTAGCTTGGTTAAGTGCTTCTTTATAATTGTTGTAGTCTTCATCATTTCCAGTACATCTATATGACTTCCACATCATTTGTTTATACTTAATTTTTCTAATGGCTTCTTTCGATATGTGTTTCTTTTTGGACCGTTTTCCTTGTTTTTTGAAGGGTACAAATTTATCGATTATGCACTTAATTTCACTCTTTAATATATTCCAGCATTCTGTTGCCGTCTTATTTTTCAGTGTCTTATTCCAGTCTATCTTTGCTAAATATTTCCTCATGTCCTTATACCTTCCTTTGTGGAAATTTCTCCTATACTGCTTTTTGCTATTCCTTTCTGATTTTACTTTGATGGTAAAATGTATCTGGTTGTGATCGCTACTCCCCAGAGGCTCACATATCTTGACATTGTCAACTAATTCATTCTGTGAGGACAAAACTATGTCTAACACATTCTCACCCCTGGTTGGTTCTAGCACATGTTGAGAAAGGAATGTATCTTGAACTAAAACTAAAAACTTGTGGTCCTCTCTCCCCATACTCTGTAGAGATTTCCATTGTATATGCCCATGGTTAAAATCCCCCATAATAATACAGTCCCGTTTGCTTACTTCCCTTATAGCGTTTTGTATTTTTTCATTCTCTTGTATGCTTATGTTTGGACTTCGATAAACTAACCCAACTGTTAACGTTGAGTTTCCTGTAACTATGTTACACCAAACAGCTTCTTCGCAATCTGCTTCTCTTTCTAATTTTATTTCATAAGCCTGAATAGATTCTTTAATATATAAAATAACTCCACCTCCCTTTCTTCCTATTCTATCTTTTCTAAACATTACATATCCTGTCAGTCCGAATTCAGCATCTGATATATCGGTGGTGGTCCAGGATTCGGTTATACCTATTATATGAGGGTCAATATCTTCTACCATAATGTTTAGTTCATTTCTTTTGTTTACTATACTCCTTGCATTTAAACAAACACATTTATATCCAGCTTCAGAAGAGTTTTCCAGACTGTTATTTGTTGATTTATTTGTGCTGTCTTTATCTATGCCTCCATTTTCAGGCTTTTCTGTGAGTCCCCCCTGCGAATCTATTTTAAATAGATGCAACCTGTCCCACTGTCAACAGATTGCAGCAGATTCTCTGAGAAAACTGCTGCCCCCTTTCCACTAAGATGGAGGCCATCTCTCATGTACATATCTTCCCTCCCAACAAAGTATCCCCATAAATCTGTGAATCCCACCCCCTCTTCTTCACACATCTGCTCAGCTAGTGCATTGATCGCCATCCTCTTGCAGTTTCTATACGTTGCCCCCCTTCGTCCCATTACTGGCAAAATTCCTGACAAAATAAAGAGGTTGACCGGTATGTGGAACACTGGCTTGTTGGAGGCAGTCCGACGAAAAGCGACGTGTGTGTGAGTGCTGCAATTAAAACGTTCTCTCTCTTCACCAGTGAGTTGTTTTATGTTACTTTGACGCTACACAAAGTAAATGTGACATATCTGGTACTTGGGTATCCCTCTATTCACCCTATTTTACAATTATTCTGATTGTTTTCACAAGAGCATTATTTAAACTAATTACTTAAGATTTGGTATATATATATATATATATTTATTGACATCCAACTGTATTTTTTTGTATTTTCGTCGGTGTAAATTTCTTATATATTGACCCAATTAGCATAATATGGCAGCCATTTTGGTGCCTAGAAAGTAAGAAGAGACATGTCATTAATTGTTTAATATATAAGTGTTTTACAAAGTACAACATAAAAGTTTTCATCAGAGCAGATTTTCATGCTACAAATTTACATAATTTGTTGCATAATTAGCATATTACACAATGGTGGCTATATTGAATTAAATTCCTAATTTGTATATATTTGTTTTGTCCCAAGCATGTGATTCTCATTTTAATGCCACTTACAATATAGCACGTGTAAGTTGCTTCATTAGAGCATATTTAATTGCCACAAGGGACTGAATCGCGAACTAGAATACCCTTCCAATCTCCGTGCGCATGTCCGTTCAGGCTTCAGTGTTGGAGCGCAGTCGTTGTGCGTTTTAAGACTTCCTAATTTATTAGAGCTGTAGCGATGAAAAACAAAGCGACTTACGAACAGTCATTTGTATAACTAACAACTCGTTATCACCAAACAAGTGACGGACCGTACGGCGACAATAGAGAGTGCAAGCACTCCAGTCGCTCGTCCAACAATTGAACCGATTTGATACCTCAGTGTGTTTATGCCATCATTCCACATTGTTTCAGATATACAGTACATTGTTATAAAATATTGATTTGAGCACTTTTGAGGACCAAACAGCGCTCCGGTTTGCGTCAACATGTGATTTATTAATATTGCTTGTTTCAAACTTTATGCAGTAAGCCGCAACCGCAGCGGCGAACACTGATTCAAACCTGAGCGAGCGCTAATTGGGACATCATGTTCATGAAACGATGTGGATTAATGGAATAAACGCATTATAAGATAACATTTAGGCACAGCAGTTATAATGCCGAAATCGTGGTGAGCCCGGAATCTACACAACGTCACAATTAATTGTCCACAAAGTAATGCGCAGTTCTATCTGATGCCTATTGGCTATTCCAATGCTACTGTCATCACCACGGTCAGGTTGCCCGCCCCCGAAACAAATTCGGGAGCTTTCAAAAGTGAGTCGTGGCTTCCTCGATATCCTTAGCTTAGCTTTAGGATATCTCCCAATGTGACATTTACACGTAAGCTAAGGCATGTAGCAGACTGGCACGCCCTCTCTTAAGGGAGGAAGGCTGTAGTAACTTCCAAAACTACATCGATTATCAAGGGAAAACATCAACAAATAAAACAGTATATTGTAACAAGGCACATTATTTTGTTAAGTTCTTGTTAGTATGGCTTGGGACCCCCTCAAAAGAAGGCTGGGATCCCGAGGACCCTTGAACACAAACGTCCAGGTAAACACCTTAGGACCAATATAATATGGTGAATCATATGTTATACTTTGACCTTGGATGATGTCTCATTCCTGATTAGATACTTGGTATGACAGGGCTACACCTTAGCACAAATCGGCTAGTTCAACCATTACTAAAGATCGCCTCAGACTAGTAATCTTTTTAGTTGAATAGTGGTATATTGTTGCGGTAATAAAATAAAATAAATTCTGTACCGATTTACCCATGGTCTCAATAGCAAACAACCCGGAAACAAACAATGATATTTGTTAGGCCTCAACTGTACATGACAGACACCTGGATGCTATTGGTCATTTAGAGAAAGTCATGTACAACTTTTGACCTTGGATGAAGTCGACAGGTTAAAATGCATACAAAGTATTATGTCCATTACCTGTAAACGCAAATATAAAGTGAAATCATTATAACAAAAATTATGTAGTTTCATTTGGAGTCATGCGATATTTGTTTACAGCGTTGATGCAAGTAATGACGAGTGGCGTAGGTCTCTCATCAACTGCAGAATAGAGCTGATCGTCTGTGAAGGGGTACCACGTCTGTTTTTGAAAGCAACTCGCGATGTGCCGCCCCGTAATGAGTTGATATACAAATACGGGGTAGAAGATGCTCCCTGGAGACATGTAATCATTTGCATTTTTTCCTCTTTTAGCAATTTGCTGTTGGTGGGGGAATTACATTTCATTTAAGGTACATATGCATTTTTCCACATAAGGCAGGCATGTTGTACCTCATCTTGAAACAGTTGATGAGTATATATGCTAACAATTCGAAAGACTTGTTCCAGTTGAAACCCCCGCATTCCTCGGTATGGGAGACACACATTTTAAACATGCAGCACCATGTTTGTGGAATACATTTCCCAGGTAACACTCTTCAAAACATTAATAAAGACTCATTTCTTTAGAGTCCACTTTGGGCTTTAAAGATATCAAACTACATTTAATGTAACGTGTACGTTTTTATACTTAGAGTAAATTTTACTTCCTGCATCTGTAGTTTTTTGTAAATAATTATTTATTTTAAGTTATCATCATGTACTATGTACTGTTTATCATATATAGGTCATTCCACGTCAACATAACCACTGTTTCCAAAATTTGTTGGACTCATCTCTTCAATTTTTGAATGAATCAGTTTGATAAAATAAGCAGAGATCCGAAAGTTGGGCATTCTAACTCCGGAAGTTTTTGTGTTTAAATTTGGAACATTTTGTGACAGTTTCTTAAAAATAAATATAATACAATTATTTTTATTTCACAGGTTAATATTTCTTGAACTATTTAACTTATGTTAATGACACTGTGTGGAATTGTTATTTATAATGTGCAGGTGTAATAAATATAATTAGAGCATAAATGTAGTTTCTTGTTAATGTGCATCAAGCTGATAAAAGTAATTATGTATTCAACACATTACACACGAGAGGATTTTTAGACTTTGATTGTATGCTAAATACATATACCCAAGAAACCTGATGTCTTATTTGGTATATATGCATACCATTGTGTAATTCAATTTAGTTGTCATTTTGCTAGGGGTATCACATTTCATTTAAGGTATACAGTTTGTCACTTTGCTTTGCACTTTTGGTTAATCTTCAGGCCTTTGTTTCAGGCCAAGTCTTGTGTGACAGCCTCTCCAGTCGAGTCTTGTGTGACAGCCTCTCCAGTCGAGTCTTGTGTGACAGCCTCTACAGTCGGCCCTTGTGTGACAGCCTCTCCAGTCGAGTCTTGTGTGACAGCCTCTCCAGTCGAGTCTTGTGTGACAACCTCTCCAGTCGAGTCTTGTGTGACAGCCTCTCCAGTCGAGTCTTGTGTGACAACCTCTCCAGTCGGCCCTTGTGTGACAGCCTCTCCAGTCGAGTCTTGTGTGACAGCCTCTCCAGTCGAGTCTTGTGTGACAACCTCTCCAGTCGAGTCTTGTGTGACAGCCTCTCCAGTCGAGTCTTGTGTGACAGCCTCTCCAGTCGGCCCTTGTGTGACAGCCTCTCCAGTCGGCCCTTGTGTGACAGCCTCTCCAGTCGGCCCTTGTGTGACAGCCTCTCCAGTCGGCCCTTGTGTGACAGCCTCTCCAGTCGGCCCTTGTGTGACAGCCTCTCCAGTCGGCCCTTGTGTGACAGCCTCTCCAGTCGAGTCTTGTGTGACAGCCTCTCCAGTCGGCCCTTGTGTGACAGCCTCTCCAGTCGAGTCTTGTGTGACAGCCTCTCCAGTCGGCCTTTGTGTGACAACCTCTCCAGTCGAGGCTTGTGTGACAGCCTCTCCAGTCGAATCTTGTGTGACAGCCTCTCCAGTCGGCCCTTGTGTGACAGCCGCTCCAGTCGAGTCTTGTGTGACAGCCTCTCCAGTCGGCCCTTTTGTGACAGCCTCTCCAGTCGAGTCTTGTGTGACAGCCTCTCCAGTCGTGTCTTGTGTGACAGCCTCTCCAGTCGGCCCTTGTGTGACAGCCTCTCCAGTCGAGTCTTATGTGACAGCCTCTCCAGTCGGTCCTTGTGTGACAGCCTCTCCAGTCGAGTCTTTTGTGACAACCTCTCCAGTCGGCCCTTGTGTGACAGCCTCTCCAGTCGAGTCTTAGGTGACAACCTCTCCAGTCGAAGCTTGTGTGACAGCCTCTCCAGTCGAGTCTTGTGTGACAGCCTCTCCAGTCGGCCCTTTTGTTACAGCCTCTCCAGTCGAGTCTTGTGTGACAACCTCTCCAGTCGGCCCTTGTTTGACAGCCTCTCCAGTCGAGTCTTTTATGACAACCTCTCCAGTCGAGGCTTGTGTGACAGCCTCTCCAGTCGAGTCTTGTGTGACAGCCTCTCCAGTCGAGTCTTGTGTGACAGCCTCTCCAGTCGAGTCTTGTGTGACAGCCTCTCCAGTCGGCCCTTGTGTGACAGCCTCTCCAGTCGAGTCTTTTGTGACAACCTCTCCACTCGAGGCTTGTGTGACAGCCTCTCCAGTCGAGTCTTGTGTGACAACCTCTACAGTCGGGTCTTGTGTGACAGCCTCTCCAGTCGGCCTTTGTGTGACAGCCTCTCCAGTCGAGTCTTTTGTGACAACTTCTCCAGTCGAGGCTTGTGTGACAGCCTCTCCAGTCGAATCTTGTGTGACAGCCTCTCCAGTCGGCCCTTGTGTGACAGCCGCTCCAGTCGAGTCTTGTGTGACAGCCTCTCCAGTCGGCCCTTTTATGACAGCCTCTCCAGTCGAGTCTTGTGTGACAGCCTCTCCAGTCGTGTCTTGTGTGACAGCCTCTCCAGTCGGCCCTTGTGTGACAGCCTCTCCAGTCGAGTCTTATGTGACAGCCTCTCCAGTCGGCCCTTGTGTGACAGCCTCTCCAGTCGAGTCTTTTGTGACAACCTCTCCAGTCGGCCCTTGTGTGACAGCCTCTCCAGTCGAGTCTTAGGTGACAACCTCTCCAGTCGAAGCTTGTGTGACAGCCTCTCCAGTCGAGTCTTGTGTGACAGCCTCTCCAGTCGGCCCTTTTGTTACAGCCTCTCCAGTCGAGTCTTGTGTGACAACCTCTCCAGTCGGCCCTTGTTTGACAGCCTCTCCAGTCGAGTCTTTTATGACAACCTCTCCAGTCGAGGCTTGTGTGACAGCCTCTCCAGTCGAGTCTTGTGTGACAGCCTCTCCAGTCGAGTCTTGTGTGACAGCCTCTCCAGTCGAGTCTTGTGTGACAGCCTCTCCAGTCGGCCCTTGTGTGACAGCCTCTCCAGTCGAGTCTTTTGTGACAACCTCTCCACTCGAGGCTTGTGTGACAGCCTCTCCAGTCGAGTCTTGTGTGACAACCTCTACAGTCGAGTCTTGTGTGACAGCCTCTCCAGTCGAGTCATGTGTGACAGCCTCGCCAGTCGGTCCTTGTGTGACAGCCTCTCCAGTCGAGTCTTTTTTGACAACCTCTCCACTCGAGGCTTGTGTGACAGCCTCTCCAGTCGAGTCTTGTGTGACAACCTCTCCAGTCGAGGCTTGTGTGACAGTCTCTCTTATCAAGGCTTGTATGACACCCTCTCCAGTCGAGTCTTGTGTGACAACCTCTCCAGTCGAGTCTTGTGTGACAACCTCTCCAGTCGAGGCTTGTGTGACAGTCTCTCCAGTCGAGGCTTGTGTGACAATCTCTCCAGTCGAGTCTTGTGTGACAACCTCTCCAATCGAGTCTTGTGTGACAACCTCTCCAGTCGAGTCTTGTGTGACAACCTCTCCAGTCGAGTCTTGTGTTGCAGCCTCTCCAGTCGAGTCTTGTGTGACAGCCTCTCCAGTCGAGTCTTGTGTGACAACTTTTCCAGTCGAGTCTTATGTGACAGCCTCTCCAGTCGAGTCTTGTGTGACAACGTCTCCAGTCGAGTCTTGTGTGACAACGTCTCCAGTCGAGTCTTGTGTGACAACCTCTCCAGTCGAGTCTTGTGTGACAGCCTCTCCAGTCGAGTCTTGTGTGACAACCTCTCCAGTCGAGGCTTGTGTGACAGTCTCTCTTATCGAGGCTTGTGTGACACCCTCTCCAGTCGAGTCTTGTGTGACAGCCTCTCCAGTCGGCCCTTGTGTGACAGCCTCTCCAGTCGGCCCTTGTGTGACAGCCTCTCCAGTCGGCCCTTGTGTGACAGCCTCTCCAGTCGAGTCTTGTGTGACAGCCTCTCCAGTCGGCCCTTGAGTGACAGCCTCTCCAGTTGGCCCTTGTGTGACAGCCTATCCAGTTGGCCCTTTTGTGACAGCCTCTCCAGTCGGCCCTTGTGTGACAGCCTCTCCAGTCGGCCCTTGTGTGACAGCCTCTCCAGTCGAGTCTTTTGTGACAGCCTCTCCAGTCGAGTCTTGTGTGACAGCCTCTCCAGTCGGCCCTTGTGTGACAGCCTCTCCAGTCGGCCCTTGTGTGACATCCTCTCCGGTCGGCCCTTGTGTGACAGCCTCTCCAGTCGAGTCTTGTGTGACAGCCTCTCCAGTCGACCCTTGTGTGACAGCCTCTCCAGTCGGCCCTTGTGTGACAGCCTCTCCAGTCGGCCCTTGTGTGACAACCTCTCCAGTCGAGTCTTTTGTGACAACCTCTCCAATCGAGGCTTGTGTGACAGCCTCTCCAGTCGAGTCTTGTGTGACAGCCTCTCCAGTCGAGTCTTGTGTGACAGCCTCTCCAGTCGGCCCTTGTGTGACAGCTTCTCCAGTCGAGTCTTTTGTGACAACCTCTCCAGTCGAGTCTTGTGTGACAGCCTCTCCAGTCGAGTCTTGTGTGACAACCTCTCCAGTCGAGGCTTGTGTGACAGTCTCTCTTATCGAGGCTTGTGTGACACCCTCTCCAGTCGAGGCTTGTGTGACAGTCTCTCTTATCGAGGCTTGTGTGACAGCCTCTCCAGTCAAGTCTTGTGTGACAGCCTCTCCAGTCGGCCCTTGAGTGACAGCCTCTCCAGTCGGCCCTTGTGTGACAGCCTCTCCAGTTGGCCCTTGTGTGACAGCCTCTCCAGTCGGCCCTTGTGTGACAGGCTCTCCAGTCGGCCCTTGTGTGACAGCCTCTCCAGTCGAGTCTTGTGTGACAGCCTCTCCAGTCGAGTCTTGTGTGACAGCCTCTCCAGTCGGCCCTTGTGTGACAGCCTCTCCAGTCGGCCCTTGTGTGACATCCTCTCCGGTCGGCCCTTGTGTGACAGCCTCTCCAGTCGAGTCTTGTGTGACAGCCTCTCCATTCGACCCTTGTGTGACAGCCTCTCCAGTCGGACCTTATGTGACAGCCTCTCCAGTCGGCCCTTTTGTGACAGCCTCTCCAGTCGAGTCTTTTGTGACAACCTCTCCAGTCGAGGCTTGTGTGACAGCCTCTCCAGTCGAGTCTTGTGTGACAGCCTCTCCAGTCGGCCCTTTTGTGACAGCCTCTCCAGTCGAGTCTTGTGTGACAACCTCTCCAGTCGGCCCTTGTGTGACAGCCTCTCCAGTCGAGTCTTTTATGACAACCTCTCCAGTCGAGGCTTGTGTGACAGCCTCTCCAGTCGAGTCTTGTGTGACAGCCTCTCCAGTCGAGTCTTGTGTGACAGCCTCTCCAGTCGAGTCTTGTGTGACAACCTCTCCAGTCGAGGTTTGTGTGACAGTCTCTCTTATCGAGGCTTGTGTGACACCCTCTCCAGTCGAGTCTTGTGTGACAGCCTCTCCAGTCGGCCCTTGTGTGACAGCCTCTCCAGTCGGCCCTTGTGTGACAGCCTCTCCAGTCGGCCCTTGTGCGACAGCCTCTCCAGTCGAGTCTTGTGTGACAGCCTCTCCAGTCGGCCCTTGAGTGACAGCCTCTCCAGTTGGCCCTTGTGTGACAGCCTCTCCAGTTGGCCCTTTTGTGACAGCCTCTCCAGTCGGCCCTTGTGTGACAGCCTCTCCAGTCGGCCCTTGTGTGACAGCCTCTCCAGTCGAGTCTTTTGTGACAGCCTCTCCAGTCGAGTCTTGTGTGACAGCCTCTCCAGTCGGCCCTTGTGTGACAGCCTCTCCAGTCGGCCCTTGTGTGACATCCTCTCCGGTCGGCCCTTGTGCGACAGCCTCTCCAGTCGAGTCTTGTGTGACAGCCTCTCCAGTCGACCCTTGTGTGACAGCCTCTCCAGTCGGCCCTTGTGTGACAGCCTCTCCAGTCGGCCCTTGTGTGACAACCTCTCCAGTCGAGTCTTTTGTGACAACCTCTCCAATCGAGGCTTGTGTGACAGCCTCTCCAGTCGAGTCTTGTGTGACAGCCTCTCCAGTCGAGTCGTGTGTGACAGCCTCTCCAGTCGGCCCTTGTGTGACAGCTTCTCCAGTCGAGTCTTTTGTGACAACCTCTCCAGTCGAGTCTTGTGTGACAGCCTCTCCAGTCGAGTCTTGTGTGACAACCTCTCCAGTCGAGGCTTGTGTGACAGTCTCTCTTATCGAGGCTTGTGTGACACCCTCTCCAGTCGAGTCTTGTGTGACAGCCTCTCCAGTCGGCCCTTGTGTGACAGCCTCTCCAGTCGGCCCTTGTGTGACAGCCTCTCCAGTCGGCCCTTGTGTGACAGCCTCTCCAGTCAAGTCTTGTGTGACAGCCTCTCCAGTCGGCCCTTGAGTGACAGCCTCTCCAGTCGGCCCTTGTGTGACAGCCTCTCCAGTTGGCCCTTGTGTGACAGCCTCTCCAGTCGGCCCTTGTGTGACAGGCTCTCCAGTCGGCCCTTGTGTGACAGCCTCTCCAGTCGAGTCTTGTGTGACAGCCTCTCCAGTCGAGTCTTGTGTGACAGCCTCTCCAGTCGGCCCTTGTGTGACAGCCTCTCCAGTCGGCCCTTGTGTGACATCCTCTCCGGTCGGCCCTTGTGTGACAGCCTCTCCAGTCGAGTCTTGTGTGACAGCCTCTCCATTCGACCCTTGTGTGACAGCCTCTCCAGTCGGCCCTTGTGTGACAGCCTCTCCAGTCGGCCCTTTTGTGACAGCCTCTCCAGTCGAGTCTTTTGTGACAAACTCTCCAGTCGAGGCTTGTGTGACAGCCTCTCCAGTCGAGTCTTGTGAGACAGCCTCTCCAGTCGAGTCTTGTGTGACAGCCTCTCCAGTCGGCCCTTGTGTGACAGCCTCTCCAGTCGAGTCTTGTGTGACAGCCTCTCCAGTCGGCCTTTGTGTGACAGCCTCTCCAGTCGAGTCTTTTGTGACAACCTCTCCAGTCGAGGCTTGTGTGACAGCCTCTCCAGTCGAGTCTTGTGTGACAGCCTCTCCAGTCGGCCCTTGTGTGACAGCCGCTCCAGTCGAGTCTTGTGTGACAGCCTCTCCAGTCGGCCCTTTTGTGACAGCCTCTCCAGTCGGCCCTTTTGTGACAGCCTCTCCAGTCGAGTCTTGTGTGACAGCCTCTCCAGTCGTGTCTTGTGTGACAGCCTCTCTACTCGGCCCTTGAGTGACAGCCTCTCCAGTCGAGTCTTATGTGACAGCCTCTCCAGTCGGCCCTTGTGTGACAGCCTCTCCAGTCGATTCTTTTGTGACAACCTCTCCAGTCGGCCCTTGTGTGACAGCCTCTCCAGTCGAGTCTTTTGTGACAACCTCTCCAGTCGAGGCTTGTGTGACAGCCTCTCCAGTCGAGTCTTGTGTGACAGCCTCTCCAGTCGGCCCTTTTGTGA
This sequence comes from Escarpia spicata, assembly GCA_963995525.1. Classification (NCBI taxonomy): domain Eukaryota; kingdom Metazoa; phylum Annelida; class Polychaeta; order Sabellida; family Siboglinidae; genus Escarpia; species Escarpia spicata. The sequence continues at coordinate 8,975,675 of OZ023207.1, read as the reverse complement.
CAGCCTCTCCAGTCGAGTCTTGTGTGACAACCTCTCCAGTCGGCCCTTGTGTGACAGCCTCTCCAGTCGAGTCTTTTATGACAACCTCTCCAGTCGAGGCTTGTGTGACAGCCTCTCCAGTCGAGTCTTGTGTGACAGCCTCTCCAGTCGAGTCTTGTGTGACAGCCTCTCCAGTCGAGTCTTGTGTGACAGCCTCTCCAGTCGGCCCTTGTGTGACAGCCTCTCCAGTCGAGTCTTTTGTGACAACCTCTCCACTCGAGGCTTGTGTGACAGCCTCTCCAGTCGAGTCTTGTGTGACAACCTCTACAGTCGAGTCTTGTGTGACAGCCTCTCCAGTCGAGTCTTGTGTGACAGCCTCTCCAGTCGGCCCTTGTGTGACATCCTCTCCAGTCGAGTCTTTTGTGACAACCTCTCCACTCGAGGCTTGTGTGACAGCCTCTCCAGTCGAGTCTTGTGTGACAACCTCTCCAGTCGAGTCTTGTGTGACAGCCTCTCCAGTCGAGTCTTGTGTGACAACCTCTCCAGTCGAGGCTTGTGTGACAGTCTCTCTTATCGAGGCTTGTGTGACACCCTCTCCAGTCGAGTCTTGTGTGACAACCTCTCCAGTCGAGTCTTGTGTGACAACCTCTCCAGTCGAGGCTTGTGTGACAGTCTCTCCATTCGAGGCTTGTGTGACAATCTCTCCAGTCGAGTCTTGTGTGACAACCTCTCCAGTCGAGTCTTGTGTGACAACCTCTCCAGTCGAGTCTTGTGTGACAACCTCTCCAGTCTAGTCTTGTGTTGCATCCTCTCCAGTCGAGTCTTGTGTGACAGCCTCTCCAGTCGAGTCTTGTGTGACAACTTTTCCAGTCGAGTCTTATGTGACAGCCTCTCAAGTCGAGTCTTGTGTGACAACCTCTCCAGTCGAATCTTGTGTGACAACGTCTCCAGTCGAGTCTTGTGTGACAGCCTCTCCAGTCGAATTTTGTGTGACAGCCTCTCCAGTCGAGTCTTGTGTGACAACTTTTCCAGTCGAGTCTTGTGTGACAGTCTCTTCAGTCAGGGGGGCATGGTGCCACACGGTTCCTTTGGTTTTGAAAATGTTTCCCTTTGAAGAAAATGTTTCCCTTTCAAGTATATTTCATATATATAATGATAATGAATTTGCCATATGGAGCTTTTAGCTTCTACATTTACCATGTAGCCTTTTGTTTTTTAATAAATGTGTTTAATCTTTACGTAATGATTACCTTTTTTATTTCTTTCCCGTCTCTGGTACAATATGCTGTATGCATACAAGTCTCAACACACCTAGCAGTTCACGTTGTCATTGTATTATTCAGGATAAACGTTTCCAACGCTAGTATTTTGCACACTCTTCCAAAAGCAATGTGCACATTCCTCTTAAGTTGAGCATGCAAATTATAATTTCCCAATATGGTCATTATAAAAAAATTACTTGGGCGGAGGCAAATAATGAAACTAGTTGTATCAGCTGAAGTCTAGATAAGAAATATATTTGTTGTAATTGATGCTATACACTTCCTATAATAATAATATAATAATCTTTATTTTATATATCGCCATATCCATAGCGTTCATAGCGCTTTACATAAAAATAAAATATAAATATAAAAAATTAAACAACTTTAAATATAAAAATAAACAAATTAAGATAGTAATGCTGTGTAAACATCAATATATTAAAAATAAATCAATTATCATGGTAAAGTAAGTAGTTAAATGTTCTTTCAGCTGTTAAGAAGATCAAGATAAAAATATGAATAACTTAGAATAAAAATATTTTTGCGGTCTTTCAAGCAGTGTACGCCGTAATGAAAAGGTAAGTTTTTAAAGCTGCCTTGAAGGATTGCAGGGAGGTTTTTAAAGTAACAATAGTTGGTAGATCATTCCATATTGTAGCGGCAGCGTGAACGAATGCACATTCACCAGCTTTGGTTCGGGCTCTCGCAACAACAAGATTATTACCCTCAGCAGAACGAAGATGTCTGGCTGGTTTATAAGCTGACACAAGTGATTGCATATAAAGTGGCGATAGTTCAGCATTTAACGCCTTATGTGTAAGTTCTGCTATTTTGTAGGTAATGCGTTGCTGGACAGGCAGCCAGTGGAGTTGGCGCAGTAGTGGTAACGCACTGTCGCTTCGCGCACGCCGAGTGATTAAACGAACAGCAGCATTCTGCAGTGGCTGCAACCTGCCGATGTTCTTGGCAGAAGTGCCAAACAGAAGCGAATTGCAATAATCTAAGCGTGATGTTACCATTGCATTTACAACACGTTCTGCTGTCGACTGTGGCAGGTAACGGTGAATTTGGCCGATGTTACGTAAATGCAGTGAACAGGTACTAATGGTACGAGAAACCTGCACCGTCATGTCAAGATGTTTATCTAAGTAGACACCAAGATCTCTCACACATTCAGCGGCATAGACGACTTCAGATCCAACGCGCACATGCAGTCCAGCAACCAAAGCAGATGCCGACCTGGGTACAACCGGTAGAACCTCAGTTTTTGCATAATTCATCAGCAAGTAGTTGAACGTCATCCAGGATTTGATGTCGTCGATGCACTGCTCGACACGATGCACAGCGGTAGTAAGAGAAATGACATTCAAGTCAAAATGACATAACAATTGTAAGTCATCGGCATAATGGTGATGCTTCAAATTATGGTTACGAATGATGTCACCGATCGGCTGCACATATAAAGAAAACAGCAGTGGACCTAACACTGATCCTTGCGGTACACCAATGTGCAGAGTCGTTTCTCTTGAAGTCGCGTTACCGACAACAACACTTTGCCTGCGATCGCAAAGGTACGACTCAACCCAGCCTAATACAACTCCGGCGAGGCCATAGCGCCGTAGTAGACGATTGAGAAGTATTGTGTGGTCGATCGTATCGAAAGCAGCGCTTAGGTCAATGAGCATGACGACAGTGCCTTGTCTACGGTCAAGGGCTGTCCTAATTTCGTTTACCACACAAAGTAGGGCGGTCTCCGTTGAATGGTGTCGTTTGTATGCAGACTGAAGAGGATCAGTCAGTGCTTGATTGACCAAGTGAGTGTTCAGTCTGGTGGCCATCACCTTTTCAATTATCTTTGAGAGTTGCGATAGATGGCTGACTGGGCGGTAGTTGCTTATCGTGTCTTTGCACAGAGATGGTTTCTTTAATAATGGGTGGACAAGAGCACGCTTCAATTCAAGCGGCATTTCTCCTTCCGTTAGGCACGCGTTTGTTATACTGGCAGCAGTGATAGCAAGTGTGTCAATGTTCTGCTTTACATGATCCGAGGACAGAGGATCAAGTGTGGACGTTTTACACTTCGCTCTGATGATAGATGTTACTTCACAAACTGTTGTTGGTGTGAAACTGTCGATCGGCGTCACGTAGCAACGCGGTTCGTGCTGCCGCGTGATGCGCTGTCGGGCAACGTGTAACTCACTGCGAATTCCGGCAACCTTAGTTTCAAAATAAACGGAAAATGCATTGCAGCAACCAAATGCGCATGTATGTTCTGGGTAAGCAAGTGGTGGCTTCCCACTGAGAGAACTGACGATTTTAAAGAGGTTCGTGTTGTCAGCATTTAGCAACTTGTCCTGGTAATACTTCGTCTTTGTGAGATATATAATGTTATTGCACTCATCGCGTGCAGTAACAAACATTTGGCGATGAACTTCCAGTTTCGAATGCCTCCACAACAACTCCATTTTACGCCGTTGTCTTCTCGCATCGTCAATGTCACTGTTATACCACGGATTGGGTTTGTGGCGTCGGGCGATAGTCTGGCGCACAGGCGCGTGCTTGTCTATGACTTTCATTAAGTCAGTGTTGTAGCGTGACACAAGTTCCACAGCGTTTGATGTTAATGCAGAAGCGGCTAGCAAATCACACGTTCTTCTTATGTCTTGGTTGAATGTGTCAGCGTCAAACGAGCGATAGTTACGCTTGAGTATTTATGTTGATGTATTGGGTGATCTACTGGCATCAATGATGCAGCGCACGACGTGATGAGCAGATATTGATAACGGAACGACTTGCACAGCGGTGGCAAGATTATCGTCATTGTGCGTAATTACGAAATCCAGTGTGTGACCAGCTGAATGTGTGGCTTCACTGACGTGCTGGACAAGGTTGAAAGAATTGAGTAGCTCAAGTAGTGGTCGTTTTTCAGTTTCAACGTCGTATTTGATGTTAAAATCACCGACAATGCAGGAAGGAATAAGCTCAACCCTCAGTATCGAGTGCCCATTTCCTTATATTAAAATGTCAAGTCATATTGTAACATTGGCTCATGGGGAAATAAATTCTAAACACTTGTGAGATACAGCTCTTGAAAGCCTCTTTAACAAAACACGTCGTAAGCGTGAGCCATTAAACATATCTCTTTTTAGACCATGTGCGAATGCATTCAAAGTAGTCATAACAAACATTTATAAAAACATATTATAATATTAGTACAATCGGAAGGTATGCCCCCATGCACCCAGTGGATTTCTAAATGAAATTTACTTTTTTGCAACCCTGAAGGTGTGTAATAAACAGATTTGGATGTTCTCTTTTCGAAATAATGTTCCAGGGGTCTGTTTGGCGGCCATCTTGGATTTTGTCACGCGCGACTGGTAAAATCAAGGATACCCATAACTTTTTAACCAGTTATCGTACAAAGACAAATGAACCCACTTTTTCGTATAATTGAGGCATGAGGAATCACTTAAGATGGTTATTGTAACGATTCAACGATAATTATTGCCTCAAAATGTACATAATACCATATTTTCATGCTTGAAATCGAGTCAAATACTAAGTTAAGGATAGGTGATTGCGCATAAGCACTGGCTCAACATTATATGCCACTACTAGACAGAACATGGTCTAATTATGAGTCCAAGAAGAAAGGAAACTGTCACAGGCATGCTTTGTATGAATTCGACATCTTTTATTATGCGGGACCAATACAAGGAGGAACGTCATTGGTTAATAAAACGACAATCATGATAGAACGTAATAGGCATAGCGTCATGATACTACATAGCACAATTGCAGTGTGTCACATCTCCCTTTCGTCGAAGTAATTGATATGGTTATATAGAGTCACGAATACTAACTGCTAAAAAACACTAACAACGCAATTAACGCAAAAACAGGTGACCAGCCTCATTGGAGTAGACTGTCCTCAGCTGGTCTGGCATATTCAGCCGACGTAATCACTCAACCACCCTGGGCGGTTTGCGTTGCGGTTGCTACGTCGCAAAGGAGCCACGGCTTCGGGGACAGCCTGATGATGAGGCCTTCCTTGTGCCTCCGGCTCGTCGATCGCGGTCGGCGGTGTCGGGAGCGGCGGCTTCTCCTTCGTCTTCAGGAGGTCGCGCCGGTTTCGTCGGTATGCCTGCGCGTTTTCGTTTGTCACCGTATATGAGCGAGGAGTATTCTCGACTCGGCTCACGACGGCTCGCTCCCATGTTGCACCGGAGCGAATGCGTACGGCATCGCCTTTACGCAGTGGAGGTAGCGTACGCACGCCACGGTCATAGTGGTTGGCGTACGTCGCCTGGCGTTGTAGTAGTTGAGAAGTTGCGCTGACTACCCGTGGACGCAACGCCGACTTCGAATCAGGTAACTTCCTCCTCAACGTACGGCTCATCAACATCTCAGCTGGCGATAACGTCATGCCAGACACCGGCGTGTTTCGATACTCTAAGAGCGCAATGTATGGGTCACGGTGATCGAAATTCGCCTTCTGCAACATGCGCTTCAGTGTTTGAACGAAACGCTCGCTCTCACCGTTTGACTGTGGGTACCGCGGACTGGATGTTGTTCCTTCAACTCCCCACTCGGACAGGAACGCCTTGAAGGTGGCACTGTTAAATGGCATGTTGTCACTGATGATTTCGCGAGGTATGCCGTGCCTCGCGAACACCGACTTGCAGTGCACAACCAAACTGCTGGCCGTCTTACTGTCGAGCTTGCATAGTTCAGGGTACTTGGAATAATAATCCACAATCACTAAGTAGTCATGGTTGTTGTATGTCATGACGTCCATACCAACTTTCTCCCATGGTAGACTGGGGATGGGATGAGGCTTCAGCGGCTCACGCTGTTGCCTTGGTCTGTACCTTGGCACTTCGACACGACTTCCTCTATGTCGGTGCTCATGCCCGGCCAATACAAGCACATGCGCGCTCTGGCCTTGCACTTCTCAGCACCGAGATGACTTTCGTGGATGACTTTCAACATTTGTTGTTTCAGATATGCTGGCACCACTATCTTGTCGGCTAAGAACATGATGCCTTCAGCCTCGTGCAGCTCGTCTCGCTGGTGCCAGTACTGTTGGATGACGATCGGCGCATCTCGTCTATACTCAGGCCAACCATGCCTGATCTGTTGTCTCAGGATCGACATCGTCTCATCGGCTGCGGTCGCTGTCTGTATCTGCTCTCTTCGTACAGCACTCATCGGGATGTTTTCCACCAGTGTATGCACCATGACTTCCATTTCGGCATGTAGATCGTTCGTTTCTTCCTGTTTAGGATTGTACGCTCGCGACAGCGTGTCAGCGAGGTACATGAGACGACCCGGCACGTACTTCACATTGATTTCGTATCGTTGCAGGCGTATCATCATACGCTGGATGCGAGGTGATGCCCGTGCGATCGGCTTCTTCAGAATTGCTTCCAGAGGTCGATGATCTGTCTCGACCTCCACCACCTTTCCGTAGATGTATTGGTGATATTTTTCGCACGCGTAGATTATACTCAAAAGTTCTTTCTCAATCTGAGCATAGTTGCACTCAGCGGATGTCATTGCCCGTGATGAGTATGCCACTGGCTGCCGCTCTTGGATCAATGCAGCGCCAAGGCCTCGTTGCGATGCGTCACTCTGTATTTTGACGGGCTTCGTGACATCATAATATCGCAGCACTGGTTCACTGGTCAATATTGTTTTGAGTCTCTCGATGGCTGCGTCATGTTCCGGATGCCACGCCCACTCGACGTCCGTTGCCAATAACGATCGGAGTAGCGCTGTAATGTCAGACTCGTTCCGGATGAATTGCGACAGGAATTTCACCATTCCAAGGAACCGTCTCAGTGAAGTCTTGTCTTCAGGTCGAGGCATCTCAAATATGGCTTTCACTTTGTCGATGTCGGGTTTGAAACCATCTGGCGTCTGGATGTGACCCATGTACTTCACCTGGTTTACCTTGTATTGTATCTTCGATTTGTTGAATGTCACGTGACTTGCCTGCGCACGTTCCATTACCAGTCGGATGATCGCGTCGTGCTCTTCGTTGTCGACAGCTGCGATAATCATGTCATCGCCGATAATATGCACATTGTGGATGTCACCAAACGTCTCCATGTTCCGCTTCTGCATGACTTCGCTGGCTGAGCATATGCCAAACGGCATTCTTATGAAGCGCATTCTACCCCACGGTGTGTTGAACGCTGTGAGATATGATGATTCGTCACTCAAACGCACTTGCCAAAACCCATCCTTGAGGTCAAGCACAATGAATATCTTCTTCCCAGCCAGTTTGGCCTGGACGTCAGCGACTGTTGGCATTTCATAATGCTCTCTCTTGATGGCTGTATTGAGAGGCTTCGGATCTAAGCGCACACGCATCGACCCGTTTTTTTTCTTCCGTTATAACGAGGTTGCTGACCCAATCCGTAGGACGATCGACGTCATCGACAATTTCTCTCTGCTTCAAGTCATCAAGTGTCTGTTTCAGTTTATCGTGACGTGTGTATGGGATTCTGCGTTGCGGCTGGATGCACGGCCTGACTTCACTCGATGTCTCGATGTGATATTCTTTGGCAAACATGCCTGTGCCGTTGAACACTGCTGGGTATTCGCTTAGCAGATCTTCTTTGGTGAGCTTGCCCTTCTCATTCGTTTTCACTTCATCGATGTTGTGGCGGGACACCAGCTTCAAGCGTTCGCATGCGTCGTGTCCAAGTATTGCTGACTTGATATCGTCGACGATGTAGAATGAAACCGCATGTCGTTCATCACCGCTCGTGTGGGTTAGCACGACTGTACCCATAGGCAGTACCTTGGAGTTTCCAAATGCCGTTAGAACACAGCTTGTCGGTTTCATTGGCACGCTGCTCGCAAACTTTGAGTACACTTGATATGGCAGCACGTTTACCTGAGCACCGGTGTCAAGCTTGAAACGAATGCGTGTATCATTAAATGATACGTCTGCCTGCCACTTGTCTGGAATGTCACCAATGAACAACGAACCAATGAACAGTTCGTTTTCGACGTCACGAACATCGCAGTCTATTGCTCGCACCACTTTTGACTTGCAAACCGCTGCGAAATGGTTGCGTCGCTGGCATTGACTGCAGACTTTTCCAAACGCGGGACATTTCTTTGCTTCGTGCGTTCGCCCACAGTACTTGCAATCGCGCATCAGTTTGGTGCTCTCTTTAGCTTTATATTTGTCAGCTTGTCGGCGTTTGATGACGTGAACTTCAGTACTTGTTTCAGGGTTGCCACTCGTTGACATCGTTTGTAACTGTGCCTTGCTAACTTCGGAAGCTCTGCATATGGACAGTGCCTTACCAAGAGTTAGGTCAGTTTCCCTGAGTAATCGTTCTTTTATGCGTTCGTCACGCACGCCGAACACCATTTTGTCTCTAAGCAACAGCTCCTGTTGATCTCCAAAATTGCAAGTCGACGCACGAGTGCGCAAATCAGTGACCCACTGACCAATGCTCTCGCCCTCTTTCTGGTCTCTGCTCCAGAATTTGTATCGCTCGTAGACGCTATTCTCGCGTGGAATGCAATAGTCGTCGAATTTTCGTAACACAACTTCAATGTCAGTTTTGTCTTCATCTGTACCATACGTGAACGTTTCATGAATTTCAACCGCGTCGAACCCCATGCTGTGCAGTAGAATTGCGACTTGCGTAACGGCTGCTTTATCGTTCAGTTCCGCAGCTTGTCGGTACACATTGAAATTTGCTTTCCATCTTCGCCAAGTTACCGCTAGATTGGCCGCGTCAAAACGCATAGTATCGGGCCTTCGTAGCGATTCCATAGTTATAGACTAGTGCGGCATTTGTGCGCAAAAGTACAACTTAATTGAGTAGGCGTAGTTGTTTATATTTCTGACACCATGTCACAGGCATGCTTTGTATGAATTCGACATCTTTTATTATGCGGGACCAATACAAGGAGGAACGTCATTGGTTAATAAAACGACAATCATGATAGAACGTAATAGGCATAGCGTCATGATACTACATAGCACAATTGCAGTGTGTCACAGAAACTACACGAAAACTACTCACTACGATCAGTATTTGCGTGACTCAGTCAAGCGACAGTGGTTGAAACGTTGAAGTGAGTGAATTAATAGTTGTGTATTAAGAAAGGTCGTTTATGTAATTATTATTCCAACTTAACGAACATTTTAACGAATTATATGTATGTAGATTGTTATATTTATGTATATTAGTTTTCAAGTTTAGTTTTAAAAGGGGAGGTTATAACACTTCAGGTGGGCGACAATAGGGGTATTTGTATTTATGTACATTTAATGTACCATTCGTGCTATTGTACCCGATGAGGTACATCAATGCGCCATATACCTTCCTGACTTGTGTCTGATAAAGTACTTAACTTTTTTAGTGTAGTGTAGTGTAGTGTAGTGATACAACTGTGGTGGTGGTGCCTAGCACATGGCTAGCATCTACACGGTTGATCACAGCATTCTCATTGAACGCCTATTAAATGGCTTATCTGGCACAGCTCTAAGCTGGTTTTCTTCATATCTAACTGATAGATATCAAACTATAAAGATTGGGAACTGCTTTTCAGCTGCACTGCCGGCTTTATTTGGTGTTCCCCAGGGTTCTGTTCTTGGGCCTTTGCTTTTTATTTTTTACACCACGCCATTAAGCTCTGTTATACAAAGACAACTTGGATCATCATCGTCATGCTGATGATACTCAGATCTACATTTCATTGGCTACCCCGGATACAAATCGCTCCCTTAACCAACTTAGTGATTGCCTTCAAGATATCTTCCACTGGATGATTGACAGCAAGTTGAAATTAAATGGAAATAAAACTGAATTGATCATTATCGGTACTCCAATGCAGCGTAGTAAACTGGATGTTTTTTCCCTACGCTTATTTTGAATCAGTAGATCACGCCAGCAACCTCGGTGCGGAATCTAGGAGTGATCTTTGATAGTAGCTTCAATTTCCGACAACACATATCTCAAACATGTTGCTGCTGTTTTTATTATATCCGCGATCTTCGCCAGTAGTAATGTATGTCCCTTACGAGTTACGCTTTGAGTTTGAGTAGTGCAAGTGCAAAGTACCCGGATGTAGGTCAAGGTCAAGGACCCGGATGTAGGTCAAGGTCAAGGACCCGGATGTAGGTCACGTGGTGCCGGTGGCGCCACACATCGGATAGGTCATGAACTAAAACAGCGTCACCTAGCGGATTTTCCCCGAACTAAATTGATCCGACACCACCACCACCACCACCACACACACACACACACACACATAACACGTCTATTTTCGTGAAAAAGAAGGGATTTGACGCGATAACACGTCGAACCGTACTCTCGTGTGATGTCTCATCCGAAATCTCGTGAAGCTTCTGACGCTTCGTCGGAGGTGATGACGTCAGGTTGATGGTTGGGTTGGTTGCCGGCGCTGGTGACAGAGACGAAATTGGTTTGATTGTCGAACTGGTCGTCAAACTGGTCGTCGGACTGGTCGTTGATCTGGTCGTTGAATGATGGGCCGGGTTGATTGTAGGGATCGAGAGGTCGAGTGGTCCCGTAGCCGGAGAATGTTGCGCCTTCGGTAGCAAAATCCCTTGTCGGACGTTATCACTAGTCATGTTGTTCATCTTCCCAAATGTTAAACAGAACATAAAGTTCACGTCGGCGTGCCGAAAGTTCACACATTGTAGAAAATTCAAAGGCACGGACGGCTGAGTAGAATGAACACAAGCGCGGACTGCAGAGTAGTTATATAGTTCACCACTTATCTAACAGGGGTGCTTTCAGTTGATGATGATATATCCACCAGGAGTTTATGAACGAGACAAAAACAACACACACGAATATTTGCAGTACTCATATGTGGTTCGGTTACTTATCCACTAGGGGATGCCGTTTGTGATTTATGAAGTGTCCGTCAGGGGGCTCTATTGCACGCAAGCGTGCAATAGACACGAATTTGAGCAGTACTCCTACATTTAGTTTACGACTTATCCGTCAGATGGCACCACTTGTAGTTCACTACCAATCCGCTATGTTAATTTAGTCCACAAAAAATCCGCAAGGTGGCGCTAACGGTCGGCCCAATTTAGTTCGGGGAAAATCCGCTAGGTGACGCTGTTTTAGTTCATGACCTATCCGATATGTGGCGCCACCGTTACCACGTGACCTACATCCGGGTCCTTGACCTTGACCTACATCCGGGTACTTTGCACTTGCACTACTCAAACTCAAAGCGTAACTCGTAAGGGACATACATTACTACTTTCGCCGTATTCGTTATTTTCTGTTGCTAAGACTATTGCAACACCGCTTGTTAGCAGCAAACTTGGCTATTGCAATTCCCTCCTTTATAATATCGCTAGAAAGGATATCACAAAACTTCAGCGTGTCCAAAATTGTCTAGCAAGAGTAGTTACAAGATATCCTCGTTTTTCTCGTTCTGTACCACTTTTGAAGTCTTTGCATTGGCTTCCTGTATGATATCGTATACTATTTAAGATATGTACCATTACATACCAGGCACTGTCCAATAAGCAACCATCTTATTTGCATTCATTGCTTACTCCTGTAAGAAAACCTATCCAGCTTCGATCATCTAGTTCTGACCTACTTTTTTTTTCCTAGAGTAAACACTAACATTGGAACTAGGGCTTTTTTCTGTTGTTGCACCAACTCTTTGGAATATGCTCCCTCTTAGTGCTAGATCAGTTGAAAATATTACAAAATTCCGTCGTCATTTAAAAACGTATCTTTACAACCTTGCTTATCCACCGTAGCTCCCTAGCGCCTTGACCCATCTGTTGACAACTGGAAAACTACTTATGGATTTTGAGATTGACCAATCCTTTTGTTTTGATGCGCCTCTGAGCTTGGTTTCCAAAGATTTAGGCGCAATAGAAGTTATCTCATTATTATTATTATTGACAGGCTTTGGGTAGCCATTTCGTTCCAGGTCCTTGCTGTAGAGGAGCCGCAGGGAATAGAGCTACACCACCTCATTCTGCTCAATCACATGATCATCAATAAAGTCTACCACAGATCTGAATGCCTGCTGATGTGCAGCAGTCTTGCGACCCTGTTCTGTGGCAATACTGCGGATCTCGGTTCGCCTCTGTGCATGATGGTGTTGAACGAATTGCGACAGTAATGGTGGTACTGAGCTTCAGCGGCAAACTGCAAACAGGTCTTTACCTTTCAACTCGCGATGTAGACAGAGAGATCTAGTAAGGTAAGTGCAGTCACTTTACCATTATTAATGTTCAAGTTAATGTCATTATTAATCTTTAAGAGGACAGTCTCTGTTAAATTAAACTGTCTATATGCTGATTGTGACACACTAGTTAAGACATTCGTGCTAATGTGAGACCTTACACGACTTGTTACAATATGTTCTAGTATTTTGGAAATTATGCTGAGGTTAGAAATAGATCTATAACTGTTTAGGTCTTGTTTAGGCAGAGATGACTTCTTAAGAAGTGGTGTGCCATGGGCGTATTTGAAATCATCAGTAAAACAGGTAGAGCAAAGTGATGCATTTATAATATTTGTTATAAGTCCAATTAGTGAATCGAGACATATTTTTAGCAGTAATGTTGGAAATGGATCAAGTGCACAAGATTGATTTGGGAAGGACATCATTATTTTCCTAACTCCATCAACTGTTGCAGGTTCAAATGATGCAAGTAGAGCATTTACTTGTGGAAGGTCCACACTGACATTACTTAAAGAATGACGTGGGAAAGCAGAACGAATAATATGATTTTATTCTTGAAGTGACTAGAGAACGAATCACACAGAGACTTAATTGACACATGATCAGGTAGCGATGGAGTAGGCCGTCTGTGTAGAATGTTATTGATGCAGTTCCACAATTTACGCGGATTATCAGACTTATTTATGACCATATTTGTAAAATAATCTGATTTAGCTTTAGCCATTTGTCTGTTACAGAGGTGACATTGCTTAGAATAGCGCGATCTATCTAATGGTGACCGTGATTTGCGCCATACACGCTCTAAGTAACGACGACGCCTTTTAGATAGTATAATTTCGGAAGTCATCCATGGAGCCGGTGTCCTTTCTGACACCCATTTGGATTTTATAAGTGCCTGTTTGTCAAGTAATGCATTGAGTACTTGACAGTACTGTTTATTTAAGTCAGATAGATGTTTTGTGGATCTGTGATAAGGTCAGATGTAAGGATATCAGCTATTAAAGCTGTAATGTCAATCCTATGAATGGCTCTGTAAGACACATTGCATTTCTAAAGGGGTAATAGAAACGTTAATATTAGCAATGACAGTATGGTGGTCTGATAACCCATCTGACACAGTAGGTGCTTGAATATTAATACAAGTTGAACGGGTTATCAGGAGGTCAAGCCAATGGCCATGTATATGTGTCGAAAATGTAATATGTTGTTTAAAATCAAATGGTGTCAGAATATCATCAAACGTAGTTGTAGTTGTAGAAGGTATATCCTAATGTAGATTAAAATCACCAAGAACGTAACATTCTGAATGAATAACTGCCAGATTTTCCAACATATCCCGAACGTCTTCAAAGAAATTGGCCGGATGTCCTGGGTGGCAATAGATACAAACATAGTATGCGGAGAAAGAAGAATCTGAAATTTCAGCACAGATGGACTAAAAACTAAAGTATTCAGGGTTAGAATATAATTTAACTTTGAACTGCTGTGATATAAGAAAGCCAACACCACCTCCACGGCCGACTAAACGTGGTCGATGGTGAAAGATGTAATCAGAAGGGAAAACGTCAGCAATGCATGCAGGTGTATCATGTGGTCTGAGCCAGGTCTCAGTTACAGCAAGAATGTTTATTTTCTTTGAAATTAATAAATCACAAAGTGAGGCTCTCTACAGATCGAACGTTTGTAGTGGCCACCCGAATGTTTCGTCTAACAGGAAACTCAAGAACCGACTCGAGGATCACAAAATCAGTGAACAAATTGTTTTCGCAAACGTGAATCCACGTGACAAGGGCTTTGTCACATACACTCTGGTCTACAGTGCCAGCACCACGGTTGCACAACCTCGGCTCAAGTCCTACGATGATGGGCAGGGAAGGGTAATGACTGAGGAGGGTGTCCTGGAGCCAGTGTGGTCGTGTGGACCCATTTTGCCTCCTCCCTCACCCATTGACTTGCTTGAGAAAGCTGCTGAGGAGGAGGGGGAGGGGGAAAATGATCAGGAGATTGACTATGATGAGCTGTTTCTTGGCGATGATGATGATTACTATGTAGTGTCGAGGGTAAGTTACCGGAAGATAATACTTGAGTAGATGTAAATACTGATCGTAGTGAGTAGTTTTCGTGTAGTTTCCTTTCTTCTTGGACTCACAATTAGCCCATTTTCTGTCTAGTAGTGGCATATAATGTTAAGTCAGTGCTTATGCGCAATCACCTATCTTTAACTTAGTATTTGACTCGATTGCAGGCATGAAAATATGGTATTATGTGCATTTTGAGGCAATAAATCTCGTTGAATCGTCAAAATAACCATCTCAAGCGATTCCTCATGCCACAATAATACGCAAAAAGGGGGTTCATTTGTCCTTGTACGATGACTGGTTAAAAAGTTATGGGTATCCTTGATTTTACCAGTCGCGCGTGACAAAATCCAAGATGATCGCCAAACGGATCCTTTCGGACATTATTTCGAAATGGGAATATCCAAATCTGGGTTGCAAAAAAGGTAAATTTCATTTAGAAACCCACTGGGTCCGAAGGAAATGCACTCCTCTCAAGTTGAATATGTAAAATAGTTTCCAAATATGGGCATCATAAAACCTACGAGGAGATCAATGCAGCCTCCTAAGTAACAGTTTACATATTCTTCTTAAGCAAATCTCCACCCAAGGAAATGTCTTTAGTACGCCCCCGTCTGTATGGGTGTGTATGTATTTGTGTGCGTGCGTGCGTGCGTGTGAGTGCGCGTCGAAATAATAATATAACCCGTTAGCTGTTGTAATTGTTTAAGGCATATTTGTCGATAGTAGTCGATACACCGTTGTCGACATGCACAGCGCATACCCACCGTGATTGTCCCCCGTGGATGATACGACGCGATATATGTTCTCAAGTTATTGTGAATTTATTGTTATTATGTGCACTTTCGCGTCTGTTTCGCTTGTGCCATTCCGCACGAAATGTACCATCACAGTTCCTTTGTAGAAGTGGAATAAATAGGTATATAAATTAATTAAAATATTTAAATGAATAGATACATGTATAATTAAAATGTCCATATGATAAAAAATATATATATAAAATAATCGTTAAAAAGTCAGTAGAAATTGCACTAAAAAGTAACAAAAATGTAAATAAATAATTTAAAAAGGTCAATTCAATGGATTCATATGATGCTTTCTTATTTTGAAATGGCCAGCCCCAATTGTCGCCACTGTTCACGGTCGAGTGCGCGCAGAGCGTCGACATCGGCACGGCAACGTAGCGTACGGCCCGCGCTCAACGCTGTCGGCAGAGTCGTTCGCGGTCGACCCATGTATGTCGTGACACCTGTGTCCACGGCGAAATAGTTGTCGATCGCTCGCTGAGCGGGTGCATCGGGTGGCATATTGTGAATGGTGGCGCTTTTTCCGATGAGGTCCGTGATCAGCGGAATGTCTAGAATGTATGTTGACATGTTGTCTGGAATGTTTAGCTCCATTCATCCTCGGTGTTTTTGCAGACTCTTGGGAAACTCCAGATCTTCTGGAAATGGTGCCCGCATGTAGTTTCGGTTTCTGTTGGGCGTGTACCCTTCCTCCATTAATGTCCTAAACGGTCGGAAAAACATCTCGACTACTTGCAAAGACGGGTCGGTTAATACGAATATACCCGTGTCGTTGGTTACATTATGACGACCGATGAGGTTGACATACTAACGCCTACTGCCGGCGCATCTGTCAAATCACCAGCCACTTCTGAAACGTTCACCACACCGTCGGTGGGCGTTAGGGTTGTTGTTGTCATATGTATAGAATGGTTGGTCCCTTGACAATACCAGAAGATCAGTTGTCGGTCCCTCCCTGCCCAAATGCAGCTTATAAAAGTTGGACGCGTCGTCCACTGAAAAATAGTCATAGATCCATGAATGCCAATTGCCGTAGTTGTCACGACATTGTACTCGGACCATTTGCCTGCTCCTCTCCTAACCAATGGTTGTTGTATGTCCCAAAACCATTTTCGTATTCTTGCCAAGATCTGTTGAAACTGATAGTAGGAAAATTGTGTTTTCTGAGCACCACAATGGTCGAGCCAGCTAACTTGTTAGGTAGACATACCCCTGGCGGAAACCGTGATGCTAGATTCTCATTCGGAAAGAATGGCTCCGACTTGAGACAGTTCAACAGAGGAAATGGACGCCGATCGTTCCAGCACAGCGCTTCGGCGCAATCCTGTGGGCCGCAAGGGAAACGGAAGTCAGTTGCCATTTGACCAATCATTGCATGCATCACCATCGTCACGTACATGAATATACTCCACGAAATAAAATGCTACATTTTCGCACTTTATTTAATGGCGCCGTATTTGTGACGTCATTGTTCTTTTTGGAGAAAATAAGCTGCCATTAGCCAAACTCGTATTTGAAGTCAGCATTACAATAAAGGACGCAATATACTACATATGAGATAGGTTAGCAACGTCCACAACAGTTGAAACATCGTGCAACTTTGTAGTCTGCTGTTATAGAGTTTGTAATGTTTATTTTAGGAGGAAATCACATATAGCACAGGTGACCTTTGATAGATACCAATCAAATCGTAATTTAACTGTGGAATATTCCCCTTCATAGAGGTAACCTTATGATTGTGAAGAAGAAAAAATATAACACATATTTTGGGATTCGCTAACACCCCCTGGTTAGAAATAGTCCAAACAAGTGCGATGTCTGAAATCGGGAAAATCGCTTGGGGTGGACAACATCCCCATAGAGCTGCTGCATAAGGGAGAAGAAACAATAACACCGTTCCCCGCAGTCTTTTGTCAGAAGGTTTGGGAGATCAAAGAGTGGTCACAGGGGGTAGACACACTCGTTCATCATTCCGCTGCCCAAGAAAGTGAACCTCAAACAGTGCAAGAACTATCAAACGATCAGCCTAATCAGTCATCCCAGCAAGATCATGCTCAGAGTACTTCTCAACCGGTTGAAGTCCGTGGCCGAATAACTCGTAGCTGAAGGACAATCAGGTTTCAAAGCGGTAAGGAGCACCGTTGACACCAGAGTCATCACAGAGAAACATCTACAACACCAGCGAGATATGTTTCAAAACTTCAGAGACTTTAAGAAAGCATTTGACAGAGTCTGGCATGATGGACTGTGGTATGCCCTCAGAGGATTCAACATCGAGTAAGGATTGATTCAAGTCATAGAGACACTGTACAACGATGTCAGAAGTGCAGGCCTGATGAATAACCAGATAGGGGAATTCCTTAGAACAACAGTAGGCACCCAACAGGGATGCTTGCTCACTTCAGTGCTTTTTAACATATACCTGGAGAAGATCACGGAGGACACCCTACACAGCCACCACATCTCCATCGGTGGCAGGCCCATCTGTAACTTTCGATTCGCCAGCGACATCGATCTCTTAGCCGGCAGTAATGGTGAATTTCAAAATCTTACCAACAGACTGGTTCAAAGCGCAGAGGCTTGCGGCATGAAGGTCAGAACAGAGAAGAACAAAGCCATGGTCAGCAGCTCAAACATCATCAGTCCAGGCGTCACCATGAATTTCGAAAAGCTAGAAGACGTTAGCCTTTTTAAGTATCTTGCCTAAGGATGGTAGCTGCACCACAGAAATACATTTCAGGATCGCCTCAGCAACGACAGCAATGGCAAGGTTGGAGAGGATTTGGAGAAATGGTAACGCAGTCTTCACAACCAAATACAGTTTTTTTTAGCTCACTTGTACTATCCGTTTTGGGGATTTCTGCACGGCTATGAGACATGGACACTCCATGCTCATACAGAGAAAAAGACTAAATCCAGACCAAGTGCTTGAGGAAGCTGTTCCGCATCTCCTACATAGAGTATAAGACCAATGAATATGTGCTGAGAAAGATGAAGTCTCTTCTGTGCCCACACGAACCTCTACTGGCAACTGTTAAGAGAAGAAAACTGACGTGATTTGGACATATAATAATACATTTCAGCCTTCCGAAAACGATTATTCAGGGCATCGTAGAGGGCGGACGCTGACGCGGACAGCAGAGAAAATATTGGTTTGACAATGTCATCACAGTTGCAGCGTCGCTTGTGTCCTTCCGACGACCAAGTCAGTTAAGCGACTAAGTAAGTGTAGTAATGATAGGTTTGGGTATGCCCGATCGATCGAAGAGGTTTTCGACATCATCCATTCGATATTTGTGTACGAATAATCTTTGACTATTGATTGCAGCGTGGCTGATTGCTTCCAAGAAAAGTCGAGATGATGTTCGGTTGAACAGGTCTGCCAGGGAGTAAAGTGAAGAGTATTTGAGCAGTCCTGAGGACTGGATACTGCGCTATATAAGAACTAACCTTTACCGTGACTGTATCCATGGTTCCCCCGGCCATCTCCATTAAAACATATGTTGTTTAGCCCCAGCTTGCCCACCGATCCGTTTTGTCTCCCACAGGCGTCTACTGAACTAATACATTTCTTAGAATAAACTAGTGTTTTAATAGAATTACACTTCGTTCTACGTATATAAAGAAGTATGTCAGTAGCAAGATGAGAGGCTAACTCTCCACGAAATCGGTAAAATTTTACAAAATGACATCATAGCTCCTATCTGTTAGCATTGACAGCTCTCCATTTTTGCGGATTTTACAGAACAGGCATGCCACCTAACGGATACTTTTAATTTTGTAGTGTCGCCACCTAGCGGACTCGTAGACTGACAAATGAGCAGATGACCAATGAGCGACGAGTATTTTTTAAAGTCGGTCATGGGCGATGGCCCCGCCACTTTTATAGAAGTTTCGGTGTGAGAAAATGGACGACGAGGGGTACCTTAGTTCTTGGCACCGCCTACCTGTTATACCGCCAACTGACGAGCTACCTTTGGTGTGTGGTGAAGAGAGCAAGCGGTATTATGGTTGGAGCCGAGGATAGAATAAGGTGTTATAATAAAACGGGATGAATGAAAGGTTTAGGAATTCGACGAATCTTTATCTATCCGACGTGGTGGATGTAGGAGCTGGAATACGTATAGGGCTGTATTATGGTAAAATGGAAAATTCTCCGCTAATTAAAAGGATCGACGCCTTGTAATTGTTTTTGGTGCTCGTCGCATGAGCGCGCGCTGCGCGACGTGTTGATCGTTTGTGACGGCGGCCGGTGGCTTTATCTGGTCGGTCAGACGTGAACTATACAGAAATCGGCACTGATATGCTTATTTTCGACGGTCATGTATGATCGTTTCGGGCTGAGTAACTCTGTGGTGTTGATTTTATTGCGAGAAAACAAACCGATAATTATAAGCGAATTTAACGAAACAAAAATTAGTTATTTTTGAGTGAAAACGGCTGTTATATCGTTATAGAGAAGTGCTTGGATGTTCGGCGTGTTTTTAAATGAATATAAGGGATACATTCGCGACTTTTCTGTGTGGAAATTCTCGCACTTAACTTAACCATTTCATTACGACAGGCCGCTACAACGGCCGCACGGAGTGTGACGCTTCAGTACGACAGGCCGGTGTGGCGGCATTGACGATGTCCGCTATTCAAACCGTTTTTACTCACAATTATCAACAACGTGCGAATAAATTACCTATTCAGCAGGGGTCATCGTGGATTATCGCTCAATAATAGTTGACGGAGAATTTCGCAGTTTTTAATGATGGATTATCTAAATCTGTGGTTGCCACAATGGTGGACGGCATTATTTAAACTAGCGATTTACCACCGTGTGTTTTGGACAGATTATTTGATAGTTTCAGGGACTAATCTGTGTTGTATGTTTACGATCGACACAATGACGCTGTCGGCGAAAGAGACCGTGACAACAAAAACGTTGAAATCTTGGCGGCCATCTTGGATTGTTGGTTACCATAACGACGGAATGTAAAACGATATGGCTCATTTTACTCGCGAAGTAAGGTAGTCCATTGTTTTGCATATTCACTGGGAATGCAGTATTCAGTGGTCACAGCTAATCAGGGCTGTAGTTCTGAAATGACTAAAACCGACGCCTTGTTATTTTGACCGAGCAGTGCTATTCGACTGTGCGCGAGCGCGCGTAGAAAATCCCCCGCTAATGTATAATTCAAGAAACAATCGACGACGCTTTTTTTTCTCGCAGCGTCGTCGGCTGACGCGCGTGCCGATGACGTAAGCAAGCGTTAGATTTTTTGTGAGGAGACGTACGGGAATGAGACTTTATATCGTCTGCAGGTTTGAAATATTGAAAACGCTATTAAATCAGTCATTCGAAGTACGTGCTTCTTCGTGTCTCTGTGACTAACACTACGCCGTAATTCTGATTGCAACAAACCTATAATGATCAGCGAATTTAAGGAAACAAGAAATCCTGTATTTTTCTAAAACTAAATCCAGTGAAAAAAGTGACAGACGCTGGTTTTTGTCGTAGCGTCTTCGGCTGACGGGCGTAAGCAAGCCCCGGTTATGGGGAAATAGGGAGACGCTTGGAAAATTGTGAGACATTATTATATAATGTTTAGGTGTGAAATATCGAAATCAGCTATGAAATCAATAATTCCAAGTACGTGGATGTTCGGCTCGTCTTAACTAACTCAATGGTGTAGTTTTTAATGCGAAAAAAATCGATAATGATAAGTGAATTTAACGAAACAATAAATGCCATAGTTTTCAAAATTCCATCCGTCGAAATAATCAAGCGACGTTACTGAAGACGTGACCGGACTTGTTTGTTTTTCTGATGAACTGTGCTTGCGCGTTACCGTCGCGCGTGGCTATAAATCGTGTCCGGATTGATTCCAAGCCAGTATATTCCGACAACGCACACCTACTTTACGATGGCCGCCACTGCTTCTTCATATTTGCCACGCCGCCTTGTTGCTGCTGCTGATTTGGCCCCTGACGAGTCCTATGGCGATGCCGGAGCAAAAGTGGTGAGTTTCAAAACCTTTTTCCAATCTTCCGTGCATGGCATTTACACGATCGACGCTCCCTTAAGAATCGGCACTGTAGCCTGGAAACGGCCATTCGCTTATGAGGGATGTGTAGAATGTCGCCGTAAACTCGTCCGGGGCAGGAGGGGTAAGCACTTTTGACTGACCTACGGGGTACGAGACAAGACGGCACAGTATTTATGTCTGCGCATGTTTATGGAGGCCGATTCCCCTTGGACGGGCGACGTTCACTACGACTACAACGACGGTATAGCCTCCTCCCATCGACTGACGATCGACGATCTTAGAGGTGGAAGCCATTCCGACGTAGACGAACTGATATGTATTTATGCAAATTATGCGAAGCGCGAATAAAATATTAACGTTTATTATAAACACCTCCTTCTTCTAACAGAAAAAAACGCTAAATCAATCACAACCCTCTCCTACTATCCGACCGGTGGCGACAAGTTTTATTCAGACTCCTTAGATACGTGTGTCTGGACGTGTTTGGAAACATACTGCTAAATCATTCACAACCCTCCCCTACTATCCGACAGGTGGCGTCAAATTTTACCCAGACTTCGTCACTAGACGTGTCTGGACTTGTTGTTGCATCGCTAATTGGGCAAGCCCGCCGTTTGAGGCAGTAAAAATCTGTCTGAACTTTCGATAGGCCAGTATATCCCGCATCAGGCAAACCTTTATGGCGATCACTTCTTCTTGATATATCAACGAACCTTTGTTAGTGTTCCAGTCTGTTCGGTCCTATTGATAGACCTTTTTTATTTGCGCGACGTGCGGGCGTTCTTTCGTTCGACGCGACCTTTTGCAAAAACCCGTCGAAAGATGTCGACAGCCAACCTCGTCTGCGGTAGAGGCTTCCGTCAACGAGAAGCGCTGAAAAGCCACCGTACGTCGTGTCGACCGACGCCGAAACGATGTCGTTACAACCGCGACGAAGGCTATCACGTTGTCCGCCTGGAACGCGACCTACCGGCGCAGGACAGAAGACCTGTCGATCGGACGGCAGAGGAGGAGGAAGCGACACCAGACCGCCGGAACATCAGCGGCGAAAGTCCCCGCCGCCGCGGCTGCCGTCACCGTCGTCCACAATACCGAGAACTTTCGACTGCCCTGCTGCGGTAGAGGCTCCCGTCAAAGGTCCCTTATGAAAAGGAACCTTGCCACATGTCGACCGACGCTGAAGACGAAGGTAGGAGGACGCTACTTCTGCGACAAGTGCGGTCATGCTTTCTGCCGGAAACACGACCTACAGGTGCTCGAGGGGGTGTGTCGAGCCGTCATGTCGTAGGCACTGAAACTCCAGCGTCAGGAAACCCCCGTGAATCGATCAACCGTGCGCCAATGATTCTGCTGCTGTCGCTGTCGGAGGACGCGGACGTACTGGCCAACGATAACGTGTCCGAAGGCTTGCATCGGATAGTCTGGGAGCACTGGTCGAGCATACGGACGTCGATGGTTATCAGTCCTGTTCAGAGGTGATATAACTTCCCCCTGACCGGTCTGGACACGCGCCCTCTCGAAGAATGATAGTGTGGCGTCTTCGAGGAACAGACGCACGCCTTCAAAATCAACATGAGCTTCGGCTTTGTTCTGATACACAAGGAGACGAGTCGGTATAGGTACTACTACTCATCGTGTACCTGTTGCTGTTGGTACCTGGAGCAACTCGTCCTCGTTACCAACGCCGATGATTACGAGAACTTACTCGGTCGTATCCACCAGCCCTAAGTCCTTTAGCACATTATCGTCCAACGTCACAACTCTGGTTGGAAGGTCGAACTGGTGACTAACGATCGTCTATCTCGACGTGAGACTCCCCGGGTACGTGGGAATTAACAGAGCGGTCGTAAGCCTCGAGAACGACGACCGCACCGGCAGACCCTACACCGACCATTTGCGTCTCTTCCGCTGTCTGGCCTTGAGTCAAGTGTGCAATGTACGGAAATTGTAGCCTACGCCCACTACAAGGAGGGGTCTGTGTAGGCGGCCTCACGCTAAACGAACTCGACTGGGTATCTACCTTCCGAAACCGTCCTGTTTCCAACAACTCGAAGAAGAAGTTATCGACGTGCCCCTAGCTTTGCGCTACTATCTGTATAGGGCGGTGTTCGATTTCGAGTGCCACATCAACACCGAGGGACTGCCGCCGAACCGCGACAAACGCCTGTGGTTAGACAGGCACGAGTTTTTGAGCGTGAGCTTGGAGTCGAACGTCCCCGGGTACGAGTCGGCGCGGTGCTTTGTCACCACCGGTGATTCAAACGAGTTCACGAAGCGTACGCAGGAAGCCCTGGGAGAAGTAAGAGCGGCAGCCAGCGTAGCATTGGAGCCGTCGTACCGAGACGTACTCGAAGACATCGCCTCACTCGATGCCGAGTAGCGAGAAACGGTGACGGGCGGCGGTGACGACGACGACGACGGCGACGCCGGCGACAACGGGTGCGTCGCCGGAGATGGGGCCGTTGCTGACGCCGACAACGACGACGAGACGTCTCCGAATGCAAATATGTGTAATCCCTACACCTCTCATCAAGCGGCTGTTTGTGCACCTCGCTCAGCTCCCCGTCCTCTGCTTCAACTGGAAAATTATGATATGAACGTTATAAAAAAGTACCTTGCGCCACTCCTCCTTTGCGATGGCGAAGCCGGCGACCCCGCTCCAACCGGCGCTCCAACCGTTGGATCTACTGCTGCTGCTGCTGGAACGAGACGTGTCACTGGCGTTCGTGATGAACAGGAACAACAACTTCATGTGACTATCGACACCTATGCTCAAGTTCCTCGACATCACGAACTACCTCGCAACCGGTGTCAGTTAAGGCAAGTACCTAAAGGCTTACGGGTGCGAGCTGACGAACGGAAGTTTCTCCTATAACTATCGACGAACTTGTGAAAACTGAAGGACCGCCATCTTCCTCCGAAACTTAACCCGCTACAAGTTTAAGACATATTAAAGCTACAAGAGGTAAAATTTTACTTCAGATATATTCACAAAAATCTACCGGATTATTTATTATGGCAACTTGTTCCAAAAGATAACATACAAAACTACGGCACACGGAATACACCAAATATATATACATTCAGAAAAAAGCATCACTTTGCAATCAAATGCTTGAAATACAACTTGCCACACGCTATAAATAACACGCCTGATTTAATTAAAAATAATATATATACCCACAGTATGCGAGGTTTTTCAACATATGTAAACAATTATTTGTTTACAAAAATACGATTATTGGTGCACACAATCAAACTGTTATACATGCCACCAAAACATATAATAAATAAAGTATTGAGAATGTGCAATCAGTTACAAAAACGCTAGCGTAAGAATGTATACATGTGTACACGTACATGCAAAACAAAACATAATACACTTGCATGCACACACGCACGCACGCACGCACACACGCACACACACACGTTTGATATGGACTTGATTGTTAATTAAAGGAACCTATGTTATTTTTACGTAAATGGGGTGGCCCTTATGATAGCGACATTCTGTCTTAATAGGAGTCACCGACCCCGTTTGATATATATAATAATAATAATAATAATGTATTTATTTCAGACAATCATCATGTCCATACATACAAGTACATCAATAAAAGTATGTAAATAAATATAAAAATACATCGATAAGAACAATATGTTTAAAAATTATATAAATCCCGGACCCACTGGTGCCGCAGTTTCGAAGTACAATATACGTCGCTAGTTTTAATGCTATAAATAATGGGATTCAAAGACATGTCAATCCTATTAATTAAGCTAAAAATAGCCTTTCTGATTACACATTTACCCGAGCTGACATTAGCTGTAGCAAACATGTGGCTAGCGTTACATCTCATGGGCAAATTGTTCAATATTCTGAAAGAGTTATTATATGCAACAACGAACTGCTGAAAATTAACTTTTCTAAAGTTCACCCATAACGCACACATATAGATGTTACCAAAATACGCTGTAAATAGCTTATTTTTTACAGCAGTTGAACAAAAGTTGAACTTTTGACGTAACATATTACTCTTGACATACAAAAGTCTCACTTTGGCTTGCATGTCAGACTCATTAGACAAGTTATTAGAAATGACATGTCCAAGATATTTACAAGAGGTGGCAAAGTTTAGCTTCTTTCCTCCTAATGTCATTTCTTTAGACAGATTTGACATTCTAGATTCAAAATACATGACTAGGGATTTACCCGCATTGTATTGCACGTCATGCTCACATCCATATGAGTAACACACGTCAAGTAGTGTTTGTAGTCCTTTAGCAGAAGGTGCAAATAGAAGTAGATCATCGGCGTATATAAGGTGATTAACAACCATGTTACCAAGACTACAACCGATTTGTTTTTTTGCAGTTGTATACTCAGATTATCCATATAAATGTTAAAAAGCAAAGGGGATAACTCCCACTTTGCTTAACACCATTGCCTACCGAAAAGAAGTCCGAATAGGTATTTCCCCATCGTATGCATACACATTGATTATTGAATTCATTGCTGAGTACTCTTAAGATATAGTTTGGTACATTTCGTTGTTCTAGTTTCGTTAAAAGTTTATATCGGTTGACACGATCAAACGCCTTTGATGCATCTAAAAACGCGACGTGCATAGCTGAACCATGTTCAGTGTAGAACCTTAATAATTTCTTAAATGCAAACACGCATAACTCCGTTCCATGTTTAGGCTTAAAGCCAAATTGATTAGGAGTGGTTTCCAAGTACATTACCATTTTGTTAAAAAGAACAGTGTCTATTATCTTCGAAAATATGTTCGATAGACATATTGGCCTATAATTCCCTTTGTTGTTTACTCGTCTATTCTTGTCCTTAATAATTGGTACAATAACAGACTGTGAAATTTCTTTTGGTAAATAACCATGCACCAGAATCGAAGACACAAGGATAGACAAAAGAACAGCGAGTTGATAATCAGCGAACTTAATATGTTCTGCATTGATACCGTCCAGACCTGGTGATTTATTTTTTGAGAGTCCATTAATAATATCCATCAGTTCAACTGCACCAACAGTCATTCCCTTATTGCCAGTGGAACAATCATAACAAACTTTATCACATCGACTATCCTCCACATCATTAAATAAATGTTCATAGTGATGCTTCCACATTGACCCGATGTTTACGTCACCGTGTATATTATCAATGTTTGTCGGAAGTTTTACTTTACTGTTCGTAGAGTGCTAAATTTCTTTCCAGAATTTGCGGGGGTCTTTCTGACACAACTGTTCTGCAATGTTATCAGCAATGGAAGTTTCTTTCTCACTTTTACATTTTCTGATCGCCTGCTTGAATTTCATTCTGGATAATTTCATAACATTAAAAATGTCACCTTGTCTAGGTTTGCCAGTCTCTTTCCATATACAGTAAGCATCACGGGATGCACAATGAAGCTCTTTCACTCGCTCGTTCCAGCTTGGTACAATATTATACTTATAAGCACCTTTGCGATTTGACCGGAGTGTGTGACCACACCTCTTCAATGTAATCACGATAGAATTGTAAAAGTCATCGAGATCATCATGATGATGACAGTTATGACAATTGGGATCATTGCATCTAACACCCGGTGGAACATTCAGTTTGCTCAATTCAACGTTCGTGCATTCTCTGTATGCGTCAATATCTTGTGGGTTTAATCTGTCCCACTGTATGCCTTGCTTAATCTCATTAGTATTGCCACTACCACTAACGCATTCTGGTACAATATCACTGTCTATGCTGAACGATATCGGGTGGTGATCAGAATAAATAACGTCATAAAGAATGGGCATGTTAGATAGGCAATCCTTCGCATCCGCGGTACATACGATATGGTCTAGCCATGATGTAGTTCCCCAGGCAGAACTAACGTATGTATATGTGTCTATCGGGAGAGTATCTTGATCACATATAGCCAGAGTAAATTCTTTGCAGAAATCAAGTAAGATATTCCCAAAAACTGATTTCTTGGAAATATCCGCATTAAAATCACCAACAATAGTGATGCACGAGCTATTAATATTATTAATATATACAGCAACTTTGGAAATGTAGTCATTGAACTTGTCCCTGTTTTCCTATATACATTATGTTATCAAATATAAGTTGTTTTTCGCGGCAACTTACCAGATTACATACGTATGTATCATGCGTATATATATATTTGTTTTTGTGTATGTTTTATTGTATTTCTACAATCAAGTATGAAAAACAAATTGTACTTGTTATATACATGGGGTAAATAAACTTCTTCGTTCGTTCGTTCTTCATCCATTCCGAAAGAGGCCTTCTACAACCAGCTGAAACAGGAGGTAATCTCTAACGACGCCTACGGCCGATGCCGGGCCGTGTGGCGGGAGGAACTCATAACGATGATACCGCACTTTCTCCTGTGGTATAACAAGACGAGACGTGGTCCCGTTCTTGGAGGCCGTAGAGAACCAGTTCGCCTTCTACCAACACCGACACCGACTCATCGACATGTTCAAGTACGGTATCAACGAGGCGAACAAGGATCTATACAGGCTTATGACGTCCCAGGTGGTCGGGGGCCCTGTCATTGTTTTCGCCCGCCATTACGAGGCGGACGTCACCAAGCTACGGAGCGGCGAATACTCGGAGGACGCTACGACACGAACGCCCTGTGCTCTGACACAGGAGATGCCGACCGACTGGTACACGCGCCGCCACGAGGAGACAGATTTTCCGCCGGAACGCATGCAAAGGTGCGACCGCATGGCACGGAATGTTTGTCGAGGGAGAGCTCTCGAACGGGAGCGGTGACAAGCCACTAATTCAACGGCCCGAAGAAAAAATAGTCAAGCACCGTGTCGACGGCTAGTGTCGAGAATAAAGAACGCCGTACCAGTTCCATGGGTGCTTGTTTCACGGTTGCCCGTGCACGGTTAAAGGAGGTGAACAGAGTCAACGGTAGGCCTATGACCGAACTCTTTGCCGAGACGAGCGCCACCACGGCGTACCTTAGCCGCTTTGCTTCAGTCGTCGAGATATGGGAGTGCGAGTGGCGGATGTCGTAGAAAGAACCGACGGTGAAGGCCTATGTCGACACCACCTTTCCACGATGACGCAGACTCGTCACCCACAGTCGAATAATGCAAGTGGAGGTCCTCGAAACCGTGTGCGATGGCACCCTATTCGGCCTGGTCGAATGCGATATCAGCGTGCCGGACTACCTGCGCTATCGATTCAGGGAGATGCAGCGTGTTTTTAAGAACGTCTACATCACACGCGACGATCTCAGTTCATTCATGCGTCGATACCCTAAAGACCACGACTTGTTGAACAGTCCTCAACGCCACGCCCCTGCTGCGATGTTACCTGGAGCACGGGCTCGTCGTCGATCGCGCGTACCAGTTCGTCGATTACGATCCGAAGCCTTACTTCCGTTGGTTCGGCTACTCGGTGTCTTCGGCACAGCGCATGGGGGATGCGGACCCCGACAAGACCCTCATCGCCGACACCCTGGAAATTTGCGAAACAATGATTACGGTCGCACGGTCACACGGGCCGACCGGCACCGGGACGTCAAGTACTCCATGAACATCGGCGGGTCGACTGTGATCAACGACCACCGCTTCCGCCAACTCGACGTCGTCGTCGTCGACGACCGAGTCTACGATGTCCAGCTGAACAAGAGAACCGTGACTAACCATCTGCGCGTCCAGATAAGCTTCTTCGTGTACTAGTTCGCCAAGCTAAGGATGTTGGAATTTTACTGCGACTTCATCGACGCGTACGTACCCCACCGCTCTTCAAATACTACTGTACGGATACAGATAGCGCCTATCTCGCACTCGCCGGCCGGCAAGTCGACGACCTTGTGGACCCCTCCAAGCACGAGCACTACTTCCGTCACAGAGGCAGGTGGTTCCCGTCGGAATGAGGCCCACGTCCAGTGTCGGCTCGCAGAACGACCGTGGGTCTGTTCACCAAAACATATTACTGTTTCTACTCGGTCAAAAAATACAGCACGAAAGGATGGAGCAAGCACCAGAACAACGTCGACAAACACACCTTCCTCGCCATGCTGACGGACCGACGGAACGGTAGCGGTCAGGACCGGGGCTTTCAAGTCAAAGATTCGAAAGTGCTCACGTACACCAAGGTGCGAGCAACGCTCATGTACTTCTACGCCAAGCGCCGCATAGTCGACGACGGGGTCACCTCCTACTCGTGTAGGAGGACACGGCGACGAGCGACTAGCGCTCCCCGTCGTCATCGACCTTATTGTCGAAGAAGGACTTTCCACTACTACCTCCCAAGTTATTTGTTTGGTTGTTTGCTGTAACTAACGAAAAGTGCTGGTCGACCGTACTTATAGGTCTATCGTTGTTATGACATTGAAGAATGTGAATACTTATTATTTTAGCTTGGTTCGTTCTTAATGGAATAGCGCTTATAAGCACTATTTTTATATGTATTATGTATAAAGTAGTCGTTCTCTTATGTTATACGCTTTGTAATCGTGAATAAAACGTTGCAAAATATATTCCTACTTATTCAGTTAGCTTATTATACCGTCCTGTCTTCATAAGAACGTCGTACTTACTCCCGGCGTTTACCTGCGCTTCGTATAATTTGCACCAGTACATGCAGTTCGTCTTCGTCGGATCGGCTGCCACATCTGAGAGCGTCATAGTTACACCAGCTGTTTTGGGATGCCTGGATTCCAATCAAGGGCTTGTTTTGTAACTGTTGTTGCGTTTTTTCTGAGTGTATTCCCTATCCATGTCCATTTTTTATTTCTGCTTTTATGTTTGTTTGGTCTGTCTTGTTCATCAGTTCGATGTTTGTGACTTTGTCTTGCCATTTGATTTTCGGTATGTTTCTAAGTCATTTGTTGATAAATGTTTGTATTTTTGGTTGTTGTTTTTGTGAGTTTTATGGGGCAATAAAAATATCTGCTGCTGTTTATGTAACAGATTCAACAAAGAAAAGACAACAAAATGAAAAAGGACAATCTATGAGATAAACGGAGAGTAAATATAGCGGCTGAGATAAACAAAGAGTGAATATAGCGGCTGAGATAAACGAAGAGTAAACATAGCGGCTGAGATAAACGAAGAGTGAATATAGCGGCTTAGATAAACGGCAGGAAATATAGCGATTGAGATCAAAGAAGAGTGGAAATAGCGGTTGAGATAAACGGAGAGTAAATATAGCGGTTGGGATAAACGAAGAGTGAATATAGCGGCTGAGATAAACGGAGAGTAAATATAGCGGTTGAGATAAACGAAGAGTGAATATAGCGGTTGAGATAAACGAAGAGTGAATATAGCGGTTGACATAAACGAAGAGTGAATATAGTGGCTGAGATAAACGGAGAGTAAATATTGCGGTTGAGATAAACAAAGAGTGAATATTGCGGTTGAGATAAACGGAGAGTAAATATAGCGGCTGAGATAAACGAAGAGTAAATATAGTGGCTGAGATAAACGAAGAGTTAATATAGCGGTTGAGATAAACGAAGAGTGAATATAGCGGCTGAGATAAACGGAGAGTAAATATAGCAGTTGAGATAAACGAAGAGTGAATATAGCGGCTGAGATAAACGAAGAGTGAATATAGCGGCTGAGATAAACGAAGAGTGAATATAGCGGCTGAGATAAACGGAGAGTAAATATAGCGGCTGAGATAAACGAAGAGTGAATATAGCGGCTGAGATAAATGAAGAGTGAATACACTGGTTGAGATAAACGGAGAGTAAATATAGCGGCTGAGATAAACGGAGAGTAAATATAGTGGTTGAGATAAACGGAGAGTAAATGTTGCGGCTGAGATAAACGCAGAGTGAATACAGCGGCTGAGATAAACGGAGAGTAATTGTTGCGGCAGTCGATGTCAGATAGATTTAAAGTGAACTTCACTAGGCATGCGTGCAGACTTATACTCGGGCTGCATAATTAATCATCCACGTAGTAACAACTCAAAATTAGTTGTGTAATCACAATTATTTATCGTTTTTTTGCGCATAGGCTTTAGGCAGTATGCACATTTGGTTTGCCTATTTTGCCGCTAGGAATATATAGTTCGGTATTGGCAGACAAAACAATCAGGATATCATTTTGGTATTTGTAATTTCCCCACACAATTTAGCATGCAGGTATTGAAGATTACATGTATCGTTGTTCATAAATTTCTTCTTCTTTTCATTAGTCACCGCAAATGTCTTCCTAGATGGGAATTAGAAACTGTCTCTTTACATCTCACTTCTAACTGTAAACGACCGTCCTACGCTTCGTGTTTTGTTTGTGGTGTTTCAGCTGCAGCTTCTTAGCTATCATGTTCCCTGTCAGACTCCTTTTCAAGTGGAATCCGAAGTGTCCGCTTTGTCTTGACGGAGCCGTTTTACTCCGCTAATAAAAGTGCTACATGCAACGGCAGGGTGGCCCTTTCTCATTTCATGCTAGCTTTTAATAGCTTGGTACGTCATTCGTCAGAATAACGTAAGCACGGCGTAAGCATACCAGTAGTGTTTGGTAGAACGCTGATTGTGGAAGGCATATCATTTATATTTAAAAAAAACAATCCTGCTCCTTCAACCAGATTACAAGTATTGCACTGTAGCTGTTTCTCCAAGGTCCATGCACATTGTCACCGCTTCTCCATCTTCAGCAGTTAACAAGATTTAACAAGATTGCCATCCAGAAAATGAACTCTAGATGGCAGGTGGACAAGGAAGCCTTTTGGCTTACCGAGAGTCCAATACTTTTTTAAATACGTGTATCCCGCCCTTTTAAGGTATGTGACGATTTTATTTTTAAACATATTCACGCTACTAGCACCAACACAATCAGGAGATAATATGTTCCATTCATTTACAGTCCTTTGTGAGAATGAGAACTTTCTTATATATAATCTACACTGTTCTTTTACTAATGTAACTTCATGTCCTCTGGTCCTTCTATCTTTCTTAACTGAGACAATTTCTATTAATACTTTCATAACCATTCAATATTTTAAACACTTCTATCTGAACTCCTCTCAATCTCCTGGACTCTAGTGTTGTTAAACCAAATTTTTAGGCGTATTTCGTAACTAAGATCCCTCAGTTTTGGTATAATTTTAGTTGCTCTCCTCTGTACTCTTTCTAGCATATCTATATCCTCGATATGGCATCCACGCTTGAATACAATATTCTAAATGAAGCCTAACTATTGTTTTGTACAGCGGTATTATTAGTTCTTTTTCCTTATACGTTATGTTTCGCCTAATTAATTCAAGGATTTGATTTCCCTTTGAAGCAGCAACACTGCACTGCTCTAAAACCTTCATATAAACACTACTGGTTAACCCTAAGTCCTTTTCTTTTATACTTAATACAGAACCTCCCATTATATATTGTACATCTTCGTTCCCATGTTCTGTGTGGAGGCATTTACATTTCCCAAAATTGAACAACATTTGCAATTTTTCAGACCATTTTATCAATCTGTCAAGATCATCTTGTAAATGCTGTCTATCTTCATCACGTTTAATCCTTCTAAACAATGTTGTATCATCCGCAAATTCCAATACCCTGCTTGTTATATCATCATCCAAATCGTTGATATATATTAATGATAATATAGGTCCCAGTACTGATCCCTGTGATACACCACTCAAAACTGATTTCCAATTTGAAGCCTCCCCATCAACTACTACCCGTCGTCTTCTGTCAATTGGCCATTTTTCTAACCAGTTAATTAAACCATTTCCTATGCCACGGGCTTTTTGTTTAAGCAGTAATCTTTGATGTGGCACATTGTCAAAAGCTTTCTGAAAATCTAAATACATGATATCTACTGGTGATCCCTCGTCTACCCACTTAGTGATATCTTCCAAAAAACATAACATATTTATTAAGCGTCACCTCGCTTTTAGAAACCCATGTTGAGATGGGTTTAATAAGTTATGTTTAAAAAGAAAATGCACCATGTGAACTTTAATTAGTCTTTCTAATAATTTGCAAATCACTGACGTTAAACTCACTGGTCTGTAGTTATCTGACTTGTTTCTGGAACCTTTCTTAAATAACGGTATAATGTTTGCTTCTTTCCATTCTAAAAGAACCACTCCGTCTTTTAATGACGAGTTCAAAACTGTTGCAAGTTGTATGCTAATTTGTTCTATAATTTCCAATAGTAGTTTGGGCGGAATCCCATCCACTCCAGGTGATTTATTATCCTTCATAACCAACATTTTCTTAGCTACCATTTCAGGGGTTACAATTAACTGTCCTAAATAGTCTGATTCTGCCCCCTTGAACTTAGCCTCTGGTACTGGCAATGAACTAATATCTTCCCTGATAAACACTGAATTAAAATACTCATTCAGGTCTTCTGCCATTAAGAATCCCTCTGATATTATATTTCCAGCACTATCATCTAGAGGACCGATCTTATCCTGAACTTTCTGTTTTCTCCGAACATATGCATAACAACTCTTGCTGTCTTGTTTTATATTACAAGCTAATTTTTGTTCATAGCTTCTCTTAGAATTTCAGTTGTAGCTAGATTTAGTGCTTCTTTATAAATGATGTCTTCGTTTTTTCCAGTACGTCTATATGACTTCCACATCGTTTGTTTGTACTAAATTTTTCTAATGGCTTCTTTCGATAAGTATTTCTTTCTGGACCGTTTCCCTTGTTTTTAAGGAGACACATTTATCGACGATACACACTATTTCACTCTTTAAGATATTCCCACATTCTGTTGCCGACTTATTCTTCAGTGTATTGTTCCAGTCTATCTTTGCTAAATATTTCCTCATTTCCTAATATCTTCCTTTGTAAACATTTCTCCAGAACTGCTTTTTATTATTTCTTTCTGATTTTGCTTTGATTGTAAAATGCATCTGGTTGTGGTCACTACTTCCCAGTGGTTCACATAATTTGACATTGTCAACTAATTGATTCTGTGAGGACAAAACTATGTCTAACACATTCTCACCCCTGGTTGGCTCTAGCACATGTTGAGAAAGGAAACTGTCTTGTACTAAAACTAAAAACTTGTGGTCCTCACTCCCCGTACTCTGTAAAGATTTCCATTATATATGACCATGGTTAAAATCTCATAATAATACAGTCCCGTTTGCTAACTTCCCTTATTGCGTGTTGTACTTTTTCATTCTCTTCTACACTTATGTTTGGACTTCGATAAACTAACCCCACCGTTAACGTTGAGTTTCCTGTAACTATGTTACACCAAACAGCTTCTTCGCAGTCTGCTTCTCTTTGTAGTTTTTAATTCATAAGTCTGGATAGAATCTTTAACATATAAAATAACTCCACCCCCCCCTTCTTCCTATTCTATCTTTCCTGAACATTACATAGCCTGTTAGTCCCAATTCGGCATCTGATATATCAGTGGTGGCCCATGATTCGGTTATACCTATTATGAGTGGGTCAATATCTTCTACCATAATGTTTAGTTCACTTATTTTGTTTACTATGCTCGTTGCATTTAAACAAATGCATTTATATCTTTCAGAACAGTTTTCCGGGCTGTTCTTTGCTGATTTATTTCTGCTGTCTTTATCTATGCCTCCAGTTTCAGGCTTCTCTGTGAATCCCCCCTGAGAATCTAGTTTAAATAGATGCAGCCTGTCCCACTGTCAACAGATTGCAGCAAGTTCTCTGAGAAAACTGCTGCCCCTTTCCACTTAGATGGAGGCCATCTCTCTGTTCGACTCTTGTCTTCTTTAACTTCCTCACTAACTGTCTGTACATCTGTACTATCCCAGTTGTTCCCTCCCTGTCAGCATTATTTGTCCCTACGAGTACTAGTATAGACCCTCCCTTGCCATGCCCCAATACCTTATCTACCCTTTCAGTCATATGTTCTATCCTAGCTCCTGGCAAACAAACAACGACGTCCTCCCTTTCGCTTAGTGTCTTTCTCAGAATAGAGTCGCCCATAAACACCCTCTCTTTTCTCAATGCCCCCTCAATCACTGCCTCAGAGTAGCTCCTTCTCCGGTTTGCATCAGTCTTGTTGTAGTCTTGTTCCCCTGTCTTCTGCTCTCCTGTCACAATCCACTCCGTTCCATTCTTTCCTGACTCTGTTTCTTTTGTAACCTTTCCTCCTATCATCGTCCCTCCCAACTTCTCTTCTGTCACATTTACTCTCACTTCCTTTCTTGCCGTAATTTTTCCTCCCACTGCATTTCCTTCTCTCCTCTCCCGTCTCTTTTTCCTCCTACCTCTTTCTCTACGGTCACTTTCTCCCCTGTCACCTTCACGCCTGTCACATTTCCTGCCGTCGATCCTCAAATTTCTTCCCCTTCGATCACCTTCCCTCCTCTCAATCTCCTTTCCTCGGTCTTCTTGCAACTACTCTACTCCTTCAGTCTCACATTATTCCCAACTCTCTCCCTGTCGTCTCTCTCCATTCCACCTTTCTCATTTCCACCCCCTTCACAATATCTACCAACCTAGCTACCTTCTTCTCCAGACATTCTACCTTCCAACACCCCATGCGCTGAAAGGTGAATGCCTCTTCCTTGGTCTCTGCCCATGACTTCCCACTATGGCAGTCGTCGCACACCATGTGTTTCTTTGCCTTGACTTGCCGCTTGCATGGCGCCATATCAGAATTTATTTAAAAATAATAATCTAATTAGCTATTTAAAATAGTTTAATCAACTGTGTTTACACTATTCGCTGTCTATGTAATCTTTAAGAAGACTGTTTACTGTGCACAAATGTTACACTTTACGTAAGATTGCCTTGTTTATTTCGGTTACAGTTTTTGGTTATAGTCACAGCTATCAGAAATGTTAACGTTACCGGTAGTGACCTAATTTAAATAGTCATAACAGTAGACTGCCTTATTTATTTAGGTTATACCGCGCCCTAGCGAATACGTGGGACACTAGCTACATAACCTTAGTTCGCCCGGTTATCGCAAATGCTTAGTTTTAACAACAAAGCTACCTAATCAAAATGTCTAGCAGGTACTGGCTTACACAGATATTATTTGATGTAAGTAGTTTTATGTTTGTTACTCAATCACCTATATATTCTACCACATAATGAGGTTTGTTAAATCTTGTTTACAAACTTATTGTAGGCTAACTTACCCTATTATCACTCACTAAACTAGAGTGTTCTAACTTTACTTTATGTAACTAAATATATGTTTACTGCTACTTTATGAATGATATTAAGGCAATAGTAATACTTATCAATCAGTAATTCCACTTGTTTATCAACTTTTCTGCACCAACAATTTCTACGAACTATCTCCGCCAAATATAGTTACCTGCTTATACGTAGATGCCTCTTCCTGGGAAAGATGTTACAATAGCACAATTGGTTGCTTCGGCTCATAATTCTTGTGCAACTTGTTGAAGTATTCGTGGTACGCTTTTCTTCATAATTACATTTTCACATAACGATATAACTAATGGCTGTGAATGCAACATGTAAGTACTTATAGCACATAGTATAAAGGGTAAGCCGTATAACATAATGTCCTTGAAGTTACTGCCCATTTGTGGACTCACCAAATATTTTCAATTGCACCCCGTTGACGCCCACCAAAAACCTCTAACAGCACCCCCACCCTTCGAGGTTCTTCAAACCCCCAATTCCACCACTCTCCTTTGAATTGAAGCTCATCAATTACTCAAACTGCAGTCGCCTTGCCAATCACCAAAACAACAAAAAGCACCCTTCCCCAAATATTGGGGGGCTAATCCGATCTCCAGCCCCAACAAAAATGTTCGGGGGCTCAACCCCACTACCCCCCCCCCCCCCGGTGCTGACGCCTTAGAAGTGGCATGTGGTAGTTTAGTCTAATGTAAAGATAATGACTAGTTGTTACAGTTATTAACATTATTGCATGCAGGAATACATCTTCTTATAACTGCATATTCAGCGTCAACACGTGTCGAGCGTCACCACCAAGTGTAATGTTTATATTTCTTCAAACATATGTAACAAGTTCGCCCAAATTACATTTTACTGGTATGCTAGCTTTTTTATCTTCTTTTTCTAATGTAAACTGCGAGCTCTTACATAAAGTAAATTAGTCATAAAGAGGTTTACGTTTTGACAGTAACCAGCAAATTTATATGTCACCACATACTGTTTATAAACAATAACTTTCTAACAAAACCATGTGTGAACTGTTTTTATTTACAACACGAACAACCTGTTCCTAACACATCAGTTAAGGTGCCAGTGCTAATTACTGCACCGATATATATTGGTAATGACCTTTGGTCAATTTGGCTTGTCCAGCGTCATCAAGCAACTTAGACATCTGAGTTTCTCGAGGACAAATTACTCGTATATATAAACTTCATTGTTGTTGCCTATTTATGTGTTCACACATCATTGATATGACTAGTATCACTGTAAATAGTATTGCGTTTTTTATTTATTGTATTCACATTCGTTTCTGGTACAATTTCCTATAAATTTAGTAAACATCGGTCCATTGTTCGCAACATATACCGTCTAAGAGTCGGAAAAGGTTTATCTGCATGGAGGCGTCTGACTCTGATGCATTGCCCATATTAATGGATCAGGGCGCTTTGAGCGGTGTTTTTCAGTTTTCTTTATGATATTAGTACTGCCATCGAGGGAGTTATCGCAAGGGGTAGTTGGTAGGCATGAAAAACATTTAACAATTGTGTACGTTTTGTAGGTTTTTGAACGTAGCCTTTTCCGTTGATGACGCTGGTCACGCAGTCAAAATGCCACACTACTTTTTTTTTACTTTAAAGTTCTATATTTTCATCAGATTCAGATTTATCTCTATCATTTGTTTCAGGATTGCATCGTTAATTCTGTAAGAAAAGAATACATGTCGAAATACCCAACAATAGCAAAAACAAATTAATGTAGTGAACCAATCAGTACCGATGACGTTGGACGAGCAACAAGTGGTCTTTATAGAAAATACGCTGTCTTTTTTATTTCTCATTTTTAAACATGATTTCTGTTTCTATACACTCTCAAAGCATATCTCATTTGCATTATGAACTCAGAAATAAAACAAATACAGCACTGCTTTTACATGGTAGCGCTTCTAACTTTGGAAACGTCAATTGGACATGTCATTTTGGCCGTTTTCGGCTCCTTGCGCCCACTTTTTCCCATTTTAAAACTAACAAGGCGAGCAAACTTATGCAAATATGTCCTGAAAGGTCTTAGTGAGATCAATCTATGGTGAAATTATCATTAGCCTGACTTGAGCGTGAGAGACAAAAGTCACGATTGTTACCAATTGTACACAGTTTAGGATTGCGTAGCTATAATTTTAAGTGTGATACACTTGCAAACTTCAATTTTTTCTAACGGCAACGACAGAGTAAAGACAGGAAATGTGCGTTACATGCGTAGGACCACCTACAGTCACAAATTAATTAATATATAAACTTGGGTTTTTCACACCCATCTGTCTTATTTGTTTTCAATGTAGAGAAGTAGTATGTAGGGAAGGTTGACGCTCGCCCCGCCCCTTTTTGACCTACTTTAGGCCTAACTACGTGCATAAAAAACGTCCTTATCTTTTTCGGGAACCTACTTATAAAAAAAAGATCAAAGGGTTTTGTGTAACCCGAGAGAAATCGGGAACCTACTTATAAAAAACGTGATTGATGGCCTGTCACTTTTGATTGATGATATAGAGGTGCCACCTAGCGAGTAGCCCAGTAATTAGTTTAGCCCTAGCGGCTATAACGGCGTCCCTAGTTACGTTAGCAGCGTCCCTAGTTACGTGATAACGCCATCTAGCGATTATTCCAGTAACAGCGCCTAGCGATCAACGTTAGGATATAACAGCGTCCCTAGTTACGTTCTTTATATAACCATACGGTTATAGCTAAAACCACCGTGGTTATAAATAAATAAATTAATAATTAATTAATTAATTATATATATATATAGGCCTGTCACTTTTTGATTGATGACCCTTCCTTGAGGTGTCACCACCTAGCGGTTATCCCAGTGACTAATTCCCTAGCGATCAACGTAGGACCTACCGTTGTGCTTACGTAAGCACTTATATAGCGTCCCTAGCGACCGTTGTATATATATATATATATATATATATATACGTAATAGGCCTTTATATAACCACAACGGTTATAGCTAAAACCACTGTGGTTATAACGGCGCTCTAAACCCATTGTGTGAGAATAACACCGCTGTACCCTATGTAGCAGTAGCCAGCTGCGCTGGCCTATGATCTGGCGGCCTAGTCGCCTTGCCACGACGTCTTACGCACACCGAGCTCCACCTTCGTGCCAGTTAATGCCAGCACGATATATATATATATATATATATATATGCTTATGTAAGCCCGTATATAACCACAACGGTTATAGCGGCGCTGCGCTCTAAACCCATTGTGTGAAAATAACCCCGCTGTACCCTATGTAGCAGCAGCGGCGTGCGCTCGCAGCAGCAGCAGCAGCAGCAGCCATGACCTATGATCCGGCGGCCTAGTTTCTAAATATAACCATGCGACTAGCCGGCTCTGTAACGGCGTTAATTTCAGCCGTGGCGCTATCAAAACGAAACGAATCCCATGCATGCATTTAGCGTTTAAAAGCTGTACTCAGCGGCCTGTTAAAGCAGGATGGTTATATGCGGTGGATAGACGAATGGACGCAAAATGGTGTAAGTTATGTTTTATTAATAGAAGTCACGGTGGCGTGAGCCAGGTCTGCGTAATGTTTGCTTGAGAGCCTCGTCCCTGCCGTAGCCGAGCGGCGCGTGAGTTGTCCCCGTCAAACTGCCGTTGTAGCATTTGTTGAGCGACC
Source organism: Escarpia spicata (assembly GCA_963995525.1). Lineage (NCBI taxonomy): Eukaryota > Metazoa > Annelida > Polychaeta > Sabellida > Siboglinidae > Escarpia > Escarpia spicata. The sequence continues at coordinate 8,935,490 of OZ023207.1, read as the reverse complement.
GGCTGGAATTAACGGCAAGTTTTCACACGACATACAGGTTTGTTGTAGAGTGTTGTGTGTAGGCAGGTGTATTTCCTTTCCACGTCGAGGCAGGTGGATTCTGTGAAATAATGCATATGAATAATGAGGAGTTTCCCAAGAACTAAATCACTGTTATTAATATAAAAGTAAATAATAAAGAATAGTTTAATACAAGAATAGCATATAAATAATATAAAAAGTAATTAATATAAAACTTACCGATAGGATAAAAGACGAAATACCGCTGTACTAAATAAAATAAAACTTACCGCTGTTCTTTGCATATGAATAATGGAGGAGAACTAAATCACTGTTATTAATATAAGAGGAGAACTAAATCAATAATTAATCAAGAATAGTAATTAATAAAGAATAGCATATTATTAATATAAAAGTAATTAATAAAGAATATAAAACTTACGGATAGGCTAAAAGACGACTTAACGCTCTACTAAATAAATAAAATAAAATAAAACTTACCGCTGATCTTTCGTGGAAGGTTGCTCAGACGTTGTGCTGGCGGTAGCCATGATTGAATGAAAATGAGCAACGACCGTTGCATGCATGCATTATTTCCTAAAGTCATTTATGCGTTAAGCGCGCATGCGCGAAAATGTTAAACGCGCATGCGCAAAAGTGAAGTAAAACATTGAAGGCAAAGAGATCAAAATGGCAATAAACGAACGTTTAAATCATAAAATGAACCGTTGTATACGCTTAGTTAGGGATCAGGCATATTGTGGAGTATTAATAATAGAGAAATTCGATGTGAAAGTCACATTTGACAACGAACGCGCTAACGTGAACGTAGAATTTTTTTCTTGGCAATAACTAGAAACCGGATGGTGACGCAAGCCAGCTGTGGCGCGCGTGACGCTAATGGGGGTAGCTTATCACGATCGGAATGTGAAGCTAGAACAATGCCATTTCAAAAACGATACACGAACTATAAAAGCATGAATTGAAGCGTTGTTTAGGATCAGTGGAGAGTAGGGATCTGTGTAGTGCCATTATATTATAGAAAATCGATGTAAATAACGTTTGTGAACGAAAAGCACTACATGACCGATCATTTTTTTCTTTCCGAAAGCAAAGACATCCGACACTAGTCAGTTATGCGTTAGGCGATTAGTAGGATCTGCTTTGTGCTGTAGGGGTGCGTGCGTAGCGATAACGAGTTGGACGTTATCATCGAGGAGGCACTAGGCGTACCACACATCGAACCGCCGACGTACGAGAGTCTGTACACGGTGTCGCCAACACCGCCGGAAGTGATACAACGTCAAGTCATCGCGACGGATCGGGGTCAGTTGGCCTTCCGCTATGAGCGGCACGCGATGTCCCCCCTCGCCGAACACCTCAGTGAGATGATTCTGGAGAGGGCGCGCGATCGATGCGGCGCTGTATCTGGTCCAGTTGTTTTGAATGTTGTACTACGATGGCGACGCTTAATAAAACGTTGAAAATGTACTTTCCGTTCGACAGTCCCACACAGCTCCCCGAAGTGCCACACAATTTCCTGACAGTCCCACACCGCTCCTTGACAGTCACACACAGCTCCCCGGCAGTACGTCTAGCTTGTTACATGTTTGCCTTCCGTACATGGTCTGGCTTGTTACATGTCTGCCTTTCATACATGGTCAAGCCTATTACATGTCTGCCTTCCGTACATGGACTAGCTTGTTACATGTTGGCCTTCCGTATATGGGCTAGCTTGTTACATGTTTGCCTTACGTACATGGACTAGCTTGTTACATGTGTGCCTTCCATACAAGGACTAGTTTGTTACATGTTTGCCTTACATACATGGACTAGCTTGTTACATGTTTGCCTTCCATACATGGTCTAGCTTGTTACAGGTCTGCCTTTCATACATAGTCTAGCTTGATACATGTTTCCCTTCCGTACATGGAGTAGCTTGTTACATGTTTACCTTCCATACACGGACTAGCTTGTTACATGTTTACCTTCCATACACGGACTAGCTTGTTACATGTTTGCCTTCCATACACGGACTAGCTTGTTACATGTTTGCCTTCCGTACATGGTCTGGCTTGTTACATGTCTGTCTTCCATACATGGTCTAGCTTGCTACATGTTTCCCTTCCATACATGGTCTAACTTGTGACATGTTTGCCTTCCATACATGGTCTAGCTTGTTACATGTTTGACTTCCATACACGGACTAGCTTGTTACATATTTGCATTCCATACATGATCTAGCTTGTTACATGTCTACCTTCCATATAATTATGGTCTAGCTTGTTACATGTCTGCCTTCCGTACATGGACTAGGTTCCCTGACAGTCCCACACAGCTTCCCGACAGTCTCATACAGCTTCCGACAGTCCCACACAGCTCCATGACATTTATTTTATTTAGGTCTTATTATTTAGCAATAGACCGGTAATTTGCCTTTTACACGAGTCCTATTAATTATCTTTATTAATTAATAAGAACCTCATTAGACATGTTTTGATTTAATTTGGGAACCTCCTCATTAGTCACAGCGATAGAGCGGTAGGTTCTGGCAGTCCCACACAGCTCCATGACAGTCCCACACAGTTTCCGACAGTCCCACACAGCTCCATAACAGTATTACACAGCTTCCTGACAGTCCCACACAGTTCCTGGCAGTCCCACACAGCTCCCCGACAGTCACACGCAGTTCCCTGACAGTCCCACACAGCTCCCTGACAGTCCCACACAGTTTCCGACAGTCCCACACAGCTTCCTGACAGTCTCATACAGCTTCCGACAGTCCCACACAGTTCCATGACATTTATTTTATTTAGGTCTTATTATTTAGCAATAGACCGGTAAGTTGCCTTTTACACGAGTCCTATTAATTATCTTTATTAATTAATAAGAACCTCATTAGTCATGTTTTGATTTAATTCGGGAACCTCCTCATTAGTCACAGCGATAGAGCGGTAGGTTCTGGCAGTCCCACACAGCTCCATGACAGTCCCACACAGCTTCCCGACAGTCTCATACAGCTTCCGACAGTCACACGCAGTTCCCTGACAGTCCCACACAGTTACCCGACAGTCACACAAAACTCCCGACAGTCCCACACAGCTCCATGACAGTCCCACACAGTTCCTGGCAGTCCCACACAGCTTCCCGACAGTCCCACACAGCTCCCTGGCTACATGTCTCCCTTCCATACATGGTCTAACTTGTGACATGTTTGCCTTCCATACATGGTCTAGCTTGTTACATGTTTGCCTTCCATACACGGACTAGGTTGTTACATATTTGCCTTCCATACATGAACTAGCTTGTTACATGTATGCCTTCCATATATGGTCTAGCTTGTTACATGTTTGCCTTTCATACATGGTCTAGCCTGTTACATGTCTGCCTTCCGTACATGGACTAGGTTGTTACAGCTCCCTGACAGTCCCACACAGTTCCCTGACAGTCCCACACAGTTACCCGACAGTCACACAAAACTCCTGACAGTCCCACACAGCTCCATAACAGTATAACACAGCTTCCTGACAGTCCCACACAGTTCCTGGCAGTCCCACACAGCTCCATGACAGTCCCACACAGTTCCCCGACAGTCACACACAGCTTCCCGACAGTCCCACACAGCTCCCTGAAAGTATCACACAATTCCCTGACAGTCCCACACAGCTCCCTGACAGTCACACACAGCTCCCCGGCAGTACCACACAATTCCCTGACAGTCCCACACAGCTCTCTGACATTCCCACACAGCTCCTGACAGTCCCACACAGTTCCCTTACAGTCCCACACAACTCTTGACAGTCAAACACAGCTCCCTGACAGTCCCACACAGTTCCGGTCAGTCCCACACAGCTCCCTGACAGTCCCACACAGCTCCCTGACAGTCACACGCAGTTCCCTGACAGTCCCACAAAGTTACCCGACAGTCACACAAAACTCCTGACAGTCCCACACAGCTCCATAACAGTATTACACAGTTACCCGACAGTCCCACACAGCTCCATGACAGTCCCACACAGTTCCCGACAGTCCCACACAGCTTCCCGACAGTCCCACACAGCTCCCTACCACACAATTCCCTGACAGTCCCACACAGTTCCGGTCAGTCCCACACAGCTCCCCGACAGTCTCACATAGCTCCCTGAAAGTACCACACAATTCCCTGACAGTCCCACACAGTTCCCTTACAGTCACACACAGCTCCCTGTCAGTCCCACACAGCTCCCTGACAGTCCCACACAACTCCCTGACAGTCTCACACAGCTCCGCCTGATAGTCCCAAAACTCCCGACAGTCCCACACAGCTCCCTGACAGTCACACACAGCTCCCCGACAGTACCACACAGTTCCTGGCAGTCCCACACAGCTCCATGACATTTATTTTATTTAGTTCTTATTATTTAGCAATAGACCGGTAAGTTGCCTTTTACACGAGTCCTATTAATTATCGTTATTAATTAATAAGAACCTCATTAGTCATGTTTTGATTTAATTTGGGAACCTCCTCATTAGTCACAGCGATAGAGCGGTAGGTTCTGGCAGTCCCACACAGCTCCATGACAGTCCCACACAGTTTCCGACAGTCCCACCCAGCTCCATAACAGTATTACACAGCTTCCTGACAGTCCCACACAGTTCCTGGCAGTCCCACACAGCTCCCCGACAGTCACACGCAGTTCCCTGACAGTCCCACACAGCTCCCTGACAGTCCCACACAGTTTCCGACAGTCCCACACAGCTTCCCGACAGTCTCATACAGCTTCCGACAGTCCCACACAGCTCCATGACATTTATTTTATTTAGGTCTTATTATTTAGCAATAGACCAGTAAGTTGCCTTTTACACGAGTACTATTAATTATCTTTATTAATTAATAAGAACCTCATTAGTCATGTTTTGATTTAATTCGGGAACCTCCTCATTAGTCACAGCGATAGAGCGGTAGGTTCTGGCAGTCCCACACAGCTCCATGACAGTCCCACACAGCTTCCCGACAGTCTCATACAGCTTCCGACAGTCACACGCAGTTCCCTGACAGTCCCACACAGTTACCCGACAGTCACACAAAACTCCCGACAGTCCCACACAGCTCCATGACAGTCCCACACAGTTCCTGGCAGTCCCACACAGCTTCCCGACAGTCCCACACAGCTCCCTGGCTACATGTCTCCCTTCCATACATGGTCTAACTTGTGACATGTTTGCCTTCCATACATGGTCTAGCTTGTTACATATTTGCCTTCCATACATGAACTAGCTTGTTACATGTATGCCTTCCATATATGGTCTAGCTTGTTACATGTTTGCCTTTCATACATGGTCTAGCCTGTTACATGTCTGCCTTCCGTACATGGACTAGGTTGTTACAGCTCCCTGACAGTCCCACACAGTTACCCGACAGTCACACAAAACTCCTGACAGTCCCACACAGCTCCATAACAGTATAACACAGCTTCATGACAGTCCCACACAGTTCCTGGCAGTCCCACACAGCTCCATGACAGTCCCACACAGTTCCCCGACAGTCACACACAGCTTCCCGACAGTCCCACACAGCTCCCTGAAAGTATCACACAATTCCCTGACAGTCCCACACAGCTCCCTGACAGTCACACACAGCTCCCCGGCAGTACCACACAATTCCCTGACAGTCCCACACAGCTCTCTGACAGTCCCACACAGCTCCTGACAGTCCCACACAGTTCCCTTACAGTCCCACACAACTCTTGACAGTCAAACACAGCTCCCTGACAGTCCCACACAGTTCCGGTCAGTCCCACACAGCTCCCTGACAGTCCCACAAAACTCCCTGACAGTCACACGCAGTTCCCTGACAGTCCCACACAGTTACCCGACAGTCACACAAAACTCCTGACAGTCCCACACAGCTCCATAACAGTATTACACAGTTACCCGACAGTCCCACACAGCTCCATGACAGTCCCACACAGTTCCCGACAGTCCCACACAGCTTCCCGACAGTCCCACACAGCTCCCTACCACACAATTCCCTGACAGTCCCACACAGTTCCGGTCAGTCCCACACAGCTCCCCGACAGTCTCACACAGCTCCCTGAAAGTACCACACAATTCCCTGACAGTCCCACACAGTTCCCTTACAGTCACACACAGCTCCCTGTCAGTCCCACACAGCTCCCTGACAGTCCCACACAACTCCCTGACAGTCTCACACAGCTCCGCCTGATAGTCCCAAAACTCCCGACAGTCCCACACAGCTCCCTGACAGTCACACACAGCTCCCCGGCAGTACCACACAGTTCCTGGCAGTCCCACACAGCTCCATGACATTTATTTTATTTAGTTCTTATTATTTAGCAATAGACCGGTAAGTTGCCTTTTACACGAGTCCTATTAATTATCTTTATTAATTAATAAGAACCTCATTAGTCATGTTTTGATTTAATTTGGGAACCTCCTCATTAGTCACAGCGATAGAGCGGTAGGTTCTGGCAGTCCCACACAGCTCCATGACAGTCCCACACACTTCCCGACAGTCCCACACAGCTTCCCGAGAGTCCCACACAGCTCCCTGGCTACATGTCTCCCTTCCATACATGGTCTAACTTGTGACATGTTTGCCTTCCATACATGGTCTAGCTTGTTACATGTTTGCCTTCCATACACGGACTAGGTTGTTACATATTTGCCTTCCATACATGAACTAGCTTGTTACATGTATGCCTTCCATATATGGTCTAGCTTGTTACATGTTTGCCTTTCATACATGGTCTAGCCTGTTACATGTCTGCCTTCCGTACATGGACTAGGATGTTACAGCTCCCTGACAGTCCCACACAGTTACCCGACAGACACACAAACTCCTGACTGACAGTGCCACACAGCTCCCTGACAGTCTCACACAGCTCCCTGACAGTACCACGCAGTTCCTCGTCAGTCCCATACAGGGGTTCTGTATGTATGTATGTATGTATGTATGTATGTATGTATGTATGTATGTATGTATGTATGTATGTAGGAGCCGTCGCACCACGGCGCCGATACTCGTCTAACTCGTATAACTAACTAACTGACTCGTCTAACTCGTAAGGGGGTGGCGGGGGGTTCTGTATGTATGTATGTAGGTATGTAGGGTAATAAAAACATACAATTGTTTTCAGACTGACAGGAACTGTGTGGGATTGCCAGGAAGATGTGTAATACTGTTATGGAGCTGTGTGGGACTGTCAGGCGGAGCTGTGTGAGACTGTCAGGGAGTTGTGTGGGACTGTCAGGGAGCTGTGTGGGACTGACAGGGAACGAACTATGTGGTACTGTCAGGGAGCTGTGTGTGACTGTAAGGGAACTGTGTGGGACTGTCAGGAGCTGTGTGTGATGGTCAGGAGCTGTGTGGGACTGTCAGGGAGCTGTGTGGGACTGTTAGGGAATTGTGTGGTACTGCCGGGGAGCTGTGTGTGACTGTCAGGGAGCTGTGTGGGACTGCGCGCTTTTACGTGTATAGTAGTAGTAATAAAAAAAAAAACTTCAAAACAATTGTATGTTTTTATTACCCTACATACCTACATACATACATACAGAACCCCCGCAACCCCCCTACGAGTTAGACGAGTTAGTTAGTTAGTTAGTTATACGAGTTAGACGAGTATCGGCGCCGTGGTGCGACGGCTCCTACATACATACATACATACATACATACATACATACATACATACATACAGAACCCCTGTATGGGACTGACGAGGAACTGCGTGGTACTGTCAGGGAGCTGTGTGAGACTGTCAGGGAGCTGTGTGGCACTGTCAGTCAGGAGTTTGTGTGTCTGTCGGGTAACTGTGTGGGACTGTCAGGGAGCTGTAACAACCTAGTCCATGTACGGAAGGCAGACATGTAACAGGCTAGACCATGTATGAAAGGCAAACATGTAACAAGCTAGACCATATATGGAAGGCATACATGTAACAAGCTAATTCATGTATGGAAGGCAAATATGTAACAACCTAGTCCGTGTATGGAAGGCAAACATGTAACAAGCTAGACCATGTATGGAAGGCAAACATGTCACAAGTTAGACCATGTATGGAAGGGAGACATGTAGCCGGGAAGCTGTGTGGGACTGTCGGGAAGTGTGTGGGACTGTCATGGAGCTGTGTGGGACTGCCAGAACCTACCGCTCTATCGCTGTGACTAATGAGGAGGTTCCCAAATTAAATCAAAACATGACTAATGAGGTTCTTATTAATTAATAAAGATAATTAATAGGACTCGTGTAAAAGGCAACTTACCGGTCTATTGCTAAATAATAAGAACTAAATAAAATAAATGTCATGGAGCTGTGTGGGACTGCCAGGAACTGTGTGGTACTGCCGGGGAGCTGTGTGTGACTGTCAGGGAGCTGTGTGGGACTGTCGGGAGTTTTGGGACTATCAGGCGGAGCTGAGTGAGACTGTCAGGGAGTTGTGTGGGACTGTCAGGGAGCTGTGTGGGACTGACAGGGAGCTGTGTGTGACTGTAAGGGAACTGTGTGGGACTGTCAGGGAATTGTGTGGTACTTTCAGGGAGCTGTGTGAGACTGTCGGGGAGCTGTGTGGGACTGACCGGAACTGTGTGGGACTGTCAGGGAATTGTGTGGTAGGGAGCTGTGTGGGACTGTCGGGAAGCTGTGTGGGACTCTCGGGAACTGTGTGGGACTGTCATGGAGCTGTGTGGGACTGTCGGGTAACTGTGTAATACTGTTATGGAGCTGTGTGGGACTGTCAGGAGTTTTGTGTGACTGTCGGGCAACTGTGTGGGACTGTCAGGGAACTGCGTGTGACTGTCAGGGAGCTGTGTGGGACTGTCAGGGAGCTGCGTGGGACTGACCGGAACTGTGTGGGACTATCAGGGAGCTGTGTTTGACTGTCAAGAGTTGTGTGGGACTGTAAGGGAACTGTGTGGGACTGTCAGGAGCTGTGTGGGACTGTCAGAGAGCTGTGTGGGACTGTCAGGGAATTGTGTGGTACTGCCGGGGAGCTGTGTGTGACTGTCAGGGAGCTGTGTGGGACTGTCAGGGAATTGTGTGATACTTTCAGGGAGCTGTGTGGGACTGTCGGGAAGCTGTGTGTGACTGTCGGGGAACTGTGTGGGACTGTCATGGAGCTGTGTTGGACTGCCAGGAACTGTGTGGGACTGTCAGGAAGCTGTGTTATACTGTTATGGAGCTGTGTGGGACTGTCAGGAGTTTTGTGTGACTGTCGGGTAACTGTGTGGGACTGTCAGGGAACTGTGTGGGACTGTCAGGGAGCTGTAAAAACCTAGTCCATGTACGGAAGGCAGACATGTAACAGGCTAGACCATGTATGAAAGGCAAACATGTAACAAGCTAGACCATATATGGAAGGCATACATGTAACAAGCTAGTTCATGTGTGGAAGGCAAATATGTAACAACCTAGTCCGTGTATGGAAGGCAAACATGTAACAAGCTAGACCATGTATGGAAGGCAAACATGTCACAAGTTAGACCATGTATTGAAGGGAGACATGTAGCCAGGGAGCTGTGTGGGACTGTCGGGACGCTGTGTGGGACTGCCAGGAACTGTGTGGGACTGTCATGGAGCTGTGTGGGACTGTCGGGAGTTTTGTGTGACTGTCGGGTAACTGTGTGGGACTGTCAGGGAACTGTGTGTGACTGTCGGAAGCTGTATGAGACTGTCGGGAAGCTGTGTGGGACTGTCAGGGAACTGCGAGTGACTGTCGGGGAGCTGTGTGGGACTGCCAGGAACTGTGTGGGACTGTCAGGAAGCTGTGTAATACTGTTATGGAGCTGTGTGGGACTGTCGGAAACTGTGTGGGACTGTCATGGAGCTGTGTGGGACTGCCAGAACCTACCGCTCTATCGCTGTGACTAATGAGGAGGTTCCCAAATTAAATCAAAACATGACTAATGAGGTTCTTATTAATTAATAAAGATAATTAATAGGACTCGTGTAAAAGGCAACTTACCGGTCTATTGCTAAATAAAAAAAAGACCTAAATAAAATAAATGTCATGGAGCTGTGTGGGACTGTCGGAAGCTGTATGAGACTGTCGGGAAGCTGTGTGGGACTGTCGGAAACTGTGTGGGACTGTCATGGAGCTGTGTGGGACTGTCAGGGAACTGCGTGTGACTGTCGGAAGCTGTGTGGGACTGTCAGGGAACCTAGTCCATGTACGGAAGGCAGACATGTAACAAGCTAGACCATATATGGAAGGTAGACATGTAACAAGCTAGATCATGTATGGAATGCAAATATGTAACAAGCTAGTCCGTGTATGGAAGGCAAACATGTAACAAGCTAGACCATGTATGGAAGGCAAACATGTCACAAGTTAGACCATGTATGGAAGGGAAACATGTAGCAAGCTAGACCATGTATGGAAGACAGACATGTAACAAGCCAGACCATGTACGGAAGGCAAACATGTAACAAGCTAGTCCGTGTATGGAAGGCAAACATGTAACAAGCTAGTCCGTGTATGGAAGGTAAACATGTAACAAGCTAGTCCGTGTATGGAAGGTAAACATGTAACAAGCTAGTCCATGTACGGAAGGGAAACATGTATCAAGCTAGACCATGTATGAAAGGCAGACCTGTAACAAGCTAGACCATGTATGGAAGGCAAACATGTAACAAGCTAGTCCATGTATGTAAGGCAAACATGTAACAAGCTAGTCCTTGTATGGAAGGCAAACATGTAACAAATTATTCCATGTACGTAAGGCAAACAAGTAACAAGCTTGTTCGTGTATGGAAGGCACATATGTAACAAGCTAGTCCATGTACGTAAGGCAAACATGTAACAAGCTAGCCCATGTACGGAAGGCCAACATGTAACAAGCTAGTCCATGTACGGAAGGCAGACATGTAACAGGCTAGACCATGTATGAAAGGCAGACATGTAACAAGCCAGACCGTGTATGGAAGGTAAACATGTAACAAGCTAGTCCGTGTATGGAAGGCAAACATGTAACAAGCTAGACCATGTATGGATAGCAAATAAGTAAAAAGCTAGTACATGTATGGAAGGCAGACGTGTAACAAGCTAGACCATGTACGGAAGGCAAACATGTAACAAGCTAGACGTACTGCCGGGGAGCTGTGTGTGACTGTCAAGGAGCTGTGTGGGACTGTCAGGAAATTGTGTGGCACTTCGGGGAGCTGTGTGGGACTGTCGAACGGAAAGTACATTTTCAACGTTTTATTAAGCGTCGCCATCGTAGTACAACATTCAAAACAACTGGACCAGATACAGCGCCGCATCGATCGCGCGCCCTCTCCAGAATCATCTCACTGAGGTGTTCGGCGAGGGGGGACATCGCGTGCCGCTCATAGCGGAAGGCCAACTGACCCCGATCCGTCGCGATGACTTGACGTTGTATCACTTCCGGCGGTGTTGGCGACACCGTGTACAGACTCTCGTACGTCGGCGGTTCGATGTGTGGTACGCCTAGTGCCTCCTCGATGATAACGTCCAACTCGTTATCGCTACGCACGCACCCCTACAGCACAAAGCAGATCCTACTAATCGCCTAACGCATAACTGACTAGTCTTTTATAGTTCGTGTATCGTTTTTGAAATGGCATTGTTCTAGCTTCACATTCCGATCGTGATAAGCTACCCCCATTAGCGTCACGCGCGCCACAGCTGGCTTGCGTCACCATCCGGTTTCTAGTTATTGCCAAGAAAAAAATTCTATGTTCACGTTAGCGCGTTCGTTGTCAAATGTGACTTTCACATCGAATTTCTCTATTATTAATACTCCACAATATGCCTGATCCCTAACTAAGCGTATACAACGGTTCATTTTATGATTTAAACGTTCGTTTATTGCCATTTTGATCTCTTTGCCTTCAATGTTTTACTTCACTTTTGCGCATGCGCGCTTAACATTTTCGCGCATGCGCGCTTAACGCATAAATGACTTTAGGAAATAATGCATGCATGCAACGGTCGTTGCTCATTTTCAATCAATCATGGCTACCGCCAGCACAACGTCTGAGCAACCTTCCACGAAAGATCAGCGGTAAGTTTTATTTTATTTTATTTATTTAGTAGAGCGTTAAGTCGTCTTTTAGCCTATCCGTAAGTTTTATATTCTTTATTAATTACTTTTATATTAATAATATGCTATTCTTTATTAATTACTATTCTTGATTAATTATTGATTTAGTTCTCCTCTTATATTAATAACAGTGATTTAGTTCTCCTCCATTATTCATATGCAAAGAACAGCGGTAAGTTTTATTTTATTTATTTTATTTAGTACAGCGGTATTTCGTCTTTTATCCTATCGGTAAGTTTTATATTAATTACTTTTTATATTATTTATATGCTATTCTTGTATTAAACTATTCTTTATTATTTACTTTTATATTAATAACAGTGATTTAGTTCTTGGGAAACTCCTCATTATTCATATGCATTATTTCACAGAATCCACCTGCCTCGACGTGGAAAGGAAATACACCTGCCTACACACAACACTCTACAACAAACCTGTATGTCGTGTGAAAACTTGCCGTTAATTCCAGCCGGTCGCTCAACAAATGCTACAACGGCAGTTTGACGGGGACAACTCACGCGCCGCTCGGCTACGGCAGGGACGAGGCTCTCAAGCAAACATTACGCAGACCTGGCTCACGCCACCGTGACTTCTATTAATAAAACATAACTTACACCATTTTGCGTCCATTCGTCTATCCACCGCATATAACCATCCTGCTTTAACAGGCCGCTGAGTACAGCTTTTAAACGCTAAATGCATGCATGGGATTCGTTTCGTTTTGATAGCGCCACGGCTGAAATTAACGCCGTTACAGAGCCGGCTAGTCGCATGGTTATATTTAGAAACTAGGCCGCCGGATCATAGGTCATGGCTGCTGCTGCTGCTGCTGCTGCGAGCGCACGCCGCTGCTGCTACATAGGGTACAGCGGGGTTATTTTCACACAATGGGTTTAGAGCGCAGCGCCGCTATAACCGTTGTGGTTATATACGGGCTTACATAAGCATATATATATATATATATATATATATCGTGCTGGCATTAACTGGCACGAAGGTGGAGCTCGGTGTGCGTAAGACGTCGTGGCAAGGCGACTAGGCCGCCAGATCATAGGCCAGCGCAGCTGGCTACTGCTACATAGGGTACAGCGGTGTTATTCTCACACAATGGGTTTAGAGCGCCGTTATAACCACAGTGGTTTTAGCTATAACCGTTGTGGTTATATAAAGGCCTATTACGTATATATATATATATATATATATATATACAACGGTCGCTAGGGACGCTATATAAGTGCTTACGTAAGCACAACGGTAGGTCCTACGTTGATCGCTAGGGAATTAGTCACTGGGATAACCGCTAGGTGGTGACACCTCAAGGAAGGGTCATCAATCAAAAAGTGACAGGCCTATATATATATATAATTAATTAATTAATTATTAATTTATTTATTTATAACCACGGTGGTTTTAGCTATAACCGTATGGTTATATAAAGAACGTAACTAGGGACGCTGTTATATCCTAACGTTGATCGCTAGGCGCTGTTACTGGAATAATCGCTAGATGGCGTTATCACGTAACTAGGGACGCTGCTAACGTAACTAGGGACGCCGTTATAGCCGCTAGGGCTAAACTAATTACTGTGCTACTCGCTAGGTGGCACCTCTATATCATCAATCAAAAGTGACAGGCCATCAATCACGTTTTTTATAAGTAGGTTCCCGATTTCTCTCGGGTTACACAAAACCCTTTGATCTTTTTTTTATAAGTAGGTTCCCGAAAAAGATAAGGACGTTTTTTATGCACGTAGTTAGGCCTAAAGTAGGTCAAAAAGGGGCGGGGCGAGCGTCAACCTTCCCTACATACTACTTAGAGACACCTTAGTAGCTTCCAGAACTATTTAAATAAATATACTGAATGATATCTTATGTGCGCGCGTGCCACAGTAAAACGCAGGTAAAACATTAGGAGGAATCACAACGCCTTATTACCGCCTATTCCTGTTTTCTCCACACTGTGACATTTACTGTTATGTCAACTGGTCATGGATTCTGCGGTTTTATTTCCGGCTGACTCGAGTATGTTTTTCTGGGTCAATGCCAGTGTCAGTGCGTTAACTTAATTGCAATCGGTCAGACACCATGTCCATGCTAAATGAATCTCATGAATAGGGACCTTGGACCAAGGCCGCACAGACAACAAAGCGAAAAGGGGTTGTTTAAATCATGCGTTGACTAGACAACAATAACTTTTAATTATAAACTTCTTGGGTCTTGCCTGTGGTTGATATTGCATATAAGCTTTAGACGAGCACAGTAAACCGCGCTTGCGGCCACGGGTTCCATATTACCGTCAGCTTGCCGATCTTGTAGAACGAAATGTATTCCGTTTTAATGTATAGGGGTTATGTTCTAGTTAGACTTCCTGTCCGTTGCACGAAGAAAAGTGCAGTGTGTTTTTGAGAAATGATTTTTTTACAACATTCACATGCTGTGACATAAGTGCATTTGAGTAGGGAGATTTTCATGTGTGATTGTAGAAGGTGTTGCCTGTAAAATGGTGGATTTCTAGATGATTTGAATAAGCGGAAGGATATTTGGCAGCAATTTGTCTGTGTGACCTGTTTGCGGAGTAATTCTTGCCGGCATTTGTAAATATTGACGGGTGTCACACATACAGGCATTTTACGAGAGCTGGAAGTATGCAATATTTTTTTTTAATCTATCGACATGTCAGTGAGATGATGATAACAGCAGGTGAGAAGTTTAAAACATTTTATAGGTCACGTTTTCTTATAATCAGACAACACGTTAACATTGTCGCCTATGGGAAAACCAACAGCGGGCTGACCCCTATACTCAAATAATGTCAGTCGATCCATCTACACTATGTACACGTTTTATTTAATCCATGTATATATGTAACTGTTAGAACTGGAACACATTATAAATGAAAATATGTATTTTATAACATAAAATGCTTTATGTCACAAATTGTAAATTCATCACGTATGTCTCCGTCACCCAGGCCATGGTAATAAACTTGGAAGAAAATATAATACTAAAAACTGGTTCTTATACTTGTGAATATAGTATCTGTTTGTAATAATATAATAACATATTTGTAATAAAAGAAGATGTATTTACTGCCTATATGCAAGGTTCTTTGCACCATAAAACTATATATTTAATGTATGAACACATTATGCCTAGAACATCAAATTAGTAAACTGTTTCTTCTTTCTACTATAAAGCCACGTACATTTTAATTTACATATAATTTATTTAATTATTTTATGTCCACATGTAATTTATTTTATGTAACACATTAAATACATATTAACATGCTGTTATGTGCCATTGATTTAAGAGCACATATGCAATGCATTTGGAAATAAAGCTGATCTGTGATCATTTTCATAAGATGAAATACTCAGATTTATACACAATTCCATAATACCCTCCAATTTACACAACATTTCCGGATATTACAAGATCCTCCAATTTATGCATAAATCTCATGCATTGGCATTTCTAAAACTTAACGTGATTATTAATGTCTATGGAAAGTATCCTTTTTTGTCATATTTTAATCCGATTTATGTATAAATGCCTGATTTCCAAGATCCTCCGATTTACGTATAAATGCCCGATTTTTCGAGACCCTCTGATTTATGTATAAATCTCCTGGATTGGAAACTTAACATGTATGCCACAGTCAACGCCATGGACATATCTGTAGTTTGGGTTCTTAATTTCGTGTAATTAAGAAGTAACTGCCATTTTGATAAGCCTAAACTCAAAAGTGCAGCTGTCATTGTCATGTGTATATTTCAAATCATATTATCTCAGAATCTTAGAGGCGTGACATTTTCTGTGTTAACCAAGAAGGCTTGAAATAAAGCAGTGATATTTTAATTTTAGTAGTCACTGAATGCACAGAGGTTGCTGAAAAGTAGGAAAATTACCATATTTCCGTCCAAGCAGCCTTGTTGGAAATTCTGGAACTTAATCTTAAATTTATTTCAGCAGTTAATTTTTTTAATAACAAGTCCATCATTTTTTCAGTATAAATATTGACTATGTATGTTTGTTATATTGACTATTGACACTGGTCTCACGATGCGGTAAATATCGAGGGGAGAGACCGTCCAAAACCCCCGTTGAAGCTCACCAAAAAACACATTGAGGCTCTCCACACCGTTTCTAATGGAGCGAATCCCAATGTGGGCATACTGCAAAATCCTCAAACTAGTATTATTTTTTGTAAGATAATGGTATGTAGTGTTTTTATATCCATTCAGAATTCCTTCATGGTGAACTTAATTCTTCAATTTATGTACCAAACCGATTACATACTAGAAGGTCACAAACATTATTAAATTCAGAAACAACTAGAAGTAGGAAGATACATAGATAAATGTAACAACTGTGACTTTAATTAAACTGAAAAAGTTTATTTAATTTTGAGGGTAATTTAATTTACCAGAATTGATGTATGGAAAAGTTATATCTTAAGACATATCTTAATTAATTGTAATTTAAGTGACTTTTCAAGTTAATTGTTCTGTGTCTGATACACTCACCCTCAAATTCAAAACAACACTTGTACTGACAATTGTTAATTTTAATAATGCAATAAAAAGCAAACATCGCGGCATGATTCACAACTTTATTTGAGGTACATTAGATACTACCAATATGTACTATTTTGTTTGAAATAAATGACTACATAAATTGATATATGGCTGCTTGAATTGATTGAAAATAATTTGCTCTTAAATTGTTTACTTAATTAATTCCCTTCCATTGAAAATTGTATTAGAAGCATGAATTAACAGGTGTTTAATTAGTTTTAATGCTTTTCTGTCGTAAAAATTGGTGAGAGATTGGCCCCAAAATAGGTGGGAGATGGAATGTTCAGACCCCTGCCACATCCCCTCATGATCACCTAAACACAAATGATACAGAATTGTGTAGACATGTAGTGTTCGTGATGGTGCGTTTCCTACATGATTACGTGCTTGGAATCAAACTGGTTTTTAATGAATGAACAAACAACAGTATTTTTTTTCGGTGATTTATTAAAACAACTTTGCATAGCATAATTAATATCATCGTGGGTGTTAATTTTATACAATCATCATTAAAATGGCAATGCCATTACGGTACACAAGCTAAGTAACTTGGGCTCCTAGGCTAGGCATATCTGTATTTATGTATTGTTTATACACATATCTGTCTGCAAGGTAACTTGCTTTCTAACTAGCTGTATTAATATTTATTACGAATAATAAAAAATTAAATGTAAACGTAATTTAAAAATATATATCACCTACCAACACTCTTGGAATTGTTGTGAAACTCCCAGCATTCCGCAAAAAAAGAACAAAATCTCCAAGATTATAGGTTTATATATATGCAGTTGGAAGTTTCTGGTGATGCCTTAATGGATGGGTGCAGTTGGTCTCCAGGTGGGTGCAGTTGAAGGTTATTTGTTGGCCTTTAAGGGGTGCAGTTGGAGGTCCCAATGGGGTATGCAATTGGAGGCTTTTGGTGAGCATGGAATCTCCTGGATTTCGAAACTTAAACGTTAGCAGGTACACTACGGATTATTGCTATAGCCAAGGCATGTACGTAGACATCCATATGTAACCATCGCTCAGCTGACTTAATATAACACCAACTCTTACGAATTATGAAAACTATTCATTAATTGTTTAGATAAGAAATGTTCATGTACTGTCCGATGTGATTGTAGCCAGCCGAATTAATTCATTTCTAAGAATCAATCAACACACTGACGCAGGCACGGTCAAACTCAAACTTAAAAGGGCAGAGCAGGCAGCGAAATGTCTGAGCGACCACCCCGCGTATTGTCCACACAAATGTCCATAGTATAAACACTCCGGGTAATTCCTATCGGCTGGTATATTGTTAATCAGAAGTTACAGAACAGCCTGGATGCGTTTAAAAGCAACATCCAGACTTTGCACTACTCCATAATCCATAATTTAGACGTTAACTAGTTCTTCTGCATGTATTTCTGTTTATTTACCCGATAATTGTGTTCTTATATATTGCACTCTAAAAACAAAAAACGAAAACACTTTTCCTGTTCGCCTGCCATGTCACATACCACATGCATCCTCAGCATGTTGAGGCTAGGCGTGTTTCGGAAGAAGAGAAGAAGAATATGTTGTCTGCTTCTAATAAATCGTCCTCGCATAAAATACTCCCCCGTCGGCAATACCGTCATTCTCGTGTACGATGCTAACTATTAAATATCGTTCAATGTTGTTATCGTATTGAGACATCTCGTATTCAAACATAACGTTACTGGTATCGGCCTTCAACTTACGGTAGTTTACTTTTCGCAACAGTGTTTTACTGTTTACTTGACTCGACGGTCTACCGCTAAAAAGGCTAACCAAATATATACAACTGCCGGTCTCGCTCCGGTCTGCGTAAGTCGGTATCTATGCATAACGTTTTTAAGCAGACCGATTTTTTTGTATATATTTTATTCATTGAAATATTTCAATGAACTTTCAGTATGAGTTATAAATTAGTGTTACAAACAATGTTCCACCTTTACATCGTTGGAAAATATACTAAATAAAAATGTATACCTGCTCTGCATAAAGCGCGGTCCAGTATAAAAACATAGCTGAAGTCTTAGACTTATGTGTTGCTGCCCTTCTCAAACTAAAAAAACTGAATAAATACAACACGAATTATAAATAAATTACAAAATAATATTCACAACTCATATAAACTTGTTACCATAGTGCTTGTATTACTAATACATGAGTTTAACTAAACATCATCTTCAATTAACAATTCACATATATAAATAAATATCATTAGAAAGAGTAATAGGTATGAAACATACTTGAGTAATTTCAGAGCTGTAATTATTTCAGTGCACATCATGTTCTTTGCTCAAACGTGGTCACTGCAATGACGGACTGATATTTGTTACCATAGAGCCCATTAGAGGTGTCTGTAATTTGTTTTACACATTTTCCCTCAACCAATAGTTGTACATTGCATATCAGTAGAAAGAGGACTAACTGGGACGTGTAAATGTGTAATTTCAGAGTTGTAACTCTATTTTTTGCATGTAAAATTAATTGCTGAAACTTTGATGTTGATTTTCTCAATAACATATTTTTGACCGACTTGACTTCTCTTCATTTAGCTGTAGCGATTATTTATCAGTGAAAATATGTTAAATTTTCATTATTTCATCCCAACATTATATATCATCCTTTGACAGTTTCATATTTCAGAATAAGCATATATATTTTTATAGTATGATGACTTCGGTGGCAATTACGGTTTTTTAATTGTTTTCAAAAAAACAAAAACAAATATTAAAAAGAAACAAACTATAAAACTATCAAAGCCTTCATATTTATATAAGCAATATATGTGCAAAGTTGCAGTACGCTTGAACGAGCCATTATCTAGTTATTGAGATTCCGGTGATTGTGTTAAAAAAATCAAGATGGACGCCATCGTTGTCGCTACCTGGTGGACATACATTTTTTTTTAAACAATTTTCTATAATCCTCTTTATAAATAATTAACATTGTGTTAAAATTTCAGCAAGCTGAATTTACAAATAAACAAAATAGGAAAAAACTACAGAGAATACCACGCAGAGCAACGCAGAGCACAAACACACGCAGAGCAACGCAGAGCACAAACACGCAGAGCAACGCAGAGCACAAACACACGCAGAGCAACTCTTCATATGTTGATATTTGTGTCACATTGAAATAGTATATAATTGTAATTGCATGTTTGTCTTATGATATCATCATATATGTGAACATCTGCTATGTACACCTACATCCTCCCGATTAGCAAGGTGTGATAATTATATATATATATATGCCATATAATCTATCCACATTATGTATTTATTTTAATGATTATTTTAATAATTATAGTTATAAAATTGTAGGTATACTTAAACATTTTACGTAACTACATACATCTGATGACGATAATCATTTGTGGATTATAATTTGCACACGAGACTTAATACACTGCGTAATTAATGACACTATTTTAGCGAGAGATCCAATAAAATAAAAACGAGTGATATGTTTCCTAAATCGTGCTCACATACATATGAGAAGGAGTGTTACTGGCAGTCCTCTATAACGACAATTCCCTCCCCCCCAAAAAAGCGCCAACACAAATTATTGCTACTATTTATGACGATCAGATAGTGTTAATTAATAGTTATTTATTGTGCGCATGCGTTTCCAACTTGAGTAGGAAATATACTTCCGTTACTATGGCACAGCTACGTCACAAGAACGGCGCCATTAATCATAGTCCGAAAATGTCGCGTTTTGCTTCGTGGAATATATTCATGTACGTGACGATGGCGATGCATGCAGCGATTGGTCAAATTGCAACTGACTTCCGTTTCCCTTGCGGGCCACAGGATTGTGCCGAAGCGCTGTGCTGGAACGATCAGCGTCCATTACCTCTGTTGAACTGTCTCAAGTCGGAGCCATTCTTTCCGAATGAGAATCTAACATCACGGTTTCCGCCACGGGTATGTCTACATAATAAATTAACTGGCTCCACCATTGTGGTACTCAGAAGATACAATTTTCCTAGTGTCAGTTTCAACAGATCTTGGCAAGAATACGAAAATGGTTTTGGGACATACAACAACCATTGGTTAGGATTAAAACACCTACACAGATTAACATCGAGGAGCAGACAGGTGGTCCGAGTACAATGTCGTGAGAGCAACGGCAATTGGCATTCATGGATCTATGACTATTTTTTAGTGAACGACACATCTAACTTTTATAAGCTGCATTTGGGCACGCATGGAGCGATAACCGATCTTCTGGTATTGTCAAGGAACCAACCATTCTATACATATGACAACGACAACTCTAACGCCCACCGACAGTGTGGTGAACGCTTCAGAAGTGGCTGGTGGTTTGACAGCTGTGCCAGCATTAGGCGTCAGTATGTCAACTTCAACGGTCGTCATAATGTAACCAACCAAACGGGAATATTCGCATTAACCTACTCGTCTTTGCAAGTAGTCGAGATGTTGTTCCAACCGTTTAGGTATGATGCATCAACGTATGTCTGCGACAAGAGCTGTCCAAACGGCGGCACCTGTCTACAGTCCGCCAACAGAACGTCGTTTTCATGCAGCTGTGCACCCAGTTATACCGGCTGGCGTTGCGAATCTCCGATGTCAGACACCAGCAATATTGTGCCAGCCCCGTCGACCACACCGCATCCAGGCACGATTGACCCAGTCGCTATTACGTATGTTGCGTTGATCACCGGCATCTTTATTATGATATATGGAATTAAATCGACGTTGTGTCCGAGAAAGAAGGGGCGATACCATGAAGGCGTTGTCAGAAATAAAAACAACGAACAGGATAAGAAACAAATGTCACAGTCATATTCTGTTAGTTCCAAACACAGCGATGCCTCAGAGAGTACACAGCTCATCCAGACGACTTCAAATTCTGATCAACGTAAAAGTTCAAGTAGTCTCATCGGGATCAACACTAAAAAACAGAAAACAAAGAGACCGAGAACAGGCTCTTTCGCTTCTATATTGTCTGGAATTTCCCAAGACATTTCAGTATCGGGAATATATAACGTGCTTTCTAAAATGGTCATAATTCCCGGAGACACAAAACCATCTAACCGTCCAAAAAGTTCCACATCGGGAAGTCAACAAAAAAAGAAACTCTCTTCACAATCTGATAAACAATAATCTGAACACAATATTACATTGCATCGTGTGGTCCTCGCGGGACAAATACGGTAGATCTGCGCTGAGTAAAACGTTCATGTCGAAAATGGTGTACCGACTAGTTATATGCAGATATATATCTTAAACAATTACAACAGATAACTGGTTATATTATTATTATTAGTTCGAAGCATGCGCGCGCATAACAATTATAGTCAAAGACATTCGCATACACGCACGCACACACACACGCACACGCACACACACACGCACACACAAACAAACAGTCACACACAATCCTATAGACACGCACGCACCAATGCACGCAAACGCATGAACGTACGCGGGCACTCGTTAGCCAATCTAACTGCATGGCTATATATGCAGCGATGGGGCGTGTTCGCACCTGCTATATTCTAAAACAGATTGGTCGAAATGATAAATATATCGGTTAAATTCTTTCAATCTGATTTCCAGATATGTGTCCAACCAATATATTTGTTAAAACATCCAATCTTGTAATGGTTCACTTTTCAAATAATCCATATTGATTCGCATTTTAACCAACATGCGAACAAATGCACTTAACATAGATAATGTTGAGAATACTGAATAATTAATTTAACTGCGTTACGCCTCTGTACACATCGGTAGATGCGCAAGGGATATGAGACTTACCCACGCGGGAGGCTGGAGGGTCCGTGTATATGCCGTCTTTTCCTTTTTAGTTTTGAAATTGGCGAACGAAAAAAAGTAAACATTGTTCGTTTTTCGTTTTCATATTTGAAGTACGAAAAACGAATACTTTTTATGCGGTATTTCTAATGTATATTAGAAAACAAAATAACGATTAAACAAACCGTTTGATCGTTATTTTGTTTTTTAATATGCATTAGCCGTCCAACAAATACGGGCGAATTCTGGTCGTTTCGGCGCTGTTGTTTTATGTAAGGTTTCGACTACTAAATTAACTAACCGTGGTAATCTACTTTATTACTTATTATGTTTAGCAGAAATACATAATATAAAACTAGTATTTGAGACTGTACTATTATGTGAAAGTGCTTAAAAATCTAAATAATAGTAAATCATATTTGAATGCAAAGATTAGTATTTTGGAAAACATACTCGAATTAAACGCTGCATTCTGAGATCGCCCATATTTTAAATTAAATAAAACTGTTCAGTGAATCACCATGCCCCATACAAATATCATAAACTATATATCACTTTCCTCAACTCCATGTAGCTTTGTTCACGTACTTAAGATAAAAAGGCATAACAGATTAACAAGTATATCCGCGTGCCACATTCGGCTAAAAAATACGTGGCCACCGGTAATTTTGGCAAAACAATAATATTATTTATAAAATAACATATCAAATGCCAACTGATACATATGACAGCAAATAGCTGATTATATCTCCTTTCTAGTATAATAGTACTATTACAAACAATCATGTACAATTTCGCCAGTAATAGGTTACCCCTAATTTGTATCGTGTTCTGTACAAATATCAACTTCGTCTTTTAAAAAATCACTCCATTGACATCTAACTATAATCCAGATGCGCGTGTATGTTTGTTTGAATGTGTGTGTGTGTGTGTGTGTGTGTGTGTGTGTGTGTGTGTGTGTGTGTGTGTGTGTGTGTGTGTGTGTGTGTGTGTGTGTGTGTGTGTGTGTGTGTGTGTGTGTGTGTGTGTGTGTGTGTGTGAGTGTGTGTGCGTGTGCGTATGCGTGTGTGTTCCTTGTCTAACTTCCACACCATCAAAACGTAGATGAAGTGGTTTGGTATATGTTCGTTTTATTTCTGTATCATTCCACATTATTATAACCCCACCAGCTGGGTGACCATGTACTATTCCATCCGAGTAGTCAAATAAGATATAAAATACATTCTGTTGTTACATTTTGCAATACACTGAACACATAAGTAAAAATCACATACATGCGCGCGCACACGCGCACTGTTGTAACAACACACGCACGCACGCACGCACGCACGCACGCACGCGCACACAAACACATAGTGAATTTAATTGTCGAAAGCAAAAACTTACATTTGTAGAGAATATTATGTGTATTAATAACATTTCACAGTCAATTATACTTTAGTCTTTCCAATGTTTTAGAGAAAATAAGATGTAGAGAGGCACTACTTTTGCTATTTTTAGGATACGAATATGAACGGGTAGCACGTCAACAGAAAACTAATTAGGAGTAACCTATTACTTGCGAAACAGTAGATGACTTTTAAAAATAATATTACCGAAATAGAAATGAGCAACTGATTAGGTATTGCGTGTCACTCCACTGCTGATCAGATTTGTAAATTTAAAGTTGTTTTGTGAGTTTAAGTACGATTACTATTGTTAACTATTTTAACGAAAGTGAATGTACAACATCACCTCTGTTAACTTGCTAACGTATGTGTTATTTTGGAATTTGATATATTATTCGTTAAATTATGTATTTTTTGCTAGAATAACCGGTCGTATGGCACGCGGAATATGGCACGCGGATAAAAATATTAATTGTTAATCTTTTGCGCCGTTGTATGTCAACACATAATTTTATGTGAAAAAAAGGTTTGTGTGTGTGTGTGTGTGTGTGTGTGTGTGTGTGTGTGTGTGTGTGTGTGTGTGTGTGTGTGTGTGTGTGTGTGTGTGTGTGTGTGTGTGTGTGTGTGTGTGTGTGTGTGTGTGTGCACGGGGCATGTTACATAACTGGAAATGTTTATTCGATCTCAGAATGCAACATCAAGTACGAGTACATTTATCAAAACACTAATAAATGCATTCAAGTACACTTTACTGTTAATTAGATTTTGAAACATTTTCACATAATAGTACCGTCTCAAATACTAGTTTTATATTATGCATTTCTGCTAAACACAATATTTAATATAGTAGTGTACCATGGAAATTTTAGTATAATAAATTTAGTAGTCGAAACCTTACATAAAACAACAGCGCCGAAACGACCAGTATTTGCCCGTAGTTTGTTGCGTCGGCTACAATACCACTTCGGCAACGATGCAATTTCAGCGAATTTGTTTTCAAAATGCCGCCAGTGCGACCGAATTGTTCCGCCGAAGTCACCAACTTTTGCCGCCTAGCCGAAGCGGTAAGGAAACCAAAGCTTCCTAAGTGCAAAAACAAGTGGCGCTGATTCACGGTACGTACCGTTATTTACTAAACCGTTTTGAAAACTATTATACTGAAAATAGGAAAACGATACATTTTCCTATTTTCGTTTAGTAATGTTCAAATGGGTAAACATTAAAACAACAATCAAACCCTTTTCCCATTTCCACTTTTGCAAAATGAAAATAGGTAAACGATAAAACGGTAAATCAACCGTTTTCCTATTTCTGTTTTGCACACCACAAAAAGAAAGAAAAAAAACCCGGAGTGATGCGCTATTACGCATGCGCAATGGAAGTCGGCGTTTCGTAAGAGTGACAAATTAACCGTAATCCTAAGCCACCGGGCGCGGCGCCTCGCCGCAGGGCATTTGGACTACTGGCCACTTACAAAGTAACCCTTGGACTGTCAGTGTCATAGCTTTCGTGGGTCAAACATAACACCCCTCCAGTGAAGTGTCTGCTGTGTTATGAATTTATGAGACATGAAATATAGTGATCTCATGGCCTTTATGCGCTCTATTAGTCCTGCAAAAAGTTACAGCTAGGGGAACGACACACGTGTACCAACTTAAATTTAAAAAAAATTTAAATGTCAAGCCACACAGAACAAATTTTGATTTGTTTTATATTAACGACTACCTTAATGATTCTGCTTCTACGCCTAAAGAATATACCAATCACTACCGAATTAACAATCGGCTAAAACTGTCATCATATCGACATAGACAGGCTCATGTATTACAGGCAAATAACTTGTATGACTGTTTTTAGTACTCGGGTAATTCAGAACACCACCTTTTTGGTACATAAGGTTCATATAATAAACATAACTCTTTACAGAACTAAAAAACAGGTACATCCAGTACTTAACTTTGATCAGAACAGCTTATTTACATGCTTATTGTAAACATATGTAGCTTCAGGGATCAGACCAATCTGATCTGTCAGGTATATAGTTCTTTATGATGTAGTGTGCGTATGTAGCAATGCCTCACTTCTATAATAATTTATTTTATAACATTCTCACATTCGGTGAAACGATGACAACTGTACTGCCAGGGGTGTATCACGTATTGGATAACATGTGGGGCCGTATGTTTGTGTGTGTGTGTGTGTGTGTGTGTGTGTGTGTGTGTGTGTGTGTGTGTGTGTGTGTGTGTGTGTGTGTGTGTGTGTGTGTGTGTGTGTGTGTGTGTGTGTGTGTGTGTGTGTGTGTGTGTGTGTGTGTGTGTGTGTGTGTGTGTGTGTGTGTGTGTGTGTGTGTGTGTGTGTGTGTGGCGGCCTAGGAAAACCAGTTGGAAATCGCCAGGCGTAATTGCCCGCAAACACGTCATAAAGTTGATTTTGCGACATCGGGTTGATTTTGAGATTTCGCTGCAATCTTTTAGCTAACATACTTATTTATAAGTTCACCAAGTAGTTTCCTGATTACCTAAGTGAAAGTTGTACTTTTTTGTGTTTTTGTAACCGTGAAGTTCGTCCTAGGTTGCAGCGTTTTAGAATTAAAAGCGCTCTAATTTGCGAACGCTTAAAACCTAGGACAGAAGTTCCCATGCCCATATATGACATATCGTTCGAAAGCTATTTACAGCAAGGAGCCTCTATTTGGACAGGCGTCACTGAGCGAGAAAATGGCAGTCTACACTGAAGGTTTTTGTCCGCCATTCGGGAGGCAAGCGCATGCGCCTTCGGGACCGGCATCGCGCGATGTTAACGTATTTATTCAGTCATCTCATTTCATCAGAATAATTACCAAGCGTGATGCGTCATATAAAATGAAATATATTAAAGTAATCCTTGAAGTTTTTTAGATATCACAATTCGAAATAATGAAATGTGCAAACAAATCACGTAGAAATGTTGCAATTATTTATTGAGCCAACTGAACTTCGTCGTGTTTCATCAGAATAATCATCAGACTGTACCACTTCTTATATAATTAAAATATTGAAGTTATCGTTGAAAATGTTGAGCAATGATAATGCAAAGAACTGCATTTTCTGCACGCGTATGGTTTAGCTTGACGCAACTCCAGAATGGAGGACGAACTGCTTACGTGCTTTCCTCGAACAATGTAGATAGCGCGCGCTGCACCATCTTGATATAGGGTCTTTGATTTACAGCACGCAGTTCCCTAGCATCAGTACGCATGAATACGTTGTAAGAACATTGAGTGCGCAGTGAAAGTTAACGGAATTTTATTTGGAAGTTGGATTGGAGTTGTTTGTGTAGTTCGATTAATTATTAGTTTCGTTTGATGTTGCTGTAGTTTATATCTGTACATATTTCTTAACAGTTTAACGTGTTATCGAACCGGATTTCGTTGGAAATACAGATTACGGGACGAATTTCGTTTCGTGTTGACGATCTTCGAAAAATCAAAGATGGTTACGCCCATAACCATGGCATGGATGCAGAGCTGGAACAAGTACATTTATTTTGTACTTGAGTAAAAGTACAAGTAACTTTGGAAAAAGCTACTCAAGTAAAAGTAAAAGTCCTTTTTGAAAAATGTACTTGAAGTACAAGTAAAAAGTAACCAAATGTACTTGAAGTAAATGCAAAAGTACTTCTCTAAAAACTTTTGATATGGTCACCCACTGCGAACAAACAAGTGAATTCAGTAGTGTGCAAAGCAAACACTTTATTGAACAGGACAGGATCCTCAGCAGGATACAATGACAGGCTGGCTCCTCAAACAAACTATACATACTATGCAAGACAGTGACAAAATAAATAAAATAATGGTAATACCATATTCAGTAGTGTGTACAGTGAACACTAAATATTGTCTACGACCAGGCCTGGGGATCTATATGTGAGTTAAAATATTGAAAACATGAACCAAGAATACATATATACAACATTTATAGGCCCTAACAATACTTAGTTTATTATTAAGATAAATCTGAGTAACCATTAGTAGTTTAAATTGCCACAGCGAAGGGAATGTTTTGGGGCGATAATATGTTAATTTCGACGTGCGTTTATCACTAATGCAATTCGGGACGTTATTCAGGTCACTAATAGCTCGAACCTAAATCTAAGAACATGTTTTGTTCATATTAAATGCATTTGCACCTTTAGTACAAATAACGACGTGTTATGGTGTAATATATTTGCACAGCAAAATTGAGGCAAGAAGACCTTTTAGCTGCGTAGGTCTAACACTAATAATTTACCGACCACGTGTGTAAGGAAGGTTTGAAGGTGATCAACAGATCTGGCATATCGACATACACAACAAAAAGATCAACTTAACAGTAGCCCCGTGAACTGACTTAATCTCAAACATACTGAATAAGTATGGCCATGGATGCTGCAAATGATCGTTTTCGGCTGATCCTTCTATGATAAATCTTTGAACGCGAATGACACCTGGTGATCATGCCTGGTAACGTCAATGATAGGCCAATCAGAAAAGACTACCACTTGTTGCTCCGGCTGAAATCTATTGATGGATATATGCTGGGGGAAACCAGTTCCGGGCTTCAGGCATTATCGTTCGTTACTAATATTTTTGGAGCTCCAAACTGTTAACGCATAAATAATGGATACTTCGTTACATTTATGAAAAGTACACACATTTGTACTTCGTTACAAGTAAAAGTACTCCTAAAAAAAGGTACTTCGTTACTCACGAAAAGTAAACTTTTCTACTCAAGTACAGTAACGAAGTACTTGTACTTCGTTACGTCCCAGCTCTGCATGGATGGACCGAAGACTCGGTGTTTCAACGCATTGGCATTGGTGAACATGTAGTATATCGCAAGTGGGGACATCCTCAACGAACTTGTGAATGACTACTTTGTGACACACCCGATCGGCAATGATGACAATGATTCGGACTTGTCTGATTCGAGCGAGGACGACTTTGACCTGGAGCTGGCAGAGGAAGTGAACGGATCTGTCAATGGTGACAGTCAAACTGTTTATGACGACCCGAGGCGCAAGATGAGAACACAAATGCCTCTCTTCAGACCCAAACAACAACAGTTGTTTTTAGAGCTAACCACATATTCATGGAAGAGTTTGCTACCTCTTGCGTGTTGATTAGTAATATACGTTTTTGCTAACAAACTACAACTTTTTTGACGGGTGCTCTCTTCAAATTATTGTAACTTTAAAACTAATAAAGTAACCATCAGAATTTGATAATAGTTTTAGTGTTCCAAAGATGAGATACATAGTTACATTTTCTTCACTACATTGGACATGGTGATAGCACTGGATATTTTGATATAATATTAATATTGCAGCAAGATTTTATTTTGACATGAATTATGATGATTCCAGACACTACGACTACTTTTTTCCTGCAATAATGTTTGATGGGTGCCTTCTTCAAAGTCTTGTAACTTTAAAAGTAGCCATCAGAATTTAATAATTTCTTCACTGGATTGTATATCGTAATAGCAGCAGATATTTTGTTATACCATCATGAAGTTTTGTTTTCATGTGAATAATGACTCTCGACTTTAAAACTGATTTTTCTCCTGAACTAATTTTTGATAGGGGCCCTCTTAAAATTCTTGTAACTTTGGTTCTGGTGGGAATATTTGAATACAGTAAACTGTTTTGGAAGTAAAAATAATGTTGCTTTCCATTTCTTGAATAAAAATACATATTATTTTTTTGTCAATGTGACTGGTTTTCCTAGGCCGCCACACAATTATATATATATGATCACTACAACCAAGTAGCTCATTATATCTTACCACTATCAATTAATTCATTTTATGAGGACAATACTATGTAATAAACTATATATATATATGATCACTACAACCCAGTAGCTCATTATATCTTACCACTATCAATTAATTCATTTTGTGAGGACAATACTTTATATAATAAACTTCACTGATTCAACAATTTTCCGATTGTTCAGCAAACTCTGAGCACTCAATGACTACTGGTAAATGCCATTCTGCTTCAGGGCTGGGTACAGTTACACAATTCAAATAATTTACAATTACTTATTTAATGATGAGAAAAGAATCTGTCTTGTGTTTTATTAAGACGTGTTGCCCCCACCCCTCCACTATCTACATATTCCCATTGTATTTGCTTGTGGGTAAGTAATACTACAATCTTGTTTACTCACTTCCCTTATATTTTAAATCTTGATTAAACAAACATCAAATCAACTGATGTTGTTTGTAATAAGGCACATGGGTGTTTGTAATAATTTTAAAGTAACATGTTTATAGCATGTTGATGGATACCACTGATTCAGTTGTAACGGAGAATCATCACCTGTGATAGATTAACTGAAGAGGTTTCCATGTCACTTTCCTCTTGTAATCCATCTGGTATTTCAGTGTCATCACTGTCCTGTGAAAACACATTTTTTAAATGCATTAGAGTCGGAAAGAATG
This sequence comes from Escarpia spicata, assembly GCA_963995525.1. Taxonomy (NCBI): domain Eukaryota; kingdom Metazoa; phylum Annelida; class Polychaeta; order Sabellida; family Siboglinidae; genus Escarpia; species Escarpia spicata. The sequence continues at coordinate 8,905,195 of OZ023207.1, read as the reverse complement.
TAATTTCTGTAATGCAAACATGCAATAGGGATTTTTCAAAATAACATGACATTTGTGTAAACCAGGAGATCAAAAATACAAGAATTTGCAATGAAATGTCTCAACTATAATTTGCTTTATTCTATAAATGACACAGTATAGCAATTACTGCAAATATGGTGGACTTATTGTTAAGCAAGTTAAATTGCCGAAATTAATGTAAACCTCTGCTACAGATTCTCCAACAGGGCTGCTTGGAAGGAAATATGTGAATTTGGCAACTTTTCAGTAGCCCATGTGCATTCAGAGTCTACTGAAAAATGTCACACTGCTTTATACATGCCTCCCTTTTCATTAATCCAAAAGATTAAATCATAAATTCATAAGATCCTGTGATAATGTGACTTAAACTATAGCATGACAATGACATGGTTTGTAAAATGGCAATTATTACTAAACTACTTGGACAATTAAGCCCAAACTGTGTATTTGTCAACAGCGAAAACTGTGGAATGGTAAAAGAATATTGAGTTAATCAAAGACCAAAGTGTGTGGGGCTGAATTGATGTGAGATGAACCGATTGTCATTTTTATATTATAATGCTAATGTTTATTCATAGCGTCTTTCTAATGTATAATTTCAGATGTAGCTTGATTAAGTGCCTCTTTGTAACTAGTGTAGCTTTTATTATATCCAGTATGTCTATATACCTTTGAATTCACTTCATTTGGTTGAACTAAATATTTTAATGGCTTGTTTCAATAAGTGTTTTTCTCTGGGTTGTTTTTCATGATTTTCAGTGGGAACAAATTGATAAATTATACACTGTTTCACATTTTAAAATATTTCAGCATTATATTGCTGTCAGATTAGTCATTATGACAATGACTAATAAAACACTAACTCAATTTGTGTTATTTCAGTATATCTTTGCTAAGTAGTTCTTCATTTATTTATCTACAAGTTTTTCATGTATCGCTTTTTGGTATTTATTTCTAACTTTATTTTGATGGTAACATGTATCTGGTTATTACCACCTCTACCTCACAATGGGTGGAGCTTATACCATGAAAACAGATAACGTAAACTTTCAAACAGTATCAAGATTGTTGGGAAACGAGGAAACGTAATATTATTATCAACCGTTAAACAAAATTCCCGTGAAATTGCTTGCCAAAAGCATTTTTTTCACGAATGTCATCTACAGCGTTTCAGTCAACAGAAAATCTGAGGTGGCAATTTTTCTTTCTGATTTTAAAGAAATGGCAGCCATTGTAGAAAATGGCTGCCAAATCACATTCCCGCATATCTTTACAACTGCGTCACCTACAACCCTAATTTTTGTATCAAAACATGGATTTTAGAGGTCAGACGTTTCAAATATTTACGTTTGGCCTTCTCCGACTTTCGAATCCACCATTTTTAAAGATGGCTGTCGTCAAAACAAATTTCACAATATGTTACCAATTATGTCACACAAAGTCATCATGTCTATGTTAATGTGTATAATTTTGGTCAGCAATTTCAAATATGTTACACATGACCTTTGCTAACATTCATAGATCAACCATTCTTAAAGATGGCGCCCATCAAAACCAATTATCGCTATAACTAAAAACCTACATTACCCAGAGCCATAATGTTGATATCAAAAGATAGATTTTCAGATGCCATTATTTCAAATATATTACATACGCATCGTCTCCAATTGTGAGAGGGTTTACAGCACCCATCGCCAGCCGCTTTCCACATCTGAAGAGGAGTGTGGGAGAAAGAATGGGGAGCCAAGGCGCATCATGGCGTTGCCTCCCACATCTTATGTTCTGAGGGCAATCTTCAGATGATGCTGTGGAAGGCGGCTGATCAGCAATTTCCTCCTCCTAAAGGGGGAGTTTTTTGGCCAGCAGATAAAACAGGCACATATTCATAAACTTACTGAGCAATGAATTTGAAAAAGCTGGGTGCTGTAGTTTTCATGCGGAGGATGCTAAGCTAATGATCGTTAGATAGCACTGAACTCATCATACAAAATCGACTCTGTCCTCACTGGTGAATAAAGATTGCCATAAATTAACATTGCCTCCACTAAACATTAAGTATATGTGGCGTCGCACAATACTGGGCCAAATTGGTGTCCTGTAACTTTCGCTATATTTACTCCATAACCAGCTACTGTGTGGACAGGCTTAGGCCCACGAAGAAAGAAGAGACACAAAAAACACATCCTGTCTGTTTATTAATGTTTAAAAAAGCTGTGGTTGTGGTGGATAACGTAAGTTACAGTGACCACCATTTCGGGTCCAGATCGAGTTCTCTGATCATTCTTAACATTTTAAAAGTCTTTTGGTTGCATTCTGATGAGGTTTTTGGCTAATTAGCATACATCAGTCAAGCAAATTTAGATTTCTGAAAGATTTCACATTCTCATATTTAGTTAAAAGATACCATGTAACTTACATCATGAACTTCACTTGGCATTGCGCCACATAACAGTGCGTAAAGGTATCTGTAGTGTATTCAATTGTATCGTATCTAAACATTGATTAATACAGAGACTCACACAAACAAGTGCTTTCAAATTTTAACTCTGTATTTCTACTCTTTCCTTCCGCCCAGGGATCAGGCCTTAATTACATGAGGAGGGGAGCGGTCTTTAACAGTAGACACCACATCCCTCCCTTATTCAAACTGAAAACATGTTTTCTCAACGTTAATATCTAACGTCCATTTGGTCAACAGTTCTTCTTTTGTAATTATTATGCTTACGTGATCTGGATAATGTTTACCAAATAAAGAGATACTTGTTATTATCATCACTGTCCATCATTTCGTTACGATCAATCTGTAAACACAATCAGTCTCAGAATTTCCACTTTCCACTCATTACTTTAAAATAAAGTCATTCAGGTACTGAGGCGGTCTTCTTTGACGGGGTTGTCTACGATCACCGATGTTCGGGTTGTCATGATCTGCAGCCTCGAGTTCTCTTCTTTCACGGGGTTGTCCACGATCACCAATGTTCAGTTTGGCATGATCGGCAGCCTCGGGTTGATCATCTTGTCTCACCAATGACTCATTACTTGAAACAGAAATAGAGTCTGGAATGTACTCCGACTCGGTGTCATTGTCTGTTTCATCATCTCGTGGAGTTATGTCTGGGGGACATACTTCTTCACATGCGAACAGTTTATCTTGTACTGCACACCATCACGTGATTCAATCACTACCTGGTTACCGTGTTTACGCGTAACTGTGTACGGCACATGTTCGTATGCCGGAGTCAGTTTGTTCTGTTTCTTCTGTTGTAGTAGAACTTTGTCACCCGGTTTAATGGTACTTTCCCGTGCACCTCTTCGGTCATCCGAATACTCTTTCCCTTTCATCTTCAATTTAGTGTCACGATCGCGTACACCCTCATCTGTCATGTTGCTGTTGGATTCGAAGGAAGGTAGTTTCGTGCGAATTTTTCGCCGGAACAACAATTTAGCCGGACTCACACCTGTAGTTGTGCGATTCGTGCTTCTGTAAGCGAGAAGATGTGTGTTGAGTTTTCTTCTCCAATCGCGTCCTTCGACTAGTGCTGCTCTAATAGCCTCCAGTAGAGTTCTGTTGGCACGCTCTACTTCTCCATTACCCTGTGGCCATAGCGGAGTCACGGAACGATGCTTGATTCCATTGGTATGAAGAAATTCTTCAAACTCTGCTGACACTAGGTTTGGCCCATTGTCAGTCGTCACGGACATAGGTAATCCGTGCGTCGCGAACATCGTTTCAAGACTCCTGATAAGCTTGTCTGTCGTGGTAGACTTCAGTATCGCGACTTCCGGGTATCTGCTGTAGTAATCAGTCACAACAAATACGTGTTCTCCATTTGGGAACGGTCCCATCAGATCAAGCGCCAAGTTTTGCCATGGACTATCTGGTAGTCTTGTACGGTGCATAGGTTCTGGTTTTGACTGTGGTGTCACAACTTGACACGCATGACATGATCTTATGGCTCGTTCCACGGCCACATCAATTCCTGGCCACCATAGTTTTTCGCGTAGTCTACTCTTGGTTTTTACTACTCCCTGATGTCCCTCATGCGCCAACTCTATGACACGTTTCCTTAGTGATTTGGGTATCACTATTCGTGTTTGACGTAGGACCATTTTCCCTACGACAGAAAGTTCATTTTTCACCCACTTGTAATCCTGGGGGCACGTTCGTGGGTAACCACTTTTCAGGAATTGTCTCACTGATTTCAGTTCTGAATCAGCTGCTGATTCCCGTTCAATTTCTCGCGCTGTCAAAGCTTGAGGTACTGCGTTAGTTGCAACGAAGTAGATGTCCTCATCTGCAAACTTTGACATTTTGCATAGTTCATGTTTCACTTCGGTAGGTAATTTGTTCACTTGTGTCAGTCTAGACAAAGCATCCGCGATGTTCATGGGTCCGGGTACGTATTTCACCGTGAAATTATACGGTTGCAAACGCAGAACCCATCGTTCAATTCGCGCTGACGGACGCGATCTCGCAGAATAGATTGTCTCCAACGGCTTATGGTATGTGATCAGTTCAAAATGAATACCGTAAAGGTACATGTGGAATCGTTCGCACGCCCACACCAAGGCCAGTGCTTCTTTCTCCGTTTGAGAATATCGACGTTCGACGTCTGTGAGTGTTCTGCTTGCATAGTACACATAACGAAATTCGCAATTTTTTCCCTGTATCAACACAGCGCCGAGTCCTACCGGTGATGCATCTGCAATGACTTGAGTCTTTGCATCCTTGCTCCTGTCGAAGTACGCAAGAGTCGCTGCATTCACCATGCTCCTTTTCACACTTTCAAACGCTTCATATTATTGTTCGCGTTTCCATTGGAATGACACATTGTGTTTAGTTAACCGTCGTAATGGTTCAGCCACTGTTGCCAAGTCTGGAATGAACTTCGAACAGTATGTGACCAGTCCCATGAAGCTACGGACTTCTGATGCATTTTCGGTCGCATTGCCTTCGTGATTGCTTTCACTTTTGAATCGTCTGATGCAATTACATGTCTCGACAGGAAATGTCCCATGAACGTTAACTTGGACATGTAGAACTTTGATTTTTCTTTGTTCAGTGTGAGACCTCTCTCGCTTAGACGTTTGAGCACCGGTTCGAGTCTTCGTCAGTGTTCGGCTTCGTCCCTCCCATGGATGATCAGATAATCGGAGATATTGTTGACTCCTTCACATCCTTGCAACACATCCTGTATGACATGTTGGTACATCTCTGGTGCTGACGATATCCCAAACATTAATCGTTTGTATCGCCACAGTCCCATGTGACTTGTGAACGTCGTGATCTCACGGGATGTCTCGTTTAGCTCTATCTGGTGGTATCCCATTTTCAAGTCGATCTTGCTGAATATCGTGCTATTGTTCATGTCCTCGAGGATTTCATCCACTGTTGGAATTGGATGTCGCTCTCGTTCTACTGCCGAATTTGCTTGTCTCATATCGACACATAGTCTGATCTCTCCCGGCGGTTTTGGAACAACAACTAGGGGAGACACCCAACGGATTGGTCCAGTCGTTCGTTCGATTATGTCCATTTCCTCCAGCTCTCGGAGTTTGCTTTCCACTTTCTTCCTCAACGCAAACGGGATTCTACGCGTTGGCTGTACAATCGGTTGTACATTCTCGTTTATGTGCAGATTCAACTGATAGTCTTTCAGTTTCCCGACTCCATCAAACAGCTTTGGATAGTTACGGAATATTTCGTCGGAACTTGTTTCGGTGTGACCATCTACTTGATTCACTGTCTGGATCTTCACTAGATCTAGTTCCGTTGCTGTCTGGTAGCTCAGAATGTTACCTGAATCGCCATTTACAACTAACACTGGTGCAGCTGTGTATTTGTGTCCCACTTCAATTTCGGCGATAAACTTCCCTCTTACATCTAATGCTTGCTTGCTTCCATATGCAAACACATTTGTCTTCTTTCTGGATAGCTTTGGACAACCAAGTTCTTGGTACGTGTTTTCGTCTATGATATTTACACTCGCACCTGTATCGATCATGCAATGAACTGCTCTCTCATTCATCTTTACAACAGTTTCCGGTTGTTTTATGTACTTCTTCTTCTGTCTATTCACGCTGAATATGTACTCGTCGTCACTGTCGGTGTTTTGTGCAACTTTGTTTACCACATTATTCTTGTACCTGTGTCTTCCAAACTTTTGTTTCGTTTTGCACATCACAGCAAAATGTCCTTTCATATTGCATTTTCGACATATTTCATTCTTTGTCGGGCAGTGAGGATCTCTGGCAAAATGATCAGGCTTCCCACATCTGTAGCATGACGTAGAATGTTGATATCCACATTTTGACCTGCTTTGATATTTTGATCTGGGCCCTTTCTTCGTACCGTTGCTGTTGCTGCTGCTATGCCTATGGCAACCACCACTGCATGGCACTTTGTTTACTTCTTGCGGCATCAGTACATTTCCCTTCTCCATTTTTCTGGCATGCATATCTGCTGCTTCCTCTGCTCTAGCAATCTATTGAGCCTTTTGTAATGTCAGGTCTCTCTCGCAATAGTTTGTGACGCAAACGATGCGATTTGCACGATTCTACAAGTTGATCTCGTATCATGTTGTCTCCCTCGGATCCGAATTCACATGTTTTCGTCAGTTGTTTTAGCCTTGTTACGAACTGGTCTGTCGTTTCATTGTCTATCTGTCTGGCTTGACGGAACACGTGTCTTTCGAAAGGAATGTTGACTTTTGGCGTGAAATAAGTTGTCAATGTAGTTATTGCGTGTTCGTAGTCATCGTCACCACCAACCTCTTCCATCGTGAAGAAAATGTCTTGGACTTCTGGTCCTGCATGATGTAACAGCATCGCCCGCTTTTGTTTCATATCTGTTGCCCCTTTCGCTGTCACGTACAGTTCAAAACTGCGACGCCACTGCGTCCATTTTATTCCGAGTTGGGTCGGATCGCTTTTTGTATCAAACATCGGAATACTTGCGATTTCCAGCACTACTCGTTTTATCGTTCAACTGAGTGTTCATTTGTAGTTTTACTCGTCGCCAATGTAGTGTATTCAACTGTATCGTATATAAACATTGATTAATACAGAGACTCACACAAACAAGTGCTTTCCAATTTTAACTCTGTATTTCTACTCCTAGGGATCAGGCCTTAATTACATGAGGAGGGGAGCGGTTATTTAGTCTTTATTCCGTATTTACCAAATAAAACGTGGTTCGAGGCTATATTTGGCGGAGATAGATCGTAGAAATTGGTGGTGCAGAAAAGTTGATAAACAAGTGGAATTACTGATTGATAAGTATTATTCTTGCCTTAATGTCATTCATAAAGTTGCAATAAACATATATTGAGTAGCAGTTGTGCTTAAAGTTAGTTAGTTAAAGTATTTTAGAACACCTTAGTATAGTGAGTGATAACAGGGTAACTCACTTAGGCGGCTTAGCCTTCGATAAGTTGTAAACAAGATTTAACAAACCTGATTATGTGGTAGAATATATAGGAGATAAAGTAACAACCATCAAACTACTTACATAAGATAATATCTGTGTAAGCCAGTACTTGCTAGATATTTTGATTAGGTAGCATTGTTGTTAAAATTAAGCAAGGGCGATAGTCGGGCGGCGTAACCTAAATAAATAAAGCAGCCTAACATAACGTAATTGATTGTATTTAAATTAGGTCACTACCGGTAATGTTAGCGTTCATGTTAGGATAAATAGTCGGCTGTGTAATTGAAATTTGTAACCTAAAGTGTGCTGTATTACACAGGAAACAGTCTTTATAAAGACTAAGTTAGTTTAGTTATTAAATAAATTCTGATCGGGATATGGCGCCTTGCAAGCGGCAAGTCAAGGCAAAGCTACACTTGGTGTGCGATCACTGCCACAGCTGGGTAGATTTTGCATTGTCCGGGTGTGGAAAGTCATGGGCAGAAAACATGGAGGAAGGATTCACCTTTCAGTGCATTGGGTGTTGGAAGGTGGAGTGTCTGCAGAAGGAGATAGTTAGGTTTACAGATATTGTGAAGGGAATGGAGATGGGAATTAGCAAGGAGGCAGGTCGAATGGAGAGAGACGACAGGGAGAGAGGCGAGAATACTGCAAAACTGAAGGAGAATAGCAGTGGCAAGAAAACTGAGGAAAGGAGATTGAGAGGAGGGAAGGTGATTGGAGGGGAAGAAATTGGAAAATCGACAACAGAAAACGTGACAAGCGTGAAGGTGACAGGGAAGAAAGTGACCGTAGAGAAGGAGGGAGGGAAGATGGAACGGGAGAGGAGAGAGGAAAATGAGATGGGACGAAAGAAGAAGGGACGAAAAGAAGTGAGAGCAAATGTGATAGAAGAGAAGGGACGCTGACAGGAGGAAAGGTGACAAGTGAAAAAGCGACAGGAAAGAATGGATCGGAAGAGAAAGTGACAGGAGAGAAGACGACAGGGGGGAAAGACAACAACCAGACAGATGCAAACCGAAGAAGGAGCTATTCTAAGGCAGTGATTGAGGGGGCAATGAGGAAAGAGAGGGTGTTTATGGGCGACTCCATTATGAGAAAGATGGACAAGACACTGAGCGAGGGGAAGGACTTCGTTGTTTGTTTACCGGGGGCTAGGATTGAACATGTAACTGACAGGGTAGAGAAGGTATTGGGACATGGCAAGGGGGGGGTCTATACTGGTACATGTAGGAACAAATAATGCAGACAGGGAGGGAACAACTGCGATAGTACAGAAGTATAGACAGTTAGTGAGGAAGCTAAAGAAGACGAGAGTTGAACAGGTTATTTTGTCAGGAATTGTGCCAGTAATGGGAGGAAGGGGGGCAACGTATAGAAACTGCAAGAGGATGGCGATCAATGCACTAGCTGAGCAGATGTGTGAAGAAGAGGGGGTGGGATTCACAGATTTATGGGGATACTTTGTTGGGAGGGAAGATATGTACATGAGAGATGGCCTCCATCTTAGTGGAAAGGGGGCAGCAGTTTTCTCAGAGAATCTGCTGCAATCTGTTGACAGTGGGACAGGTTGCATCTGTTTAAACTAGATTTGCAGGGGGAACTCACAGAAAAGCCTGAAAATGGAGGCATAGATAAAGACAGCACAAATAAATTAACAAATAACAGTCTGGAAAACTCTTCTGAAGCTGGATATAAATGTGTTTGTTTAAATGCAAGGAGTATAGTAAACAAAAGAAATGAACTAAACATTATGGTAGAAGATATTGACCCTCATATAATAGGTAAGTAGTAATAGATGTCCTTTACCGGGCACCGTTTGATTATGATAAGAGCAAGAGCAAGAGCAAAAGTACCCGGATGTAGGTCAAGGTCCCGGATGTAGGTCAAGGTCAAAGGTCAACATCAAGTACCCGGATGTAGGTCACGTGGCGCCGGTGGCGCCACCTATCGGATAGGTCCCGAACTAAATTGGGTTGACCATTAGCGCCACCTTGCGGAATTTTTAGGGACGGAGAATAGTCTAACCACTAGCGCCACCTAGCGGATTGTGGTCAAACTAAATGTTCGAGTACTGCCCAAATTAGTGCGTCTTTGTTTGAGCGTTAGCGCCACCTGGCGGATTTTGTGTAAACTAACTTCACCTAGCGGATAGGTCGTGAACTACAAGTGGTGCCACCTGATGGACAAGTTGTGAAGTAAATATAGGAGTACTGCCCAAATTCGTGTCTCTTGCACGCTTGCGTGCAATAGAGCCCCCTGACGGATACTTCATGAACCGCAAACACCATCCCCTAGTGGACAAGTGAGCGAACCCCATGTTAAGAGATAGGGAATTTTCCCCATGTTAAGAGATAGGGATTTTTCCCCATGTTAAGAGATAGGGATTTTCCCCATGTTAAAGCATAGGGAATTTTCCCCATGTTAAAACATAGGTCATTTTATCGTAAAGGTATGCGACCACTTTTCGATTTTTCACTCCATGTTAAAGCATAGGACATTTTCACCCTGTAAAGTATAGGGATTTTTCACCATAGCGCGTATGTAATGTAATCCCTTTATGTGTCGTCATGATGCAGTGACATCGTTAAAACTCTGCACTCTGTGCTTTTGAATTTTCTACTCTACAATCTGTGATCTTTCGGTACGTCCACGTGAACTTTATGTTCTGTTTAACATTTTGGAAGATGAACATCATGTCTAGTGCTAACGTCCGACAAGGGATTTTGCTACCGAAGGCGCAGCCTTCTCCGGCTATGGGACCACTCGACCTCTCGACCCAGACAATCAACCCGGACCAATAGCCACCGATCATTTCAACGACCAGTCCGATGACCAGTTTGATGATCAAAACAATTTCGTCTCTGTCATCAGCTCCGTCAACCAACCCAACCATCAACCTGACGCCGTCACCTCCGACGAAGCGTCAGAAGCTTCACGAGATTTCGGATGACACATCACACGAGAGTACGGTTCGACGTGTTATCGCGTCAAATCCCTCCTTTTTCACGAAAATAGACGTGTTATGTGTGTGTGAGTGAGTGAGTGAGTGAGTGAGTGAGTGAGTGAGTGAGTGACTCAGTGAGTGAGTGAGTGAGTGAGTGAGTGAGTGAGTGAGTGAGTGAGTGAGTGAGTGAGTGAGTGAGTGAGTGAGTGAGTGAGTGAGTGAGTGAGTGAGTGAGTGAGTGAGTGAGTGAGTGAGTGAGTGAGTGAGTGAGTGAGTGAGTGAGTGAGTGAGTGAGTGAGTGAACATACACGAAGGGTGAGTGAGTGAGTGAGTGAGTGTGTGTGTGTGTGTGTGTGTGTGTGTGTGTGTGTGTGTGTGTGTGTGTGTGTGTGTGTGTGTGTGTGTGTGTGTGTGTGTGTGTGTGTGTGTGTGTGTGTGTGTGTGTGTGTGTGTGTTGTCGACCCTTTGATTAGGGGTAGGACGTGCCTAGTCTATGCATTTACAACTTTAACACAGGTCCAAACCGGATAAAGCATAGCCATAGGCATAGGCATAGGCATAGGCATAGGCATAGAGGCTAAAGGCTATCTGGCCTACAGCGCATAATCACGGACAAACAACTTACAAACACTTACAAACAGCTCATAGCCACCAACAAACAGCTCATAACCACTGACAAACATGCTATATCGAGTGAAAAATGTCCCTGTTAACTGGTATGAACTGGTATAAACTGGTATAAATCAAGCCTCAAGGTTCTGTGTATTTGTCCCGTGTTAAGGAAGTTATACGAACTTGTCAGCTAAAACATTCAAACTACCAGTTATCTGTGTAAAATTTTGGTCAAACTGGTTGTCATGTAACAGTATTTGACAGAATATCATAGTACTTACCAACGGTCACAGTGGGTATCCTGTTTGTAAAATATTTTGAAGGGGTATTCCTTGTTCAAGTTTCATCTACATGTATGTCTCATCTGTACCTAGACGGCAACCTTTTATCACACTATCATTCTTAACCTATACGTATGCACGTATGCACGTATGTACGTATGCACGTGTGTGTATAATTGCGTTCAAGCCTCATCTATTTAAATAAACAATCACGCTATGTCAGTATGTGCAATGCACAATGTCGACTCGAGCGACTTGACGCCAAAGAGCCTATAGCAATAAAAAGACAGCGCAGTGCTCGATATCTATATTGTTCGAGGAAAGTGAAGCGTCGTGATAGTGAAGCGTTATGTTAGAACAGTACAGACACACAATAACCGCCCAGATAAGATGTACCAGTATTTATATAGTTTACCGTATTAAGGGTCAAGTGCACACATTGCCCTTAGAACGTTTTTAACTTTTTTCGGACTATAGTATTTAAATTCGTGCTTCTTCGTTAAAACCTTCGAAACCGACTTCTGTCGTAAAACAAATAACCTGGCACGGGTAACCGAAAATGAACTCATAGATTCATACATATATACATAGATACATCAAGAGATGAGACTACGACCGAGATATGTCACGAGACTACGGATGTCACATCACACGAGAGTACGGACGAGACAAGAGGCGGGACTATGACCGAGATATGTCACGAGACTACGGATGTCACATCACACGAGAGTACTGACGAGATAAGAGATACCGCGAGACTACGGATGACACATCACACATCACACGAGATGCCGCGAGACTACGGATGACACGAGACAAGAGACGAGACATGCCCGAGATGTGTCACGAGACTCCGGATGTCACATCACACGAGAGTACGGACGAGACAAGAGGCGGGACTATGACCGAGATATGTCACGAGACTACGGATGTCACATCACACGAGAGTACTGACGAGATAAGAGATACCGCGAGACTACGGATGACACATCACACATCACACGAGATGCCGCGAGACTACGGATGACACGAGACAAGAGACGAGACATGCCCGAGATGTGTCACGAGACTCCGGATGACACATCACACGAGAGTACTGACGAGATAAGAGATGCCGCGAGACTACGGATGACACATCACACATCACACGAGAGTACTGACGAGATAAGAGATACCGCGAGACTACGGATGACACATCACACATCACACGAGATGCCGCGAGACTACGGATGACACGAGACAAGAGACGAGACTATGACCGAGATATGTCAAATTCCAGGCAATTCGACGTGTTACCGCGTAAGATTCCGTAAAAAAGATGGAATTCCAGGCAATTCGACGTGTTATCGCGTAAGATTCCATCAAAAAGATGGAATTCCAGACAATTCGACGTGTTATCGCGTGAGATTTGCTTCAAAAAGATGGAATTCCAGACAATTCGACGTGTTATCGTGTGAGATTCCATCAAAAAGATGGAATTCCAGGCAATTCGACGTGTTATCGTGTGAGATTCCATCAAAAAGATGGAATTCCAGACAATTCGACGTGTTATCGTGTGAGATTCCGTCAAAAAGATGGAATTCCAGACAATTCGACGTGTTATCGCGTGAGATTTGCTTCAAAAAGATGGAATTCCAGGCAATTCGACGTGTTATTGTGTGAGATTCCGTCAAAAAGATGGAATTCCAGACAATTCGACGTGTTATCGCGTGAGATTTGCTCCAAAAGGGAGCAAATAGATGGGTTATCGCGTGAGATTTGTGTGTGTGTGTGTGTGTGTGTGTGTGTGAGTGTGTGTGTGTGTGTGTGTGTGTGTGTGTGTGTGTGTGTGTGTGTGTGTGTGTGTGTGTGTGTGTGTGTGTGTGTGTATGTGTGAGTGTGTGTGTGTGTGTGTGTGTGTGTGTGTGTGTGTGTGTGTGTGTGTGTGTGTGTGTGTGTGTGTGTGTGTGTGTGTGTGTGAGTGAGTGAGTGAGTGTGTGTGTGTTTGTGTGAGTGTGTGTGAGTGTGTGTGAGTGTGTGTGTGTGTATGTGTGGTGGTGGTGGTGGTGGTGTGAGTGTGTGTGTGTGTGTGAGTGTGTGTGTGTGGTGGTGGTGGTGTGAGTGTGTGTGTGTGTGAGTGTGTGTGTGTGTGTGTGTGTGTGTGTGAGTGTGTGTGTGTGTGTGTGTGTATGTGTGTGTGTGTGTGTGTGTGTGTGTGAGTGAGTGAGTGTGTGTGTTTGTGTGTGTGTGTGTGTGTGTGTGTGTGTGTGTGTGTGTGTGTGTGTGTGTGTATGTGTGTGTGTGTGTGTGTGTGTGTGTGTGTGTGTGTGTGTGTGTGTGTGTGTGTGTGTGTGTGTGTGTGTGTGTGTGTGTGTGTGTGTGTGTGTGTTAGAGTCTATCATAGCAAGTGAATTTGAAAACTGCTATGAGCGAAAACGACTATGTCAGTAACATGTAAGGACAACCACCTGACAGGACTTCATTCAAAGAGGCGACCATCAGGGTTCCCAACATCACTCAACGGATCCCAACGTAATTAGTCAGAGTATTGCCATCTACCGACCATGACAGATCTCTATTCGTCGACACGTAGAGGCCACCATGACAGTTCGTCATGACATTCAAGACTATATACACTAGTTTTCGGCGTAATCTCATTTGCATAAATGTAATTAGTCAGAGTATTGCCATCTACTGACCATGATAGATCTCTATTCGTAGACATACTTCCGGGAATACCCGAAGCACAGAGGCCGCCACGACAGTCAAGTAACATCCGGTGCGACATCACTTCCGACGTAGCGTCCCTAGTATAGGCTGCCATAGCAAACGAATTTGAAAACTGCTATGCCCGAAGCACTAAACTATATACACTAGTTTTCGGCATCATCTCATTTGCATAAACAATCAGACCTACCTGTTATGTCTGTGTGTAGTTCACTACGGACGTTAGCTGGTAATGTCTGTGTGTAGTTCAGTAGAGATGTTAGCCAGTGATGTATCTGTGTAGTTCAGCACGGAGACTTTAGCCTGTTATGTATATGTGTAACAAACTTGCAGGATTCTGTGACAAACGAAACACCAAACACTTAGACCAGCGTGTGACAAGAATCAAAGTTGTCGGATAAAGAAAACACCAAACACTTATTAGGTTTCGGCGTCATCTCATTTGCATAACCAATCAGTCCGAACGTGCATCACGTGACTCCCCTTAACACAAAAAACTGTGCACGACCACGAGAGAGGTGACATTCGACGCCACTCAACGGACATCAATGTAATTAGTCAGAGTATCGCCATCTACTGACCATGATAGATCTCTATTCGTGGACACACTTCCGGGAATATCCGAAACACAGAGGCCGTCATGACAGTCAAATAACTTCCGGTGTGACATCACTCCCGTCGTAGCGTCCCCTCCACGTAGTGTCCCTAGTATAGGCTGCCATAGCAAACGAATTTGAAAACCGCTATGATCGAAACACTAAACTATATACACTAGTTTTCGGCGTCATCTCATTTGCATAACCAATCAGACCGAACGTACAGCACGTGACTTCCCTTAACACAAAAACTGTGCACGTCCACGAGAGAGGCGACATTCGACGCCACTCAACGGACACCGATGTGATTAGTCAGAGTAGCGCCATCTACTGACCATGATAGATCTCTATTCGTGGACACACTTCCGGGAATAGCCGAAGCACAGAGGCCGTCATGACAGTCAAGTAACTTCCGGTGTGACATCACTCCCGACGTAGCGTCCCTAGTATAGACGGCCATAGCAAACGAATTTGAAAACTGTTATGACCGAAACACTAAACTGTATACACTAGTTTTCGGCGTCATCTCGTTTGCATAACCAATCAGACCGAAAGTACATCACGTGACTTCCCTTAACACAAAACTGTATCAGGACTTCATTCAAAGTGGTGACCATCATCATTCCCAACGCCACTCAACGGACACCAATGTAATTAGTCAGAGTATTGCCATCTACCAACCATGACATATCTCTATTCGTCGACACACTTCCGGAAATGGTGAAACCGTAGAGGCCGCCATGACAGTCCGTCACGATATTCAAGTAACTTCCGGTATGACATCACATCTATGATAACGACTCCTAGTGGATAATCGGAGTACTACCCCACACGATAGCGAAGGACAACTACCTGACAGGACTTCATTCAAAGAGGTGACCCTCGTGGTTCCCAACGCCACTTAACGGACACCAATGTAATTAGTAAGAGTATTGCCATCTACCGGCCATGATAGTTCTCTATTCGTTGACACACATACTCGTTGGGAATAGCGGAAGCATAGACGCCCCCATGACAGGTCGCCATATCATTCAAATAACTTCCGGTACTACGTTACTTCCGGCGTAGCGTCCCTAGTAGAGGCCGCCATGGCAGTCAAGTGGCTTCCGGTATGACATCACATCCGGTGTAGCGCCCCCTAGTGGATAATCGGAGTACTACGTCACATGATGGCGCCATCTAGCGGGTAAAAATAGATAATTAGGTTAGCTAGAGAACAAAAGTTGGGGTTAACCTCGCGAAAATTTAATGTTTTTATCCCTCTAGGACAAAAACATTAAAAAAAAAGGAAAACGGTCCAAAAAGAAACACTTATCGAAAGAAGCCATTAGAAAAATGTAGTATAAACAAATGATGTGGAAGTCATATGGATGTACTGGAAATGATGAAGACTACAACAATTATAAAGAAGCACTTAACCAAGCTACAGCTGAAATTAGAAATTCAAAGAGAAGCTATGAACAACAATTAGCTAGTAATATAAAACATGACAGCAAGAGTTTTTATGCGTATGTTCGAAGCAAACAGAAAGTTCAAGATAAGGTCGGTCCTCTAGAAGATAGTGCTGGAAATATAATATCAGAGGGATTCATAATGGCAGAAGACCTGAATGAGTACTTTAGTTCAGTGTTTACCATGGAAAATATTAGATCACTGCCAATACCAGAGGCTAAGTTCAAGGGGGCAGATTCAGACTATTTAGGACAATTAATTGTAACCCCGGAAATGGTAGCTAAGAAAATAAGGGCTATGAAGGAGAATAAATCACCTGGAGTGGATGGTATTCCACCCAAACTACTATTGGAAATTGTAGAACAAATTAGCATACCACTTGCAACAGTTTTCAACTTGTCATTAGAAGAGGGAGTGGTTCCTTTAGAATGGAAAGAAGCAAACATTATACCGTTATTCAAAAAAGGTTCGAGAAACAAGTCAGAGAACTATAGACCAGTGAGTTTAACATCAGTGATTTGTAAATTATTAGAAAGACTAATTAAAGATCACATGGTGGATTTTCTTGTTAAACAAAACTTGATAAACCCATCTCAACATGGTTTTTTTAAAGCGAGGTCATGCTTAACAAATATGTTATGTTTTTTGGAAGACATCACTAAGTGGGTAGATGAGGGATCACCAGTAGATATCGTCTACTTAGATTTTCAAAAAGCTTTTGACAAAGTACCACATCAAAGATTACTGCTTAAACTAAAGGCCCATGGCATAGGAAATGGTATAATAAACTGGATAGAACAATGGCTGATTGACAGAAGACAACGTGTAGTAGTTGATGGGGAGGCTTCAAACTGGAAATCGGTATTGAGTGGGGTACCACAGGGATCAGTATTAGGTCCTATATTATTCTTAATATACATCAACGATTTGGATGATGAAATAACAAGCAAGGTGTTGAAATTTGCGGATGATACAAAAGTGTTTAGAAGGATTAAAAGTGATGGAGATAGACAGCATTTACAAGATGATCTTGACAGGTTGATCAAATGGTCTGAAAAGTGGCAAATGATGTTCAATTTTGGGAAATGTAAATGCCTCCACATAGGACATGGGAACGAAGAGGTAGAATATACAATGGGGGGTACTTAGGGTTAACCGTTAGTGCTGATATGAAGATTGCAGAGCAGTGCGGAATTGCAGCTTCAAAGGGAAATCAAATCCTTGGATTAATTAGGCGAAACATAACATACAAGGAAAAAGAGCTAATAATACCGCTGTACAAAACAATAGTTAGGCCTCATTTAGAATATTGTATTCAAGCGTGGAGGCCATATCGCAGGAAGGACATAGATATGCTAGAAAGAGTGCAGAGGAGAGCAACTAAAATGATACCAAATCTGAGGGATCTTAGTTACGAAATACGCCTTAAAAATGCGGTTTAACAACACTAGAGACCAGGAGATTGAGAGGAGATCAGATAGAAGTGTTTAAAATATTGAAGGAATATGAAAATATTTATAGAAATATGTTTTTCTCAGTTAAGAAAGATAAAAGGACTAGAGGACATGAACTTGCATTAGCAAAGGAGCAGAGTAGATTGGATATAAAGTTTTAATTTTCACAAAGGACTGTAAATGAATGGAACAGATTACCTGCTGATTGTGTGGGTGCTAGTAGCGTGAATATGTTTAAAAATAAAATCGACACATACCTCAGACGGGCGGGATACACATAGATAAAAGGGTCGGACTCTCGATAAGCCAAGGGCTTCCTTGTCCACCTGCCACCTAGAGTTA
This sequence comes from Escarpia spicata, assembly GCA_963995525.1. Lineage (NCBI taxonomy): Eukaryota > Metazoa > Annelida > Polychaeta > Sabellida > Siboglinidae > Escarpia > Escarpia spicata. Next base: position 8,887,355 of record OZ023207.1, on the reverse strand, counting down.
ATTCTCTGGGTAGCAATCTTGTTAAATCTTGTTAATAAATGTTCCAACTTGTAATATACTGATATAATGCCTATTTTTTATAATTAGGGGGCAACATATGTTATCGTATATTACAAGTGTTTGAAGGAATGGGTCGCCAAGCAAGTACACGGCCAAATTTTGGGTCGCCACCAAAAAAGGTTAAGAACCGCTGCTTTAGACCTTACGTCATTTTATGAAACGTACTACGAATCCTTGCAGCACGCGCACAAAATCACCATGCTGGGTGCACAAATGTTGTTTGTATTTAACATAGTTGTGCTTCGATCGTTCCGTAACATTGAAAGATGTGCTTGTCTTAAAGATAATTGAATTCCACACAAGACGGTGCTAAATGTGTATCTGCCAACTTTTTCGTTGAAATTCGTGAGATTCATCAGCGGTTCAACACGCTTCCCGTGTCGCGTTGTCTCGGATCTTGACATCGAAAGACTGGGGGAGTCCTCTTCGAGATTTTTAGCCAGAACTTCACGTACACTGAACGAAAATCGATGCCATTTTCAATTCAATCCATATGAGCCTTCAAAATACACTTTCACAAACAAATACAAGCTTTAACCAGCATACAGGCGTCTATCGGATTGTTTGCCTCGTTATCATTACCAGTAGGGGCTAATCAAATAATAGGCATATCATATGAAGTAAATTTATATAATATGCTTTAAACTTTGTTGAAATCGTACGAAATTCCTGACTCTATTCGCAATATTTGCTTTCGAGTTGCAAAGGAGTGTTCTCGTGATGTGACGCCTCAGTGCGGCCCGCTGTGGTTAGGCCAATGTTATGTATAATATTGCAGGTATTTTCTTCCTACCCCGTGATCTCATTTTCCCGGTATATCAAACGTTAGGGGTCAGCACACTGATAGTTTTCCCATTGGCGACTATGTTAACGTTTTGTCTGATTATAAGAAAACGTGACCTATAAAATGTCTTAAACTTCTCACCTGCTGTTATCATCATCTCAATGACATGCTGATAGATTTTGACAAAAATTGCATACTTCTAGCTCTTGCAAAATGTCTGTTTGTATGACACCCGTCAATATTTACAAATGGATGCAGGCAGTAATCCGGCTAAAGGGTCAACTAGCCAAATTGCTGCCAACTACCCTTCCGCTTAGTAAAATCAGCTAAAAATGCACCATTTTACTGTCAACAGCTTCTACAATCACATTTAGAAATCTGACTACTCAAATGCGCTTATGTCAGAGCAGGTGAATATTGTAAACAAATAATTTCCCAAAAATATACTGCACTGTTTCGTCTGTAATCAAGCAGGAAGTCTAACTTTGTCCTGACCCCGTTAACGTTAACAGGGATAAAGATGGGTAATGTTATCTTCCCATATTAATAAACGTCACTTATAGGACAGTGCCACCTAGCGGAAAACCATGGCGCTATCGACCGATTAAGAACTGATTTTGAATTGAATTGAATTTTTATTCAACATAACATACATACATATATACAGCATAATTCCTATAATACATACTAAATAATAAATAAATAAATAATATAGTATATAATATATTGAAATGTTGAAAGGAAAATGCAAGAAGTACAATACTTATAGTTAGCATTTCCCTTTCCATAATACATGTACTTAAAAGATAATCTGACGAATGAGATACATGAAGTATAATTTAATAATCCGTATTTTAACATAGGACTTATACATGCTAATAAGCATGTTTTACTAATTATAGACAATGCAGACTTGATGACATCAGTCATCAGACAGGAACAAGTATCTTTGATGTAGATAAATTTGACACATGAAAAGGATTTGAACATGATGTATAACAAGAGTAAAAAATAAAAAAAGAATTCGAAGAGTACATAATGTATTTATTGATCAATAGGAATAAGTATCGTTGATGTAAGAATACTTGATACAAAATTAAGATTTGAATACGATTATAGCGATAAAATAAAATGTACTATATATTGTATTTACTGACCAGTATAGTGATCTATTTTAATTTACACAGAGCAATCACATACCTACACCTACTCCACTGTTGGCATCTGCTGCTGTAATGCGCAAGACCCTGACGAACGTTTGTCATTTAGCTGACTTACACTAGCTTACACCCCCAATATTGCTGCAATCGGTGGTGTCATATTAGAATTGTTCTATAGTTTAATATACACCATGGAGCCACCGTACTTAATAAAGAACTTCCGTTCAACGCACGATTCACGTAACACAACATGGTGAGCAGCGCTGGTGAGATCTCCGATTTTCGGTGTGAAATCGAAACACACTAACTTCGTAGACATATAGGCCACTTAATAACAAGTTGCAGTCACTATATGCAGTAGTCGCGAGATCTAGAAACGCAACGAACTCTAACAAAATAAGTGTGAAGCCGTGCAAAATTGCCGCTAGAAACGAAAAACTAAATGGCATACGCGTCACGCTCGACAGTGTCATAAGTACGGAGTCCAAAAGTGGTCATATCGATATTGCATTTCGATACGAAAACGCTAAGGTGAGCGCAACGCTTGAGAATGGACCATCTAAGCCCGCCAGAGCCAATGAGCTTCACCGGCAGTAACGTCACTGATACCTGGAAACGCTGGAAGCAACGCGGGTCGCTGTACACAATCGCATCTGGCGCTGCTACGAAGGATGAGGCGATACAATGTGCAATCTTCCTACACGTCGTAGGGAGGGAAGGCATTGACATTTTCAACACTTTCACGTTTGCTGATGAAGAAAAAGACAAAATACGTCCATTGATGGAGAAATTTTAAGCCTACTGTACGCCGAAGAAAAACAACGTATGAGCAATACAAGTTCAACACACGTGTACAGCAAACGAACGAGACCGTAGATCAGTACGTTACTGAGCTAAAGAACATGGCAGCATCCTGCGACTACGGCGATTTGAGTGAAGGCTTGATTCGCGATCGTATAGTTATCGGCATCAGCGATGCCACACTTCGAGCACGACTATTGCGTGAAACTGACGTAGACTTGGCTAAAGCTACACAGATGTGTCGAGCAGATGAAGTATCGAAACAGCAACTGAAGACACTAGCGGGGCCAAATGAATCGACCCACATTAGCGAAGTGAGGAATGGAGACAGTAGGAAAAGGACGACCTACAAAAAGAAGATTCCAAACAAGGTCAGTCGCTCAAAACCAAAAGGACAGAAATGCAAATATTGTGGCTACGACGTCCACAAACGCGGAGAGTGCCCAGCCAGAGACGAGCAATGCAACTCCTGCAAAATGAAAGGACACTTCGCAAAAGTGTGCATTAAGAAGACGTCGGTTCACGAGGTAACAGCAGATGAAGATGAGTCAAAGAGCTACTTCCTTGGGTCAGTGGGGAGTGACATCACTGAGCCTGAACCAGCCTGGTACACGCATCTTGACATGAATCGATCAAATGTTCGATTTAAGATAGACTGCGGTGCAGACGTCACGGTCGTCTCTGAGAAGACGTACCGAAATCTGCATGATAGACCGAAGTTAAAACCTGCAAAAGTGAAGTTGCAGACATTGGGCGGACCGCTAACGTGCAAGGGACAGTACATAGCTAGAGTGCAACGCAACCAGCAGACTGTCTTCATACGCATGTACGTTGTGAGTGGAGACTTCGAAAATATCATAAGTCGTGGAGATGCCGTCAAACTTCGATTGATTGCCCGTCTAGACAGCGTCAAATCAAACAAAATCTACGACCTCGACGTGTTTGGTGAACTCGGAGAACTGAGGAGTAGATCCGTGAGAATCAAGGTGAAGCAAGATGCTGAACCACACTGCTGCACTACAGCTCGAAGAGTGCCTTTCCCTCTGCTAGAGAAGGTGTCGGAAGAACTAGACCGCATGGAACGTCTAGGGGTCATCGTCAAGGAGACTGAGCCGACCGATTGGTGTAGTCCAATGGTGGTTGTACTAAAATCTCAAGGGAAACTTCGAATCTGTGTAGACCTGAAATGTCTAAACACTGCCATCCAACGAGAAAGATATATGGTGCCAACAATTGACGACATTCTACACACACTTGCGGACGCTCAAGTATTCACCAAGCTGAACGCTAGTAGCGGTTATTGGCAACTGCGTTTGCATGAAGACAGCAGCAAACTCACGACATTTATCACCCCGTTTGGCAGATTCGTCTACCATTCGGCATATGTAGCGCAAGTGAAATCTTCCAACGGGAAATGTCAGATGTGCTTCATGGTCTGGCAGGTGTTTCTGTCTACCAGGATGACATTATCGTCAGTGGGAAGGACGTCGAAGAACACGATGCTCATCTGAAAGAAGTTCTCAATGTCATAGAACAATCTGGTCTGAAGCTCAACAAGTCAAAATGCTCCATCCGAAAGTCAGGATTGGAATTCCTGGGACACTGGATCGATGAACAAGGTGTCAGCCCTCATCCAGACAAGATCGAAGCAATCCAGAAAATGCAGAAGCCGAAGGATCTTCCCGAACTGCGTCGCTTCCTGGGAATGATAACTTTCCATGGTAGCTATGTCAAGAATCTTGCTAAGTACACAGCACCCCTAAACGAACTCTTACGCAAGGAGAACGTGTGGTCATGGGGACAGTCACAAATGAGAGCATTTGACGACGTGAAGCGCATCATCTCGACAACGCCTGTCTTGATGTTCTACGACGTTGACAAGCAAACAGCAGTCGCTGACGCCAGCGGATTCGGACTTGGCGCCGTCTTTAATGCAGCAAGACGAGACGGATCAGTGGAGACCCTTCGCATACGCTTCACGTACACTAACCAAGGCGGAGACCGGCTATGCTCCCATCGAGAAAGAATGCCTAGCATGCACATGGGCGTGTGAGAAATTCACCCGTTATCTGCTAGGGAAGGATAAATTTACGCTGTGGACAGACCACAAGCCTCTAATACCTCTCATAAACACTCGCGACATAGACCAGACGCCAATCAGGTGTCAACGGCTATTACTCCGACTGATGCGATTCAACGCGGTGGCGAAACATGTACCCGGAAAGGACCAGGTCGTCGCTGACACACTATCGAGACAGCCCCTTGAATGTTCAGAAACGCCCGATACGGTGGAAGAAGTTCAAGCCTACGTTCATAGCATCATGGCATGCGTGCAGATAAGAGACCCTATGATTAGGCGTATCCGAGACGCCACCGATGCGGACGAAACTCTACAGAAGGTCATCAGCTACACGATTTCAGGATGGCCACGACATACTCAACGCATCGACGGGGACACACGTGAGTTGTTCCACGTGAGGGACGAACTAACCGTGATCGAAGGACTCTTGGTGCGCAATCAGAAGATCGTGATTCCCGCATCAATGAGAGCCGAAATCATCAAGAAAATTCACGAGGGTCATCAGGGAGTGACAAAGTGCCGTGAGCGGGCCAATCAATCGATATGGTGGCCTGGCTTATCAACTGAGATAAACGACTTCGTCAAACGCTGCGGACATTGTCAAGAGCGTCGGTCGACTCGGCGAAAGGAGCCCCTGAAGAGCACTCCGTTGCCTCAGTATCCATGGCAAAAGATCGGCTGTGACCTGTGTGAAGTGAAGGGTAGCACATACATAGTGATGGTGGATTACTACTCAAGATACATCGAAATCGCATACATCAGACCGTCGACGTCGCAGTCAGTCATTCTGAAAATGAAAGATGTGTTCGCTGGATGGGGTGTCCCGGAGACCGTGCTTTCCGACAACGGTCCACAGTTTGCATCACAAGAGTTCTCGGCATTCGCAACATCGGCCCAATTCATCCATCAGACGAGTAGCCCATACTACCCAGTATCCAACGGAGAAGCAGAACGCGCAGTTCAGACGGCGAAAAAGATCATCGCATGCGAGGACCCATTCAGCGCGTTACAATCGTACCGAGCAACACCGATCCCATCGATTCGGTACAGTCCAACTCAACTAATGATGGGAAGACAGATCAGGACGTCATTGCCGACCATCACGTCACAATTCGTTCCACGTTGGCCTGCACCGCTGGATGTAGTTCGAAACGATGAGCGAGCGAAAGCTACCTACACTCGCGACTACAACAAGCGAAACGGCGCGCGTGAATTACGCGAACTGCAACCTGGTGATAAGGTGCGCGTGAAGACGGCAACTGACGACAAATGGAGCAATCCGGCAACAATTACATCGCGAGCTGGATATCCACGGTCTTACATTGTCGATGCAGAGAATGGTGGTGTCTACCGTAGAAATCGCCAGCATCTGTTGAAAGTGCCGCATGACAACCACATCGATGTATCAACTCCCGTTGTCGACGTGTCGTCAGACAAGCAGGAGGCACCAGCCATGCCAGAGACGTCACACGCGAGACGAGAGTCATCCGAGCCGAAGAGAGTCGCCCGAGATCAACCCGATGACAAACCGAGTGCGGTGAGACGATCCAGTCGCGCGGTCGTCCCTCCCAAGAGATTGCACTTGTAATTAGACAAACGAACTTTAAAGATAATTATTGGTTAGCCTTTGTTATGCGTTATTAAGTTAAAGAGGGAGATGTCATATTAAAATTGTTCTATAGTTTAATATACACCATGGAGCCACCGTATTTAATAAAGAACTTCCGTTCAACGCATGATTCACGTAACACAACAGGTGGCACCCCCTGGAGAATGACTGACGAATCAACGTGTCCACTGAAACCAGTTTGTAGCCCTAAATAATTAGCGTTATGTTGTTTTGCAAATGCATCGCCAATTGGTAGATGAGCGGCCAATGGTCCAGGGACACGAATGAACAAAGAAAGAGGGAAGTAGACCTCGGTATCTGGGGGAGATGCATTTACAATGACCCAACATTTGTGTATTAATATATAGAGTATGTAATGTTTAATTCGGTGTCGCGCTTACATTTATCCGGGCATTAAATAATATCCGGGTGACGGTTCTGCGCGTACGCGTATCTAGGGGAATGCATTTAGCACCAGCTACGACTGTCGCGTTTTCATTTATCCGGGTGTTATGTATGTTTATATATTTATACAGGTGTATATATATACATAAATTATAAAATGTTTGCTTCCCACAGACAAACAATTTCTGTCGTAAAACAGTTTCGTCTCCACGCACACGTCACGTGACATACTCTTACACTTGGTCACAAATCAGAAACAGCAAATTATAATTATGTACTCTAACTATAACGCTCATATTACGACAACAAACTAAACATATTCACTAATGCTAAATGACTTACAGTGCATCACGGATAAGTTATTAATAGGCATATATGTACATACCATATAATATACAATTATAATAATAATCATGGACTGACTTCTTTAGCGCCCAATATCCTCGGAAAATCCTACCTCAGTGGCGCAACAAATCCAAACTAATGTGTTACATTATTAGTGTATTTTTTATTAATAACCACTTAACTACACGACCACGATGTAATAGTAAATTTAATATTACAGTCGAACCTCACTTTACAGTCACCCTGGTAATATAACCTCCTTGCAATTAAGGTCACTCTAGGATAGTATCAAATTATTTCTGTAGCAGTATACAAAATTAGTCTCACTAATAGGGTCACCTCGCTATTCAGGTCAGTTTTGTCCATTCCAAAGTGTGACCTCGGGTTCCATTGTATAGTAGCGACAATTTTTGCGAATGAGACTACGGTCAACTTGGTACAACACAGGTGATGTACATAACTACCAGCGACACATGAACGACGACCGTGATACTCTAACACAATCACCTTTTATTTCTTATCATACAAAAGTGTTGACATAAATTACATTTCTGTGCAGCCAACGCGTTGACCCGAGTTTAGTTTGATATGTAGAAAGTACAACACTTCTACCGATCACAGACTGTTTACTATTAATTCAAATATATACTCTGGAATATTCACACCAACCATGAGATGTTTTTGTGTAGTTAGTATGCTATATATAGTACATAAATATTGAGTAATTAACACTGCGCAAACATACACATGCATCAACACAACATGCACACAGAGTAACAAAAGTGGCTAAATATTACTCAAATCAAATAAACTTATCGTTATTATTAACACAAAAAACGTGCAGTGTTCACAACTACAACTTGATATATGCAATTGTATATATATTCAATTAACCCACAAATCTAGTAAGTTGATTTTCTATAGACATGACAAATGTGACCCGCCACTGCGAACCGGGTAGCAAGTCACATGGGTCTGTTCTGCACAATAGCCCAAAATATATGTCGAGGTCATGTTCCATCAATTTTGTGAATTTGGCCGAAATGTATTAACTTCGCCATGGCAGGTCACAAATGTGTGAAAGTAGAAAACGGCTTTGTAAGGATTTGTTGTTAAAACCAACATGTAAAAGCAGTTTTATTAAATTAAATAGTAAAAAATATTACATGCTTGTTTCAGATTATCACAGGTATTAACTTCATAGAAAAAACTAACATTATACACAGTAACAAACGCAGTCTTCTTAGTTGAGCAATTCCTTCAGACAGTGAAATTAATCAAGTGCAAATCATCGCAACACTTGCCAGCAGATGATAGCACTTGACACATACATACATTCAAAACGAAAACGAGGCTTGGATCGCAACAATGTTGCATTGTTATAAGTACTTGTTATTACAATTTGCATCAGCACGCCAACCAAACGCATCATATCTCATGTTGACATTGTGTTTTATGTCCTTATTGTTTTTAGTGTTTTATTGTTATCTATTATTTGTATGTATTGTTTCAGTTATCAGTCCTGTTAGTGGGTTCACAGGACATGTTAGAATCTGAATAAATACAATACTGTACAACTCTCTCTGGAAAGTAATACACTTGTTGCTTTCACATATTTTAAACCATGAATAAAAACAACAATGATAACGTTAATAAATTAATCTTGTTGACATTGTCACTTTGTACGAGGTGACGCTGTCAAGACGAAAGGAAGTAATTGTGTCCTATTCAGACCAATAAATTTATTAAACTTGTACACTTATACACACAACTACAATGGAGGTGTAGACGCAGCATTGCATGACAGTCTCGGTATTCTCGCCAGCTCTCAATTACACCAACAGTAATTTTAATGAAAATAAATTCATTTCACAAAAAATATCCATTGGCCTCGTTTTTATGTAATTATTTGCACATATGTATATAGTGGTGCCCTCTATCAGCTATATTTATGCTTGGTTATTTTTGGAACCACATTTTACTATAAATATATGGACCAAATACATGGCTGGTATACAAAAAATAAACGGTTTTTAAGGCAAAACATCTGATTGCTTTATCTTATATTTGTACCTTAAATCTGTTGGCACCAGAAACTAGATACGTGCGTGCACACACGTGCACACATACATACGTAATTATGTACATTCATAACTTAATCATAAATCTTGCTGTACTACCGGTGAGTCGATACAATCCGCTCTGCCGCGTTTTCCAAAATAAACAAATATATATTACTAAACTGCATATTTGTTCGGCAATTATCTACTTATCCAGCAAGTCTCGTTGATATGCTAGTTACGCCACAATGATCCCCATGTCCAGCAGGGGGCACCACTAGTGGGTGTGATCGCTGTCACCTGGTGTCATCCAGATCATCTCCGCTGTCGTCCATCTCGTTCTTCTGTTCTCTCAATCGCTTCTTCCTTTCAACACAAATCAAACAAAAGGTTTAGCATTTTCTTACCAAAATGTGTAGTTCCAAATACAGTGCACTCCACAAAACTCAAACTCAGTTAAGTCAATTTTTCACATAAGTTAACTCTTTTTCCTTGGTCCTGGTTGTCTTTGTATCTCATATAGTATACAACAATCCGTCTAAGTCGACTTCTCCTAAGTCGAAGTTTCAGTTAAATCAACTTGATTTCACCATACACTCATATTTCTTTTATTAGGTTAACTCGAATTTTGTAAATTTTTACTACAAAACAATGAAATTCTGTCTGCCCACACAGCTATACAATGCTATTACCATATTAATTGTGGATTTTTAAGGATTCAATTTCTCTTACATACTGACATTTCTGGCATTGCGTTATCTGAGCGTATTTTAGTGTATGGGCTGGGAAAGTGCAGACTTTGTGTAAAGATCACCGATGACAACGTACAAAACTAAATACACACATCCTGATAAGTGGAAGTTCTAATAAGTAGAAGTATTTCAATAGATCCGTGCAGGTTCGACATATCCAGAGTAGACTGTATACATTGAAGGTAGTCCGTTCAATTCTATGCAGAATCATGTTATGTAGTATCAATTGCATGTATCCTGGCATATTATCGCCAAAATATGTTTTAACGACGCAGAAACAACTTTTGAATTCAACATGTCTAGGTTTACAAAACTTGCTGCGCTCTTACTCAAATCCCTGAATAGCAGCCTGGGATAATTCTGAGGAAGGTCGTGATCCAATGATCCAATGAGGGTATGATGACGTGTATATATATGTCATTTGTAATCAGACCTGAGGCAATACTTTTGAAAGTGGTGCGTTGCCGTGGAAACAAACTGTTTCCTCCTCAAATACTTACATTTCAACAACTGGTTCATTATAAGACATAATTGTAGACATAATTAATACTGTATAAAATGATGTTACGATCAAAGAAATGGACAAACACCCTTTAATACTATTCAAATTTCAATACGTATCTACAGATGCTGTGTCTTTACTCAAACTATCTGAGGCATCGGAGATGATGAAATCATCCCAAAATAGAAAAACATTTGAAAAAGGAAGGAAGGTGAACAGGAAAACAGCGGGAAGAAATAAGGTTGGATGTGTATGGAAATAAGGCATCGGGAGCGGTGGATATTGGGAAAATTGACAACGTGGTCCCAATAGAGATGTTTATGGCAGTGCCCCGGGAGCATTTATATATTGGGCTCATCGGGGGAAAATCATCAATAAACATAATACATTTTTTATTTTAAAAGCTTTTTAAAAATGCAAAAAACCCGCTGGCGTATCATGGAAGAAACTATTTCACGGCACACCAGTGAAAGTGCTTCAATGGCGTGTCCTCGTTTTGACAGTTCTCAGAATACATGAAGACTTAAAGAGGAAAATCGAGCTTATGAGTTGATATGAATGTTACACAAAGAGTCCCCAGGTGGAGAGACAAGACACAGAAGTGGAAATGTAGAAAGGCACTGAAGGCGTCATGCCACAGTTAGACTTCCTGTTTCATTAGAGACAAAAAAAGTACAGTTTATTTTGGAGAAATTATTTTTACAAAATCCACCTGCTCTGACATGAGTGCATGCGAGTAGTCAGATTTCCAGGTGCGATTGTAGAAGCTGTTGACAGTAAAATGGTGTATTTTTAGTTGATTTGGCAGCAATTTGGCTAGTTCACCCTTTAGCTGGATTACTGCCTGCATCCACTCGTAAATATTGACAGGTGTCATACATAGAGGCATTTTATGAGAGCTAGAAATATTAGATTTTGACTAAACTCAACCAGCATGTCAATGAGATGATGATAACAGCAGGTGAGAAGTTTAATAATTTGAGTACGTCTCGTTTTTTTAATAATCATACAAAACGTTAACATGGCAACCAATGGGAAACTAACAGTGTGCTGACCCCTGTAAGTAATACAGGAGAGAATGAATGGAAGGGCAGAGGTTGGATGTCGGTTGTCTGATGTGTCAGAAACATTGACTTGGAGGAACAAGGTACACGTGGCCGAATACTGCTTATCATAGTGACGGTGATTATCAGAAGGAAGATCTGCACAAATGATGTTCTTAGGAACATTCTGTACACAGACGATCCTAGGCACTAGTAGCATTATACAGAGGCCTCTATAGGAAGCTCTAGACTATTGTAAGGACGTGTAGGATGCAGTTGGTAACATTGCATACACACGAATGACATAATTGATAGACTTTTCTAACATACTTAATATATCTTAAAGCAAATAAACATAGTATATGCATTCTAACATCAGGCTGGAGGAAGGAGATCATTTGGTTGGAGGGAATAAGATCATCTGATTGGATGAAAGGACATCATCTGGTTAGAGGGAAGATCATCTGGTTGGAGAGAAGGAGATCATCAGATTGGAAGGAAGGAGATTGTCTGGTTGGAAGGAAGGAGATCATCAGATTGGAAGGATGGAGATCATCTGGTTGGAGGGGAGGAGATCATGTGGTTGGAAGGAAGGAGATTATCTGGTTGGAGGGGAGGAGATCATCTGGTTGGAAGGAAGAAGATTATCTGGTTGGAAGAGAAGAGATCATCTGGTTGGAGGGGAGGAGGTCATGTGGTTGGAAGGAAGGAGATTATCTGGTTGGAGGGGAGGAGATCATCTGGTTGGAAGGAAGGAGATTATCTGGTTGGAAGGAAAGAGATCATCTGGTTGGACGGAAGGAGATTATCTGGTTGGACGGAAGGAGATCATCTGGTTGGAGGGAAGGAGATCATGTGGTTGGAAGGAAGGAGATTATCCGGTTGGAAGGAATGAGATCATCTGTTTGGAGGGAAGGAGATCATCTGGCTGGAGGGAAGGAGATCATCTGGTTGGAAGGAATGATATCATCTGGTTGGAGGGAAGGAGATCATCTGGTTGGAGGGAAGGAGATCATCTGACTGGAGGGAAGGAGATCATCTGACTGGAGGGAAGGAGATCATCTGACTGGAGGGAATGAGATCATGTGGTTGGAAGGAATGAGATTATCTGGTTGGAAGGAATGAGATCATCTGGTTGGAGGGAAGGAGATCACCTGACTGGAGGGAAGGAGATCATCTGGTTGGAGGGAAGGAGATCATCTGACTGGAGGGAAGGAGATCATCTGACTGGAGGGAATGAGATCATGTGGTTGGAAGGAATGAGATTATCTGGTTGGAAGGAATGAGATCATCTGGTTGGAGGGAAGGAGATCACCTGACTGGAGGGAAGGAGATCACCTGACTGGAGGGAAGGAGATCATCTGGTTGGAGGGAAGGAGATCATCTGGTTGGAAGGAAGGAGATTATCTGGTTGGAAGGGAGGAGATCATCTGGTTGGAAGGAAGGAGATTATCTGGTTGGAAGGAAAGAGATCATCTGGTTGGAGGGGAGGAGGTCATGTTGTTGGAAGGAAGGAGATTATCTGGTTGGAGGGGAGGAGATCATCTGGTTGGAAGGAAGGATATTATCTGGTTGGAGGGAAGGAGATCATCTGACTGGAGGGAAGGAGATCATCTGGTTGGAGGGAAGGAGATCATGTGGTTGGAAGGAAGAAGATTATCCGGTTGGAAGGAATGAGATCATCTGTTTGGAGGGAAGGAGATCATCTGGCTGGAGGGAAGGAGATCATCTGACTGGAGGGAAGGAGATCATCTGACTGGAGGGAAGGAGATCATCTGACTGGAAGGAAGGAGATCATCTGACTGGAGGGAAGGAGATCATCTGACTGGAGGGAATGAGATCATGTGGTTGGAAGGAATGAGATTATCTGGTTGGAAGGAATGAGATCATCTGGTTGGAGGGAAGGAGATCATCTGGTTGGAGGGAAGGAGATCACCTGACTGGAGGGAAGGAGATCATCTGGTTGGAGGGAAGGAGATCATCTGGTTGGAAGGAAGGAGATCATCTGGTTGGACATGTGCTACGAGCAGGAGTAAACACACTGTGGGTAGAAGTGATGACAGACAGAAAAGTATCAACAAAAGATTATTAAGAATACGAGTAAAGCCAGCCTACCTCTGCGAGCTGGAGATGGTGTCACTGACAGATAACAGAGGCTTCGTGTTTGCTCGATACTAAGATATACAGGAAAAAAAAGAGTGGACAGACAAAGGATGACCTGAGGGGCGGAATGGGAGGGAGTTTGGCTGAAAGGGAAGAATAGTAGGAAGCTGAAAGATGTGGGAAGAACACGTGGTGTGGATGTAGGCAATGGGAGAGGGCACAAGGTGAAACAATGAGACCATTAGAAAAGGCATAGAGCACTTTTAAGGTGGCACGTAAGGAAAGTGGAGGATGAAAGACAGAATGTTGGCACTAGAGATCAGTAGAAAAGGACACCAATTAAAGCAGGGTGTTTATTTATAAGGGAGGAAGAAAGAACGTACAATTGCTGCAACATAAAATAAAATTTAACAACAAAGTAATACAAACTTTAAGCATTATCAAATGATAACAAAACATTACATACTTTACGCATTACCATAATGTAAAATGACCGAGCTAGCGTGCATGCGTATGCACTTCTGTGTGTTTGTTTGTGTGTGCGTCAGGCTCTTAGCAAAAAATATTTTTTGCCAGACTTGAATTAATAGAAAATGTGTTTTTTTGCACATGAACACTTGAGTGGAAGCCATTCATGGCAAGCACATTCATTTGTGGCCAGTTAAGTTTTATCCCTGACAAACCAGTGCTATTTGAGCCATTTATATAAATAATACTGATCCATTTGATTTGTCTCACTACGAGTTATGCCAGTGATAGTCATTAATGTCCACTCCTAGACTTGGAACTATTAGTTAATGTAGTGGCCAGCTGGCTCCCTGTAATGTCCACTGCCTTATCAGTTGTAATCACCAGTCTTGGCCAGTCATCTCATGAAGACAGGCAGATAGGTTTCTGGCTAAGCACCTGGTGTGGTTGCATGTGTGGGTGGGTGGGTGCGTGTTTGCGTGCGTGCATGTTAACGTTTCATTGCTTGGCTGTCTGTATCTTGGGTGCCAAATTTTCAGGGATTAATCGACAACCTTTCGGAAGGAAACTATAAACTTGTGCATGTTTTCCAAATTTGCCTTTGGTTAAGGGTTCTTACTAGTTCTAGGGTCCAGGGGATGTTTGATATAACTTGTATTAATGCGAATAACCGTTTCAAATTTATGTCAACAAATGTCATTTACATCATAACAGATGTCATTTACTAGCGCCATCTGGTGGATGGGCATTTTTGCTAGTTATGATACCTGAAACAACACAAATTTGAAGCAGGCATTGTAAGTGGTAAGATGAAGTTAGGTCTTGCTTACCTTGCTTCAATTCGCCTGCATTTGGGACAATCAATATTGACATGGCATGCTCTGTGGTAACACGACTTGCAAGCTGAAAAACAGAAACATCTGTGTAGGAAAAACTTGGTAGCAATAAACTTTCGTTGCTAAAAAGGACAATAACTATGGTCAAATAAAACTGGTATCCTTTTATGTATAATTGTGTATATTTATATTTTTAAATGTAGGTGGTGTACTATTTGGACAATACGCCTTCATTTCGATGGTCACTCTATCCAGAGGCAATGTCCATTGGACAGGGGTTTATAGTACTAACATTACATGAATAATTACTTGTTACATATTGTAAACTTGAGGTAACCATACTTTCAGTTGAAGCAAGCTTTGTGATGAGACCACTGGAGGATCGAGTACACAATCAACATGATGCTCCTGACCTCTGTCAAGTTTTGTGTCGCCAACGATGTTTACATAAGTAATATGTGGAGGGTTTCCGGGCAAGAAACGATATATCCATTTTCTTCGTTTTGAGAAAAAGTCACTTTTTGCTTCATCCTCAAAGTTTAAACAACAACTTGTAAATAAGTTGATATATATTTAGAATCCCAAATCATAGAGAATGGTGGCAAACTCTGAAATATTAATTGCACATTTGTTACACAAGATGTGATTTAAAATGATTGCGTTATCAAAACGCTGTATATTCATATAGCGCGCTTATCGTGTTTAGAACTCTATTTTGTGCACATCATCTCATGAGAATGTTTTGCGCTTTTGTATAAATTAGATATTATCCTAGCTGAACAAGTGTTTAAACAAACTCTTACTCCTGGTTTGGGCGAAAATTTCAAAAATGACATTTATCGCATTTTTCCCTGAAAACCTTCATGTGTGCATTGCGTGACATCTGCTAAATCAATCTTTCCCACACGCAGTTCTTGCCTAAACAACTTTGCCTTATCTTTTTGTCATAAACAGACTCCAAATTGTCAACAAAATAAACAATAGATAGTCTGAATGCTCGGTGTGTCCACTGTCCAGCATCCATTTTGATGGTTTGAATGATCTCGTTGCTAGGCAACAGATCACATGATGGATAGGTGAAATAGTAGGCACACACACATGGAGGGTAGAGGGACACAAGACATTCAGAAAACTGTCACAAACAAAAATTATTATTAAAGGTGCTTCTTCAATTAAATTTTTCATTCGTGTCATTTCCAATCTATTTTGCCTAAAAGCAGACCACTACAACATGTTAGTTCGACTGCGTAATGTATTGCAAATTTTGTTGATGTGACCACACCTTTAACAGGAGTATTCCACCTACCTGGACACTGAACAGTTCTGTGCAGGTCGAATGGGAATATGATGTCCGTGTTGTTGCTACAGAGTTCACAGATGAAGCCCCGGGCCTGACACAACTAAAGGTACAAACACACGTGACAATATCAACACAACTAATTGTATATTTTTGTATGGCAGCATTATTGCTGCATAGTTACATTATACCAAAACCTATTTTCCTGTGAGAGGACATACATATGCTGCCCTCTGGTAGCTACTGGTGCAAATGGAAGTATGTAAATATTTGTATTAGTTTATTAATTCTTCAGAACCATTCTAAGACTATACCGAGTCACTGTAATGTTGCTTCAGTCGTAATTCTTGTGTCTTGCAATTGTGATGATTGTGTCAATTGTCTTCGTAGTCTAGCTTACCAGATTATTATTTTAACCAGCATTGAGCACTCCAGTTTAATTTTCAATTATCTTTTTACCATCAATAGCATCAGACAGTAACAATGTGCTTCATTCAATAAAAGTAAAAAACACTTGGTATGTAATTAAGTACAATAATAGGATATACATAATAAAATACAAATATGTTTATTTCAACTTTCATCATACATTTTCCATGCTTAAGTAATGAATCATTTTCAATTGAAAGTGTAGGTGTCTATAGAGGAACTGTGGAATAAATACCTCGCACTTGCTGACATGTAGAATCGAGTTGTTGACAAGTTCCTGCAGTGTTACTAATAGCGCCCCCTGTCTCACCTAACACATTAATTAATCAATTAAGGTGACATTAATAACATGGTGAAATAAGTTAAGAAAAAATGTGTTAAATACGTGAAGTAAATAAAGAATTCAGTAAAAGCACATTACTCGAGCCTTCTCGCTTGCTGCACCAATCAGTTGAATTCACTACTTGTGTCAGCGTTCAAGCAGGAAATATAGGTTCATTTTGCCAACATATAAAAGTCCTATTATTTTGTTAATATTGCCTATCATCCTTAGCTTCTTGGCAACCCCATTCCATCCTTCTATTGATGACTTTTGCATTGTACGCAATTATGGCAAAGCCTAATCTTTCGGCTTTATTGCACCACTGAGATCAGATTTTTTTAGGATATTGGCACTAAAAAGTAATTTTATTAGTAGTAGTTTTCTTACTTAGGTCATGGAAGGCTATGAAAATATCTTTAAAAATGTATTACGAATACAACAAATACACAATCTGTTTGATTTTGTTGACATAACACATAATCTGCTCTCACGCCAACCACACATCTGCATCCTATTAGATTAGAAAACATAAATATATTTTGTGAAAATATGTACTGTTATAATCTAGCGACATATATCATTGCCATATTTACAACAAATAAGGAATGGGAAGACCAAGCCTGAGATGGAGGGACAGCATGAAGGAAACGGGTTATCTCTGGGAGTAATTATGCTATACAAATAAGGTTTCCAGC
The DNA here is from genome assembly GCA_963995525.1 of Escarpia spicata. Classification (NCBI taxonomy): domain Eukaryota; kingdom Metazoa; phylum Annelida; class Polychaeta; order Sabellida; family Siboglinidae; genus Escarpia; species Escarpia spicata. The sequence goes on along the minus strand of OZ023207.1, from coordinate 8,869,604 downwards.
ATTGCATTCAGCAGACTCTGCTCTGTTAAATGATCAAACATTTTTTTAAATTCATCAATAGTTTTAAAGATATAAGCTTATTTGTTGCCAAAAACCAAAGTTTTTTGCAGGCTACCCCAAAAAATATTGAAAAAATAAAAACATAACTTATAAAAAAATTAGTGGCCATTTTGTTTGTTACCATGGAAACGGGGGGGGGGGGGTCTGGCCAAAAAAGTCCAATATATATGCTGAAAAAATTGCACAAATAAAAAAATAATCCTGTCTGCCTGCTTTGTCTGGCCTTAAATGACATGGACCCCAACCCCACACAGGGAAGAAGAATTCTTGTCCTTGCCTGAATGAGTTCCTGCAGGGAGTACAGATGTACGTCGTTTGTCCAATGATGAGGCATCTTAAGCAACTGCTGTAGCTGGCTGCAACAAAACGAAGCTCGTCAAAATATCAGAATTTGAACACCTAAAAATAACTAAATTCTCAGCCGTCCGTAAACACAGAGTAAAAAGCAAATTTTTTATTGCTTTTAGTGTAATGAAAACATCTTTTAAGGGATGGTCTCGATGTGCAGTCTAAAGAAATGTTATGCATTTAGCAACAGTGCAAACAACCCCCTCTCACGCCAATACTAATGACAAATGCATCAATACTGACTGGGACTGGCAATTTTTCCAATTCAAAATAGACCGGCTTTGGTCTGCTTCAGTGGACTGTCTAACCCAGTAACATTTAATAAATGGACTACATATGCTGGCGTAGATTATATACTCCTAACAGCAACATACGTAGACCAAATATGCATAAGGCGCCATCCTGGGCAGACCTCTGTTTTTAAGCACACCAAAGCTGGTCTGCTTAAAGTTTTGACCTTTGGTTGCGTGGATTTAATACGTTTTTTAAAATTTAAACTGTTAGTATACATCGTATAACCAAATGTACAACGATATCAATAATTTACCCCAAAATTTTTTTTTATATTATTTTGAGAGCATTGTTCTCAGAGCTTGTATATCCTATCTCTCAAAATGGTGCGGTCTGCGTATACTGCCTTTAGGATCATACATATATATATACATTTATACACAGTGGAAGCTCATTGTAAAGGTCACTGTTGGGACTGGGATAAAGTGACTGAATAGGGAGGTGACCTTATTACTGAGACTAATATCCTACACTTTACAGATATAATTTGGGACTGTTCTAGGGTGACCATAAATGAGAGGGGGCTGTATTACTGAGGTGACCGTAATGCAAGGATCAACTGTAATAAAAAAAGGCTGTATACAGCCAGAATTGACCTATCCATCACGTGATGTGTTGCCTATCAAAACCTCCGTCAAGCCATCAAAAAACACATGGTGGGTTCAGACATTCCGTTGTACATTTTGTTGAAATACTGGTCACAATTGTTCCGTTGTGACAAAAACATAAGGCAAAGTTTTTAAAGTGACAACTGTATGCGGGAATGTTTGATTTATGAAACATCATGCGGCAATAGTAATGTAATTTCTGTGTATATACCATTATCAACACTGTTGGCAAAGCTTGACGGAGGTCACGCGCAAAAATTCGATTGTGACATAGGCAAACCGCAACGTACTGGATACATCTATTCAGTTTCCTCATATTTTTACCTCGCTCCATTCCTACACGTGCTGAGGAATGCCTTGAGATGGTACAGCTGAATGCGATATTCCTCCGCCCTACTGAGGACGCGTATACGTTGATACAATGCTGGGTTGATGTCATTGATGTTGTAAAGGGGATCGTCTCGCATTCGGTCAAGGAGGTCTCGGGCGAAGTTTGACACATAGTATCGGGTGAAATCCCAGCGATGGAGGATTCGTGCGGGGATGAAGGCCATCTCGTTGCTATGGCAACGGGGGCAGAAGAACTTGCCGAGGTATTCACAGTAGCGGTACCGACGCATGTATCCTGCAACAGTAACAGTTGCCGTGGTGATACATTTTGTATCTGATTCCCCAAGCACCCGAAAGTGATTTTTAGCTTTGACAATGTGTGGAGGTGGCGCCATCTTCTGGATACTTGTGTAATTTGTGTCACTAGATTCGTTAGTGTGTCTGTTATGTGTTAGGAGTATTTTATCAATTTACATTTACTGGAATATATATTTAACATTCTAAATCCACTGGAATGTATAATAATCAATGTAGGGCCATCTCAGATTCCCTTTATATTATTCAGCATCACAGAATGCATTACCTGGCTCGACCTTGGCTCCACATCCCGCACAGCGGAAGTTCTGTCTGGCCAGAAGCACCTTCCGTCTACAGCAAAAACATTGCCAAGTTGTCTACTGCAAAAATAATCTGTTTATCAGCTCAAGATTCACAACAGAAAGACGCATGGATGATTTAGATTATGCATACTATTTTAAACTAGGCATATGTCTCTATATATGATCGTAATATGCTACATGTTGTGCAGGTGAAATCGTTCAAAATTCAAATAATTTCATTAAAAAGTTTTGACTACGCATAACAATATTTCCATTTAGAGCAACAAATTTAAATGGTGGACGAGATAGCCTCTGGCTTGTTGACAATCCTACATTGTTATCTACGTATGACATTTGTAAAACAAATAATATTCATGCTGCTAGCTTTTATGCATCAATAGAACTTTTATTCCATTCATTTCATCTCCGAACTGTAAATAGTTTGTGATATCTGATCTACATTTGTCCTTCTCTGATGTCACTTCACATACATTACATAGACGATGAGAATCTTACAGAAATGCAAATTTAAATCTGGTTTTGGGATAAAATCCAAAATAGTGTGTGCACGCGTGTGTGTGATGTGTGCATGCGTGTGTGTGTGTGGTGTGTGCAGTGCATGCATGTATGCGCGCATACGTGCGTGTATACATCCTTAGCTTACCTAGGTGGTGGGTGGATATTGAATATAATCTGTGCCCTGGGTGGAGCCCACTCCAAGTTCCCTCGTAGTCGCGTCTGAAAGCATCTCTCTCTGGTGTCACAAGTCCCTCCATCATATACACATATCTTTAATCAGATACAAATTTATATAATTTTTTACTGTGATACCACAATGCAGAAAATAGTAAACAGAAAGAATATAATTTTGCTAATTTTGGGGATAAATTAAACACTGATATAACTACACATGACAATACTAATGTTTCAATGATAAAGAATTGTTCAGATTTTTAATTCGTCTACGTTTTCTTTCAATTTTCACTTTTTTCCTGTGTGTTTTCTGCTTACCCTTTTCCCACTGCCACGTAGATCAGCATTTTCCCCATCATCAGGAGAAACAGGGTACGAGTCAGGGAGGGGTAGTAACTGAAACAGAAAATGTACTTATATGGGTATGTCATCAACATGAATTGTACAGTATGTTCAGTTTTATTATAAATTCATGTCACATAGTACTGTTTCCACTCTTTATTCCTGAAGTATTAAAAAATCTTTTTAATAACCTTCATCTATTCAAAGTTTGCAACAGGCCAAATAAATTAAAACTATTCTAATTTTGTTTTAAATTGAACATTATCAACTGATGAATACCAACCTGCATTTAGTACACTGAAGGAATTTGATAGATGTTTGTTAAATGTGAATATTTCATCTGGCCTCAAGCCCCACCCCATCCTAACAATTTTGTTAATAAACATTGATATGATGATACCAATATATTAACAGCATCGATCCAAACTGCAAAATATCGATGTCCACTGACAGATAGAATTGCCTTTGACCCCCCTCCCCCAAACAAAAGTAATTTTTTCGGATATTGGATACTGACATTCTGAGATGATCCCTTATTAATAGATAATATTTAATTAATAGATAATGTCAAATTACTTTATTTTGAGTATTAATACACGTGGGTGATGAACATTGATCAATTAATGAGAATCTCTTAGTTCCAGAGGTTTAGTGGAACCTCACTATTTAGGAGCCTCTGGACTGGGCAAGTCACCTGTATGGCAAGGTGACCATAATAGCAACACTAATTTTGTATACTTGTATGTAGAGAAATAATTTGGGGCTTGTCCCAGGGTGACCTTAATTGTGAGGTGACTGCATTACCGCTTTAGTTCCTTAAACTTTACAGTTGTCTAGTGATTGATTTATCTTGTAAAAAAGGCAAGTTCTTATATAACGCAGTATCCAGGCTTGCTCAAAGCGCTTTACACTTTACTCCCTGCCAGACGCCATCTCGACTTCTCTGGGAAGCTTCCGGCCACGCTGCAATTAATGTGCGAAGATATTTGTAAACAAATATCCCCCGCTGTCTATAGCCAGGTACTCATTCATACAGCTGATTGAACTGGAGCAACATAGAGTGAATGAACATGTCCAACGTTCAACACGGCAGCACAGGATTCGAACCCAAGTTCTGTCGGTTGAGAGTCTGATGGTCTAGCCACTGCAACACTGTGCTAGGAGCCCACTATCTTATGAAATGGTCCCCATAAATGTAATTATTATTTGAGTCGGTCCCTACTCACCGCCTGTGGCGCATCCTGCTCAGACACAAGCCAGACAAGATCTGAAGCCTTTGGAAGCTGTTTCTCAGAGAATCGCCGCAGCAGCGAGATGGCCACCGCCTCGGCCGCCGAGACACTCCCTCTACTGGACGAACTAGCAACAAACAACACGGTATATATACTGCTGGTAAACAGTCATTGGACCATCTACTATAGTTAATATAGTGATATTCTCTTGGATCCCCAGAAAAATTGAGCATAACAAATTGAAATGTTCAATACATACATTCTACAAACAATGATATGTATAAATGATTGTGCTATTTTAAAAGTGAACATAAATGCAAGTGAAATTAACCAACTGTTGTAAGTGATGGATTATGCTAAACAGTTGGGTTGCATATTATACAAAAGTATTGTATAGAAATGTTATCAGATTTATGAAAGTTATGGTGCTTCTGTAACAAGTGGTTTTTGTTTCAACTACGTGGTACATAGAAGTGGTATGGAGTTATGGTCATCATGCTAAATGGCAACATTTGAGCTTAACACTGGTATCATTGTCTTCCATGTAAGTCTACTGTGTTTTGGTTTCAACTACGTGGTATATAGAAGTGGTATGGAGTTATGGTCATCATGCTTAATGGCAACATTTGACCTTAACACTGATATCATTGTCTTCCATGTAAGTCTGCTGTGTGTTGGTTTCAACTACGTGGTACATAGAAGTGGTATGGAGTTATGGTCATCATGCTAAATGGCAACATTTGACCTTAACACTGATATCATTGTCTTCCATGTAAGTCTACTGTGTCTATAGTCATGGATAGTTGAAGTAACCCACTTCAGGAATTCATGTTTTGATAAATCAAAGCTTAGTGTATAAAACATGCACAAATGCAGTTTTAAATCTGATTTATCCTGAAACACATAAATAAAAAGCTGTATTATTTGTGCAAAAATCTGGGTAGGGAGAACATGACAGGGGCATAATTCATGGGAAATTATGGTAATGAGAACAGAATACATGTCAATTAAGAGATTTAGGGTAATGAACTAAACTTGTTAACATTTCCACATCAGTGTATTATGCCCAGATCGGAAGGAGGTTTTAAATAAAGCCCCACCTTTATAGATATTATTTATGGTAATTACTACTAATTACAAGCAACTACTTACTCTTGTCTTTCTAAAGTCTTAATCAGACTGTTGCTCTTTTTAATTTCCGCATCTGAAATAACAAAAAGAATGACATAACACAATACTGACAATAAATGAGAGTGAGTGAAATTAAACACAATCGCTACCAATATTTATTTTATTAAGTTAGCATTAAATTGGATACAGTCATACCGAGGAAACAATTCCAGTAAGCAGGACTTGTATTAAAAACAAAAAATATGACAGACCAAAGACTGACCAGGTAAGAAATGCCTTTAGCAAAAAGGCTGCAATTACAACTGATGCATAAATTCATCATTTTGTAAATGTTTACACTGTTTCCTTGGTAACAGCCTAAATAAGTGCTACAACAGGAAACAAAATGAATGTTGCAAACCTGAATACAGGGATCCCATCGACAAAGATAATCCACCATCCCTGAGGGAGCATAGATTGCTACTACCAGAACTTGTGCCTGCATCTGAAAGGTCAAACCAAGGTAACATCATCTCTGGAATAACAAGCATGTCCCAAGTTTTAATGTAATCTGTGCAAATATTTTTCATTAAAATTGCAATAGTTTTTATCAAAGTGAAGACAGAAAAAGGAATTATAGCAAACTTGCATTCGTGGGGTGGTCACAGGTTGAGGTGACCGGTGGCATAATCGACCCCACTTTTAAGGTTTAGCCTCAGTTATATATAGTGTAATGCGTCAGCGGGTAGTGTTGGTTTTAGATTTGGTGTGGTTGACTGGTGTGCTTGGCTAGTATTATACTGTGCAGTAGGTCTATGGTGATTTTAGCAGTAATGACATTGTTTGATATATGATATCATGTATACCAATACTGCTTGTTTTATGTGCCGAAATGTGGGCTCGGTCAACCCGAGGTACAGGAGACTAGTATGGGCTCAGTCACAGGCCTGGCCTTGGGATGTCGAGCCCACATTTCTCTCTTATCACGTTAATAAATAAACGTCATTCATTTGGCCTTTTTTCATCACTATATTGGACTCTGTGTTGTTGCTTGCATAAAAAGGAATTATAGCAAACTTGCTCATCCTCCGGAAACAGACAGACAAATGCGGTTTCCAGGAGAAATTAGAAATAAAATTTTTATTACATAAATATAATTTTTTTTATGTATAAACGACAGTTGTGCAAAATGATCGGTGAAGAATTATGTTGCAAAAAATGTGTTTCACATAATAATACTAATTAAATAGGATAATTGTTTAATCATAACATACAATGACATACTGAATTGTATGCACACAAACCTATCTCTATAATTGCTCGGTCTTCAATTTCATCACCAGAGCTGTAGCTGTCTGAAATCAGAATCAAGACACGTAGATGAAACACAGAGCCTCCGTGCTGTGTGAAGATGCAGACCTAAAGCACACAATCTGAACAGGTTTTACCATAAAGTCATGTCATATATAGGATATAATCTATTTAGTCTACCATCTTAACCACAAGAATGTGTTTTACAATAACAGAGTTTTTAAATATAATTTAACCATTATTTGTGATGAATATATCCCTTGCCATCTGCATGATATTCAACATGATGATACATTTTAATTAAACAGAAAACAGCTAAAATATTTTTAAGGAGTCATTTTATTCATGCAGAAAATGTATTCCCAACTCTCAAGAAAGATACACATCCGTGCAAAGTTAAAGAAACTGATAAAACACGTTAATAACATGCAATAACAAATTAAAGTCTCCCAGCATGCATTATGGTAACCATGGTAATCAGGTAATTTTCAAAGTGGTGATGTAGTTTTTGTAGAATGTCTCACGGGAATCTTAAAGGGACCTGGAATTAACGGGACCAGTAATATCTAACTGCAAGTCTGCTGTGTTGTCCGTGGGAAAGTGGGCATTGTTAAACATCAACGGGTATAGCAGTTAACTCAGCCCGACTGGGCCGTATTGCCAATAAAGCTTGTTTTCAAACTGGATGCTTTGTTTACTATTTGATCATGCACCCGTGGTCGTGCCTTAAAAATGCGACTGTTGTTACGGGCTTACTAAGCACGATTTGGCAGGCAGAATACTTTCAACATAGTTAATATAGGAACATTATATTTATTAAATGATGAAAAACCAGGAATAGACTACTTCCTTTTAATTGATTTTTAATGTTTGTATATATTCTAACAAATCATAATAATATGTTGTGCAATAAAACATTTTAGAAATAAATACTTCTGATAAAAATTCACTTCAATCTTCAGTTAATCTACACAGGCTATAAATATAAATAAATAGCACTGGTGTCTACCTCTGGAGGAATCAGAACACACTGATGACGAGGAAAGAGGAGAAGCCGTCGTATCTGTACTCGTGCCCGTTACCATGGTAACTACGACAACAACAAACATAAAATGTACAACGTCACCATAGTAACAGAACAATAAAGGAGTTGCATCAAAAACCTGGGCAAAGGAGTGATAGGTTCAAGGTGAATGTCTTTGATTGTGTGTGTTTGTAACAATTATTACAGGACAAAAACCACACCATTTGGGTAATTTGAATTATTAAATAGTAATGTATTACAGTTACAACTGTAATCATGCATAAACCATGACATCACTGAACCCCTACTGAGATGTGAATTAAAAATAACTTTGTGGTTTCTCCTTCCCAGCATTTGACACAAACGCGGACAAAACAGAAATGAAAGTCAAGAACTCACCACAATGTAACAACATTTTTACCAAAACATAATAAATACGGATAACAATTATTTGACAAAATTGACATAATGCTTAGCAATAACATTTGAAAAAAATACAATTGTTGCCAATAACATTTAAAAACACATCATTGGCAACAGCAATGACAAATTTTAAGTGTTGGCATTAAAAACTACATTCAAAACATTTACATAAAACCACAAGTGTGACATTGTGCAAAGTGTCACAATCAATCGCAAGGAATGGTAACTTAACTACCCCCGGCAGATATCCTACGCAACGTACGGAAGTTAGCTGAATCAGTTGTATTTTCCTAGTAAATGACTCTGCCGGTCACAACCCAGGAGAACAGGGCAGATGCTTGCAGTCCATATAAAAAAAACAAAGGCTGACTCCAATGAATCCTGATACCATTGCTTGTTTGACCATTCCCACAAGCGGCTGAGGGGCGTTATATTCAAATAAATACTTCTATTTCCCAACCATTAGGTCCTACATGTATCGGCCAAACCCTGAACAGCCAAATCTCGGTAGGCACCAATATTAGTGGCTGAGCTTAACTTAAGTGTTTTGCAGGGCAATCTGCGGGGGTATTGAGACTGATGCAACCAACAGCACCCCCTGGTGTGCAAGGATGGTCACAATGAAAACCACTTACTGTCCGTGCGTCCATCACTGAAGGCAGGAAATCCTCGAGCTTTCTGCAAACATGTCACATCAGCATAATGACAGAGCTAATTCTTGCAGAAGTGCTACGGTTAGGGGTACAAAGTTTCATGTTTTTAACAAAAAATCACATTATATAACACTTATATGTCAATACTGGCAGACTGTTAACCTACACACGTATACAGATTATTGGTGAACCATTAAAAGGCAAAGAACGGCAGCAATTTGCCGGGGCATTGCAACAAATGGCTGCTGACAAATTCAGGAACTTACTTTTAAATCTTGACAAGACAAATGTGTTTTAAACAAAAGCATTTAATAAATGTAACATAACCTTAACATGTCTATAAATATCAAGCTCCCCTTTCAAAGTATACATTTTTTCCTTCAAACTTTCAACTTAAAAACAAGGGTATATATCAGTATTCCGAATCTACATACATCTTAGGCAAAGACCAGACCTACTGCATAGAGGGGTCAGACGTGACCCATCCTGCAAGACCTGCATAAAGAGGTGGTCATATTTTCAAGAAGTTATGATATATATCGTAATGACACTATGCATTCGGAGACCCCCAAAAATTTGAACAAAAATTATTATTTCTGTGTACCTTAAGTTTTCGGTAAAATAATTTTATTTTTGTTCCTATCTAATCGGACGCTAACCTAGGAGGTAACTGGAATGAAGTTACAAAGGCCTGTTAATACTTGGGTAATAAAACGGGGCTGACCTAATGTCAACACTCGTTAGTGTATGTAAATACTTGGACAGTGTATTTGAGAACTATTTTTGTGCAATTTATGTTTTCGGACAGCTGATAATATAATTATTTTTAACTGTCTGAATACATATGGTAATTTTGGTAATTTGTAAATAATCCCATAATACAATGTTCATCTTTTCAAAAAAATTCAAAGAAAAAATATTAAATAGTTATGTATTCAATTAATAGGTATTTTTGAGAGAAAAAAGCGACTGATGTTATGGTTATATTATTACTTTAACTTCTTTTTATGAACGGCCTGCCAAGATTTGGACATGATAATCATGTATTATGTATTCTAAGTGATATCACATGCGTAAATTTGTACCGCATTACACAATATTCTAGAGGTTTTTTATGTGTAAAAGGGTAAGTAATTATAAGTGTTGCCCTTCTTGCTCTTTTTCGAAGATTGTACACATCTATAATTTAATAATTAGCTACTTTATTAAGTCTGCTCTTGTTGACATAAAGTTTCAATCATAACAAAACCTGAAACAATGATCACCCACCTCTTTCATACGCTCGCGTCGTCTGATCCGGATGCGTTGTTTCAGTTCCTGGATCTCCTCGTCAGAGTCGACGGATGGATCCGAGTCGCAGTTCGGCCGGATCACCTGGTTCCACTTCATTGTCTCTATGGCGGCAATGAGGGCTTCCGAGATACTGAAGTGGGCGTTCTCCTGGCAAACACAGTTAAAGGTTTCAGTGATAATCACCAGAATAAATGTGTACTATATATAATTTTAAACTGTTGTCTATTTGCTATACACTTTTTTATTTATATGTATCTATTTGATTAACTTATTTCTTTATTGTTTTAGCCCACAATGAATTTACAAACTGCATGATAGTGAAGTATCACCTTTTAGCAGTATATTCTTGAAGATTTGTATTCATTGCATCATGGCTTTACACTGGAAGTTTTTGAGTAAATAATAATAATTATAATAAGGTAACTTCTTCTTCTGTGTCTAAATCCTCGGAAACCAAGCTCAGAGGCACATCAATACAAAAAAGTTAGTCAGTCGTAACTTAGCACCATTTAAACCTTTCTTGAATGTGAATAAATGCTGTGTGATATTTGGGCGCACTACTTCACAATATCTATGTGTGTTCACAAGGTGTATTTACCCTGTCGAGTTCCGCACATGTGTTAAAGTCTTGGGAAGACAAGAAACTCATCAGGGACTGTCCCTCTGATGGCTGGGGGAAGAATCCACCCCTCCCTCGCTGGGAGGCTGCAAGGACAAGGGAACAGAGAGTTAGCAGTCCAACAGACACAACAAAGCAATAGGGGCATTCCATAACAACTCAATCAAGAATTTACATGCCCTTCTTCGATTTTGACGAAACTTGGTGTGTAGGTTTATGTTCAGGATTCTGTTACAAACCAAATTATAAGTCAATCTGACCTTCCTTTCCAGAGATAGAGGTCATCAAAGTTTGACTCGACCTTGATGCGTTTAAAATTGCATAACTCCTAAAGTATTCAAATGCACATGATAAAACGTTCAGTGATTATTACTAAACATGTAAGCTTCAACATAAAGACATCAGCAAAATTGGAAGTTACATGTTTTTAGCTAGGTCGGGTCAAACAATTATTTTTAAATATGTTTTTAAAATGTTGATGTGTGGTTCACTGTCTACACACATAGACAATTTTAAGAACTTTAAAATGACACCAACATCACATCTGTAGGTCCCCTAGGAGAGGAGTTATGACACCTGGAAGGTCGTTAGGTATCAAGGTCGGTAAAACTTTGATGACCTCTATCTCTGAAAAAGGAAGGTGAGAATGACCTATAATTTGGACATAAACCAACACACCAAGTTTCATCAAAATCAAAGACAGACATGTAAATTTCACCATGTTTTTGATTGATTTGGCAACATATAAAGAAAACATGTGCTTTATATTTATATATATATATATTTATTGTAATTACAGTAAACCTTGGATATAATGAATTCACTTATAACAAATTTCTCTTACACTGAATAAATGAATTGGTCCCAATTGTTTTAATATGCAGTAAATTTCAGATATAATGAATTTTGGATAGGAATTAATTGGTTGGTCCTAAGCTAAAAATAAAACACATTATTATTTAAGTCAGCAGAAAAACAAACCGGTAACTAAATTTGGTATGGTATGAAAAAGAAATAAGACTAAATTTTGTCCCCGTCATATCAGCATTTTTGCATTTCTGTGGTTCTTTAATTTTTGCATTCTATCAATTCCAGTAAAAAGTAAGGTAAGACACCCCAAGTGCAATGGTGTTTTTTGACAAAAAATACTCAACATGGTTTTCTGCCAGATTATACCTTTGTATGCATACTATCAATAAAGTTCACTTCTATGACAATTAAATGCGTCGAGTCTTGACAAAATGAGTCACGTGTTAAATTTGTTTTTAAATGTATGAATACCATTGGAAAGAAGATATGTTAAGCTGTCCAATGGTGCATAAAATGTGGACGTAGCTCACTCATTGCCAAAGTTAAGTCACAATGAACATGACTGGGGTAGAAATCTTCAAATTGAGAAAAACGCAGTTGAAGTTCATGTACATGTTTACACATTTACTTCAAATTATCTTAGTTACACTTAACAGATTTCTCCGAAATTTTGCACAGCATAGGCTAATGGTATTTTCAAAATATGATGTAAATATGAACCAAATATGTGACATGTTAATCATATTATGACCAAAAAGCTGTATACAACTATGGTAAAAAATAAGTCATTTTATAACATTGCATAATCCCTGCACACACAAATGCCACATAACCGAGCAATAACGTAACATGACTTCGACACAGGTGAACGTTAATGGCATTTTATATAATTGCTGTATACAGATAATTATAACACCTAAGCTTTGTGGCTTTATCAACTTATTCGGCCATCTACAAGCTTAACAGGGCCAGGCCCCGACGTCGAAGGCTACCGCGAATGATCGAACATACTACTCCTGCGTAGTCATTCCAAATTCGGCCATTTTGCTTCTATTCCTCTGTTCGATGCATTTGAAATACATTCACAAGTCACGCTCATTGTCAAAGATATATTTCGCAAACCGTTTATTGAGATTATCGCAACAGTATCTAATTTGGAATGTTTTATATGGACAGACTCATCGCCACCGTATGTTATTTACAGTTAGCGAGGCCAAGAAAGTATGCGCTTGCTAACTAGGCCAAAGAAGGGACTTGTATCAGTCACGAGGCCAGTGACAGTCAACTTTTGTTTACAGACAGGCACTACTACTGACTAAAGTTGACGTAAACGGGGAATTCCCTTGCCATATATGGAAAGTAGACATGCAGGGCTTTCTCATAGTACCAAGTATGCGCACCTTCCATTGAGGGATATCCCCAAAAATGCAACGGGAACATGTGTCTTTTGTTTTATGGAATTCATGCATGAAATGTTATGTAGTATAATGTACTCTTTCTAAAAAGGTTCTAATAGGTACTAAATGTTAATATAAGAGAGAAAAACCATTGCCAATCGATAGAAAAGGCATTAAAGAATTATTTGGAGACAAAAAGTCAAAACCGTCAAAAATCACTGTGCAATGTAAAAATGGTGTTTTCTCGAAATCAAGTTCGCTGACATCAGACTCATTTCGTTATGTTTCAATACAAGTACCTCTTAGTGAGTTTTTGTCTTGGATCAAGCTTGTCAATATCAAGTAATCAAATCCATTATGCAATCTTTGGCGGCCATTTTCTCAAAAACATTTTTTCTTAAATTTCTGCATTTGGAAACGGGATTCTCTGGGAGTAATTACGCTATATAAATAAGGTTTTCAGTGTTACTTTCAGCCGTCTCTGCTGTGTGAAATGATCAGACACTTTTTTTAAATCAAATTTGCTGACAAAAAACAAGCTTGTTTTGGCACTTTACAGAAAAATTAGTAAACAAATTAAAATAGAACATATGCTCTGCAAATGCTCTGATCATTTCACAATAGAATGTATACAGAACAGAGACTTGCAAGAATTATTATTATATACGTTCTCAAACAATTTGTACAAATTTAAAAATAATTCTATCTACTTGCAGTGTCTGGCCTTAGGAAGTAATTAACATTTGTTCATCAATTCCATTTACTTTTAACATCAACTCCAGAATTGCCGTTTCAATTGTGATTACAACGTAACTGAACCAAATTCTGGACACTTGCCAGGGTCAAAGATAATAACGATTAGAGTTGACCTTTACTCACGTTTGCCGGTTAGCTGGTTGGGATCAGCTGACAAGGAATGAGACAAATACTGCCCACTGTCCACTCCAACTCCCAGGGTCGTCATGGTTACGGCAAAATCTGACACCGACCGAGAGTGCGAAAACCGTTTCTGTGATGAACCAGCCTCAGTCGAATTACTGGTGCTGCCACCTGTCGGCATTTCCAATCTGTCATTCAGTTCACCAAGTCTACATACATCGTCATCCGCGATGGCATTGTCCTCCGACCAAAGCCGATTTCTTGGATCACACGTGCTGCCACCTAGTGGTTTTATGTGTAACCGCGATGAACGCAGACTGTTTTTTGTATCCACAGCATCCACACTATCTCCTTCCGTTCTGCTGTTTGGTATTTCACGACCCGGTGCACATTCGGCAATCGGACTGATTTGCATATTCATGAGTTGGTCATTCTTCCCCGATCGGCTATAAAACATGTAATCAGCATCCTCGATGCTGTCACCTGACTTACTGAGGACTTGCAGTAGGGCATCTTTCGCCGACTCATCCGGACTTGAGCCTGGGTACATTGGAACAAATCACAGTTTTTTAGTGCATTATCATAAAATAACCCAGCAAACAGTGGTGTTGTATGTTTGTGTAAATTTAAGTAGTGTGAACAAAAATACTGTCACCATGAAATAGTTTGTTAGAACTATAACTTGATGGACCAAAAATTAGTGAAATTATGTTTATTCAATCTAATGACAAGAATTTGTTTTAGCTACTTTTTTCTAGTATTTTATTGGAATCAGAGCAAACAAAGTTAATTTAAACTGTTTAACAGTACACACATATAAAGGTTACATTTTGTTTTATGTTTGATAATCAAATCAAAAGACAGAAAGCAAAAATTGTAGTTTCAGAAATGATCTTGGATATGTATGAACAAACTTGGCATTCTTGTTAACAGCTTATGTTACAACATTTTCGAGAATCTGACAAGTCAGTGCATGAGGTGTCTATAAAAATACAAATATGTGGTTATAATTACGGTTTGGACTAACACTACTAATAATGAAACATTCTCCACACTTCACATAACAAGTGAAAGAACAAAATATACAGTTCTACATCACGTCATCGCTTACTTTCAAAGTGAGGCTGGGCTTGTTCATTGGATGCTTTCACAATGCTGATAGTCTTCGCTGACAGAAGTTGCGGAGCGAGTCGGTCATGTGGTGCCATCTGGTTGTTTCGCCGGATCATCGTTTCCGAGATCTGATTTACTGGCAGCGATATACTGCGAACATGGGAAGCCTTTCGCTTTGGGCTTCTTCCTATCAACTGAAATTGGGACAGAACAGTATTTTATTTCCAGGTTTATGTCATACGAATTAAACGCCAGTGATTTTTCGCACCCATAAAAACGTAGAATAAAAAGGGCACATTTGTGGACTATGACTAAGATAATTATGATTAAAAAATGTGTGACATACTTGTGTAAGCATGACATTGCATGTATTAATTCTGTGTGCGTGTGTGTGTGTGTGTGCATGCGTACGTGCACACGTATGTACATGTGTGTTTGGATATGTATGTGTGCATACATGGATCTACTGAAACACGACCAATAACAATTTGATCCTACATAACGGTCGGTTGGCACCTGGGAAGAAATGTAGTTACAATTCCCCAATTAGCGTATATTAACATAGAGACTATATTACTCACCAGGGCTGGGCTGACATCAGCGAGTAAGGATGCCTTGTTCTGTTCAATTGCCTGTAGACACGTGATCATAGCCTGAACATAGTCCGGGTGTCGAAGAAACGCATCATCTGTAAGAAGGCAGGTGACAAAGGTCAACATCAACTACATTAAACAGTTGCACAGTGCCTGGATATAGCAGAGCTGGACCACACACCCAGTGGCTAAGTTAGTGCACACCTGGCACCTGATCAGACCTTTATGCATGATCAAATTTTTACCAGTCCAAAAATGTCCTGGTAGATACGCGTAGATGAACATGCAAATACAATCCAGTGCAAACGGGCATATACATAAATACATATACAAAATATTTGTATTCCGTGTTTTAAGCATAACGGACTTGAATAAGAGTGACAGTCAATAACGAATAAGCTTTTTTAGCTCAAATTTCCACCCGTCCAAATGATAATTTAAACCTGTCCAAAAATTTACTTTACCCATCCAATTGATGGGTGGATGGCTCGACTAAACACTTAAAATATGGTTAGACAACATTAAATGGAAGAGATCACTGTGTTAAACTGTTAACTCTGCGGGGGTGGTGTCTGTGATTCTGAAGTTGCACCCACTTTTGAGGGGGTCTTGTACCCTTACAAGCAAGGCATATTTGTCAATAGTAAGAAAGAAGGAAACAATTGTCAGCATCAACTATGAACTGTAAATGACCTTAAATCATCACATTTTAGTCCAAACCATTATCAAATTGACCCTCAACTTTTGAACCACATGAAGCAGAGGACACAATCTAATATTTTTCTCTGTCTTTTCATGCCAGGGGTGAACGGGTTATCCTGGGGGGATGTCTGGCAGAATGTCCATACCCCAATCTAAAGTCATCATAATTAATATAGAAAACTATAGAGTCACACATGACTGATTTCACCTCCTGCCAACCCAGATGGCAGACAGAAGTTATTGGTAAGCAATACACAATACCTGGCGTACACACTGGCTGGTAAAGGAAACAAGAATGTCACAATGATATGTTTTAGTCATTTACTTAACTTATTAATGAATTATATTTGCAGAATTGGCATATATATGGTGATCATGTATATGAATTTTCCACATACAATGTACATCTTTGAATTTGCTGATACTGAAGCCTGTATACCAATTTAATACAGATTTGCTTCATATGTAATTGTTTTAAGTGCTACTTATTTGGCAAGCTAAGCAAAGAAGGAAATGATACACTGTACTTTTAATCTATCTTAATTTTAAACTATTTGCACCTGAATTCGGGAGAAGAGTTACTGAACTTGAAAAAGTTATGGACTGACACAAAGGGAGACCCAGACAACTTCTATGGACCTGTCCTCCAAGAGATTCAGTTATATACTGCCATAGATCCAAGGATGCAGTTAAAGGGGGGGTGAAACGCTTGAACAACCACAGCCCAAACATAAGAACATACCATTTACAGTACATGTCACCATGATTTGATAAGAACAGCGCCGCAGTATATTTTAAATAATTTGTTAAACTCTGCCATTGTCGGCACAGGGCGCCGCCATTACTATCCAGTGGCAAGTGGCTTGAGTCACAAAAAGAAGGCACGACCGCCCACAGTAATTCAATAGACGACGCAGCATATCTCCCAATAAAACTAACAAAAGGAATTCAAAAACATAAAAATTGAATGCACTACATTGCTACTGGATCCAATATACTAGTGTTGAGAAACAACTTTTCACACACTTCCACAAAAGTATTCCCAGAAAAAAAAGCAGGTTATTGATGATAAATTTGGCCTGTCCGCCGGTGGCAAGCTCTGCGGTGGTCATTTTCGGACGCTGATTGCAAGACTAAATACGAATGTGACGAGCATGAAGACATTGAACGTCAAAACATAATTCAGTCAGACACAGGTCCATCTTTGATAAATTTTTCTGCATATATCTAAGCACCAGGGAAGTAATATTTGGCCAAACCAACTGGGAAACGGGACATATTGGAGCAGCAGAGGTGCGATTTGCCGGGTTCGGTGACACATCTCTACGATTACAGTATAGTCCCACAGTAAACGTCAACATCTGCTGATATAATGTATGACCAATGCTAAATAGAAATCACTGACCAGTGCAGACCAAAGAACAATGACCACTGGTCATCTAAGGTGACACTTTGAAGTCAACTCTTGGTGACTGCTGAATACATTTGACAGTATGACACTGTGACATGTGGTGCTAGATTGTTTAGTAACCACATACCCCGGGTATATAACTTGCAAGAGTAACAGCTTAAATGTGACCAGTCACAGCACTACAACCTCGGAGTGTTGCCTTCGCCACCTTGTGGCTTAATTGGTGTTATACATTACGCAAAATCTACGTCATCATCAGAGTGACGGCGTTTTAATTTACCATATTTAAAGTATTAGAATAAACAACTATTGTCAAAATGTCAGTAGCACTTCAGCTTGTCCATGCATAAATTCTACTTGTCCGTCTGGGCAAGTGGTGGTCTATGCCAGCTTGCCTGACGGTACATTTTATTTGCCCAGGGCAATCGGGCAACCATTAATGTCCAGCCCTGTTTGAGAAAATAGGTTTAAAAATTGGACTGTGTGTGACAATGCCCAGAACAAGTATACGTAAATTTAGTATTATAATGTTAGTTTTGGAGTATTTGTAGAGGAAAACAAACCGGATATTGAAAGATGCGATTATAAAATATGCATTTCTGCCCAAATCACAAAAACGGATGGGACATGACCCAGCCGGCCAGTTCTGGCTCGTGGTCAAAATAAGCCTGTGCAGCGTACCGGTAGTACTGGGTTTTATGTAGCACATCACAACTATTCATGTCAATCAGAAATCTTAGACTATAGGTATAAATCACCTTCCCAATATAGGTAATACTTACCTAAACACATCCAACATAAGGCATGCATGTGCGCACTCACGTACACTATTAACATCAATTGTCTGGCTGCTAGAATTTATTGCTAGAATTTTATGTATACCATTGGGAGATAAACACAGCAATCTAGGAGTGACAAACACAGCAATCTAGGAGTGACAAACAAATGATGAGTGTTGCTTAGTCATCGGAGCAGCTGAAATATTCCCACGCTCTAATAGAGCTGTGGATTCTTACTAGGCAAAAAAAAAGTTTTTGTTTATAAATGTTCCGGATTTGTTCACATAAATTTAGACATGCAGCTTTTACATAATTATAATAATAAAACTTGTGCCTAAATGACCCCTCAGTTCACAGATACATGGAACAAGAGTTATTTGACAATCTCAAAACTTGTATGTACAATATTAACAATGAAACACCTGGAATTACCCAAAACACCCTTAACAGACAAACTGCAAAGACAACAGATATTGCAATGCTCAAGCAAATGACAACTAATATATTGGAATGACTACCCACATATTGCAATGAGTCAACGACAACCAAAATACTATGAGTCAATGACATCCAAACTATTGTATTGACAACCAATGTAGGTGTGGAACTGTGTACACACACATACGCACGCACACTCTATGTACATTGTGTACACTGTCTACAGGAGTAATATCATCAACACACAATTACTTTGTACCATTTACACCCTCAGACACAATGTTGTTGCCACTAAGCGACTGGGCAGCACACTGCTACTCCAGTCACCTGGTTTCTTGCCAGCCTATTTAAATAAGATCTCACGCTTCAGTGGAAATAAGCATTCCAATTCCAGCAGGGATCCTGGCGCGATGTTGACGTATCAGCACACGTCTCTTAGCACGCACAACACACAGACAAGGGCTGAAGACGTAGTATTGACAAGAAGCTTTTGTGTTGTGTGTAACTTGAGTGGACCAAATAACCAGAGTTCATTTGCCCTGCGTTTTGGGGCCACAAGGCTTTTAAAAAGGATTTTAACACATTTTAGCGACAGGTCAAAACCATTAGTTACGCTGTCATCAACATCACCCCTACACTCTAGCCTACTCAACTCTAGTATAGAATGATAAATGATGGGGGGGGGTAGCGACGGACCAAAACCATTACATTACACTGTCATCGACAAGACTCTAGTGACTGTATGATAGGCTGTAAATGATAGACTAAACTCCTCAATAAATACACTAACTTAGTCTTAGTACAGTCAGTTGACCTAACACTTCAAGTACAACACTCACTAAATTTTTGCATTACACAATTCTTTTTGGTTGGCGGTGGCGTCGTTTCGCTGTCAGCCATCATTTTGTACCGCGTGACTTCGTTTTGTTTGATCGCGGAAATGCGAATTTGTCATAATGCTGTTTCCTATTGGTTAGATTACGACTAGACTCAGCGAACGAAAAACCATGTCACAACATGCTGCATACATATGCTGCCACCTGTTGAATATAGTGGAAGCTAAATTTGAGTGATTGGCGAACATGGTGACAGTCCGTAATATTTTCATCCCTCTCCGTAATACCGTCATTTAAGGTGACTTTCCGGAATGATTCCGGACAATCCGGAATGGTAGGCAGGTCTGCTATCACACAATTTCATCATTTCATACTAGGAGCCCAGAGTGTCAACTCTAGTAAAATACGAAAAATACACCTTAACGGTAACAGACATTGACTATGTTGGCAACACTGTGCAGTGAATTAACACTTTCACCTCTGCGACATACACATTAGCCGGGTACATGTTAAAAAAATTATTTTTGGTTCTCGAAGCCCAACATAAAAAACATTTGAACAGAAAGAAAACATACTATGGAAAGTGTTGAAAGTTGATTTGTTATTCATAAAACATGAAAAAAATTATTTGTGAATATTGGATAGAATGCATCTTGTAGTTTTATTCCAATAAATAATGTTTTGAAGTTGATATGATGTCATGTTTGCATTTTAAACTAGCAAATGTTAAGCGTACGTCCATAACATTCAGAAATGTACGTCTATAACAGGAATACTGTAACGTCCATAACAGCAGACCCTGAGACCTACACATGGACAGGAAATGAATTAATTTCTACTTTATTTGAAATTTTAACATCTATTGCACAAACTCATAATTTTGTTAAATTTTTATGTATTCGTATTTCACTTTTTTTATGTTTAAACAACCACACAAAATTTATTTTCTCTTCGCACGTCCATAACAGTGCTATTTTTAGGACATTTCTCAAAAAAAGGTAAATCTGGAGTGCTGCCATTTGTCATGGTAATAGTACTAGGTAGGTTATACATTATGCGTGTTTTAAAATTAACCTATTTCTATTGTGTTTTATTGTGTATCTTGACAAAGTGTCAACAAATCTCTGAAATGTACGTCCATAATGACGGAACTACCAACATACATTTCTGCCAGAAATCACAACATTTATGGGACGTGACCGTACAGCTATTTTTGGCTCATGTGCAGAATAGGCCTGTGCCACATACTACCTGGTTCACCGTGGCGGATCACAACTTATTAACAAAATATCCACTCACCCGTGTAATGTTGTTGAGTAAGCGACGGTTTACTGATCAACAACTGAAGTTGTCCCGACAAGTTGAGGTCGTATAGACTTGTCTGCAGCCAGGTGGCACCCTCTTTGCCTCGTGGCGCTGTCTGGCTATACTCGTCGAGTTTCGGCACGATGAAGGGATTCAGCCAGCGCAGTGATTGGACGAAGTTCCAGTAGTCGAGGATGTTACCACGTGGACCCTGAATAATACAGCGCTCACAATAACCTGTGGTTTATTTTCCTCAAAATGTATTTCACACAAAAATGTTCTAGTTTTTGACTTAAAATTGGTTTACTATCTTCATTGAACATACAATCAAATAGACAGGAAGTTTAACTCATAAGAGTAAAACGCGATGTTTTTTTTACTGGGTAACACGATTAACGTAAGACACAAATCAATTAGCGCAACTGTCCTTTTTGTACCGGGTAATTATGTGCAGAACAAACGAATGCCAATTGTCATATTTAAAACATTTAAATCTCCTGGAAAATGCCTTAAACTAAGAGTACTTTAGTTTGTGCTCGAAATAGCCTTTACATTGTGATTGATCAGATGGGCTCATGTGTCTTGCTTGAAATCTTAGAATGCAATTACAAAACATTACATTGTAAAATTATGTAATAATAAATTATGAATTTAAATTACTGCTACTCTAAACCGGTGATCACGCACGACCTGCTTAAAAATAATTTTGATACACATATACAGGTGTATGCCATTAACAACTTCTTTACAAATTGGTTTTGGAGTGGCCTGTATTGAAGTGGACGGTGGGTCTGTGTTTTAAGGCCAGACACCCCAGGTGAAATGGTGTTTTTTGACAAAAAATACTGAAAATGGTTTTCTGCCAGATTATTATACCTTTGTATGCATCCTATCAATAAAGTTAACTTCTATGACAATTACATACCTCTAAGTGAGTTTTAATCATGGATCAAGCATGTCGATATCATGTAATGAAATCCATTATGCAATCTTTGACAGCCATTTTCTCAAAAACATTTTTCTTCAAATTTCTGCATTTGGAAACAGGATATCTCTTGGAATAATTACGCTATGTAAATAAAGTTTTCAGTGTTGCATTCAGCATATTCTACTGTGTGCAATGATCAGACACTTTTAAAAAATCATGAATAGTTTGAAAGATATAGCCATATTTGTTGCAAAAAAACAAGATTTGTTTGTATTTTACCTACCAAAATTTTTTTTCAAAAATAAAAACACAACATTTCAAAAAATGCTCTGATCATTGCACAATAGACTCTATAGAGAACATGGATTTGCAAGAATTATACCTATATATGTATTCAATAAAAAGTGGCAGCTTTTCCAAATTTGCAAATATTTGCTCAAAATGTTGTTACCATGGAAACGGGGGGTCTGGCTGAAAAAAGTTCAATATATATTTTACTCAGTAGGACCCATTTCATGCATTGGGCAGACAAAATTGAACTGTTTGCACAAATTAAAAAATAATCCTATCTACCTGCCGTGTCTGGCCTTAACAAGGAACAACTAACAAGTTTACCCTTTTTACCGTCATCAGCATATATGATCCGCTACAGCAAAGTACTTTAGTCGCTACTCTGCACACGAGCCAAAAATAGTCGTCTAGCTCATGCCCAATCAATTTTGCGATTTTTATAGAAGTGCATTCCTTATTATGTAATCTTTAAATGTCCAGTTTATTTTCATCGACAACCGAAAACAAATATTTATAATACATTCATTTATGAACCCGTAGATTGAAAAACAATAGAAAATGTGAGTCTAACCGACATAATTTGTCAAAATGTCATTTTTTAAAGTTTGCTTAAATTTTTGTAATAAAAAAGTACTGAAGTTATTTAAATTCATTTTAATGCTTATGGTCTATGGAATCCAAAAGGTACAAAACTCGGTTTCATAATTTTGAGACATAATATCCACTTTGCTGTGGCAGATTAGATATCAATGGTGAGCATTGATGGAGCTGATGTAAACTCATTTTTTTAGACTCTCGTTCTTGTCCAATGTGGCATAGTTTAGTCTCTGCATTGATTTGTTTTATATCTCTTATGTATTAATTAACCTATTTATATATTTATTTTATACCTACATGTACATTAGTTCAGTTAAATGAATTGACAATGTCTTATTTCTACATAGAACTGTAGCTATGATCATTATTTTAGTATATTTATTTAATTACTGTATTTATTTGTATTTTACTAATATATATTTTTTTAGAATTTCTTTTAGAAAATGCATATTTATTTAGCCATCATTAGTACCTCTATCTGGGTTCTACATGTTGTAAAGCGCCACGAACAATTTATAATTGGATCTGGCGCTATATTAAATAAAAAATATTTTTATTATTATTATTACCGGTAACTCACTGCTGTCATCTTGAGTCCATCTGTCATGATCCTTTCCGTGTCCTTCGTCAGTCGCTCCAGTCCACCGTATATACTCCACACATTGCTGCTAGGTGTCGCCAGCAGTCCCTCCGCGGTACTCTTGAGACCGATCAGGAGCGTGTGGCGTGTTCGCCTGTAAAAAAAAACATATTTTAGATGTGCGCTGCAGTTGACTGGGGAGAATTGCTTCAAATATCAAATCTCATTTTGTGTACTTGTCTTTTGACAGTGAGTAGAAATCTCAATGATGGCAAATTAAAATTTTGACTAAGAAATATTGATGATTTGGGTAACAAATAGCTATTCAATGTATGTCAAATATACATAACTTTTTGACATTGTAGTCATGCAATGATGTGACCTGGCATAGGTAGATTGGTTCTATTACAGAGAATCTATTACTTCTTACCCCTGCTTCTTACCAGCCAGGGCCAATTCATCGACCGATGGTACCTACTACCTTTATAGTAACATTTTAAGTTTCCGAGCTAGGTAACTCACATGTGAACATTTGGTATTGTTGGATAGCTGACAGATTTTTTAATATGGTGTATATTTATTCATGAGCAGGTTGATTTTGACTGCTAGCGACTGCCTAGCCGACAAAACGTGGCCAAGTCAGTGGCAACATTTTGGTGATTTTACTATGTCCCGCGCAATGAATTTACATATCCATTCATAAAGTCTAGGCCCCAGCACACGTGGCATCAATGGAAAGTTCTGTTATTGGCCAATCTGTTTAAAATGACATCAGACACCCCGCCCCTGAAGTAAACAAAAAAAAATAGCGGACATTGTTGCAGAGAATTGTTCACTTAGAAAGTTTACTTAGTATAATCTGAAGTTACTGCATCAATATTGCAACAAAATGCCTGACAGTATTCATCAATAAGGTTATTATACCAGTTCAGATAGTCGGAATGACTTTGGATGTTTTTTGAGGTGAAAATTCTACAACTTGACAGCGCGATGTATGTCTGGGCAAGCGGCAGTTATCGGACTGCTAGAATCGGCCTATTTTATATCTGAAAAAATAAAAGTTCTCAACAGATCTGATTCATTTTTATGTTATTTGGTAGCTAACATGTGTGGCGACATGGACGTAGGGCAAACAAAATACACCCAGTAATTATCTGGTAGCAGGATAAAAAGTAATTTGTTTTCTATTTTTTTAATGAAGTTCCCCCATGATTATCGAATGTTATTCATTTTATTTAAAAAAGCATTCCTTTAGTAATAAAATGATACCTCATTCATATTTTGTGTGATACATATTAACAGTTACGATTTTTACTGTGACAGTACGCTACAGAGGATTTTCATTGGCCGGTCGCAGGGTTAATACTTCAATTTCTAAGATGGTTTCTTGAAGTATTTATAATGATGCTTGTTATGTCATAAACGTAAGCAGTTTCTTTTTCTTGTAACAGATAGCAAAAATTCTCACTTTATTGCATCTATATACTGACGGGTAAAAATAAGATCCTAGATTACTTCCTGAAATTGTATGTGAGCCACCATTGCACCCACAAACGAAATTTAGCAAGGAGGCGCTATCTGTATCATCTATGCAAAAACAAGACAGCTGTACCAAAGTCTTCCATATTTGAAGAAAAAATATATTGGTACCGTATTCAATTAATAGTATCATGGTGAGATAACATTAGTTTACCCCACTGATGTTTACATTTATTGGTAGGGCCTAATCACATAACTTTGGCAAAATCAACAAGACTGAACAAGATTGCCATCTGCAGCAAAAAAATGAAATGGCACATGAACAAGGAAGCCTTTGGCTTATCACCAATATGCTAAACATGTTGGCATGATTAATGTTGACAGTGATAATAAATTGACTGCATGTAAAGGAAATGAAACATATTTACTGGAGATGGAAAGGCATAAAACATTGTTTGATTGTATTCAGACATTGTTACAGTCAGTTACCATAAACATGAATGATCATAAATCACAAGTAAATAAAAAATGGTAATCTTTTACTTAACTGGCCTATATTATTAGGACCTTATGAAAATGGTTTTACCTGCTTTTTTGATATGTATGTGTTCATAATTTAATTCTTAATCACTTCCGGTACAAAAAGGTCAGATATAATTTTTTTTATTGTCTTTTAGAGCAATTTAATCCTGTCAAGTCGATGTAAACCTGGTGCCATACCGGGGCATGTACATGCGAATTGAGAGCATCCCGGGGGTATCAAAACCGCGAAGGCGACTTTCTTGCGATTTTGCGGACATGTCCCCGACCTCAAATCGCATAGAGGTTAAATACATATTTTTGGTGTAAGGTTATCACTGAAACTTACTCAATTTAATTAATCAGATTATATTTTATGGCCCATGTATATTATTATGTATTGTAATAAAGCTTAAAATAGGTCTTAGACATTAGACACTTTCTAATTCAGCCATATTTTGTTACTTTAACGCAATTCTAATTAGTTAATATAGGCTAATTAAAGGATGTGCATATTAAAATACACACAAAAATAAGGTATGTTATGTATACCTATATTATATGTATATATATTACAGATATTATTATATCTTCGTAGTAATACCTTTGGATTTAATAATTGTATATTATTACATTATTATAATAACTCTTAATAATGTCGATTTTTATTTCATTACTTTAAAGCAATTTTTTAACTATTTGTAATGTTTCTTATGGGAATTTACTTCATCGCACGTCTTGCGAAAGTCTGAGAAAAAGCGGAGAATAAATCTTTTGTTTATTTAACCATTTATAAAAACAAAAATCATAATTATAAATGTTTATCTGATATGATTTGAGGTCAGGGACATGTCCGCAAAATCGCAAGAAAGTCGCCTTCGCGGTTTTGATGCCCCCGGGATGCTCTCAATTCGCATGTACAAGATGGCACCGGGTTTACATCGACTTGACGGGATTAAATTGCTCTAAAAGACAATAAAAAAATTAATATCTGACCTCTTTGTACCGGAAGTGATTAAGAATTAAATTACGAACACATACATATCAAAAAAGCAGGTAAAACCGTTTTCATAAGGTCCTAATAATATAGGCCAGTTAAGTAAAAAATTACCTAAAAAATCGTTAGTTATATGCCTACGCTTACACTGTCAGAGGTCAGTGTTACAGTCTGACTGATAGTTATATTTATAAAATAAGACATTTCTTTAACGGGGAGATACTGCATCTCATTCATGAAAGAGATCGGGCATTTACAAAATTCAAAAAGACTAAAGACATCAGTTGGCACGGAGAATACACTTATCTTCGGAATCAGGTTCAATATAAGAAGAAACAGGCCAAATCAGACTTCATTGCTAACAAGGCTAATGAATTCAAACAACAACCAAAGAAATTATGGCAAATGCTGAAAGGCCTCGGAACTTCGTCTCAGTGTAAAACTAAGCCAGGAAGTATAGGACTAGGTATCGATAACAACATTTGTTTTGATAAATCAGTGGTATCTGAGCATTTTAACAAGTATTTTACTAATGTAGCCTCAACATTGGTTGGCAAACTCCCACCAAGTAATGGTAAATATGAAGAGAAACACATCCAAGACTTCTACAGGTCAATGGGTGTCACCAGTAATAGTTTCTGTTTTAGTGAAGTCAGCGAGAACAAAGTACTAAGTATTCTTAGCAAACTAAACTCAAACAAGGCAACTGGTTTGGATCTATTGTCACCCAGATTTATCAAGGATGGTGCCAAGCACATTGCATCTCCTTTGGCGCATATTTTAAATTTGTCTTTGTCCACCGGCGAAATTCCAAAAGATCTTAAATCAGGAAGGGTGATGCCCATTTACAAAAAGAACAGTAAGAAGGAAGCCGGTAATTACAGGCCGATCTCGATTCTTAATACTATCTCGAAATTATTTGAGAGGATCGTCTATCAACAGCTGGACGAGTATCTCCAAGCACATCAGATCCTATATGAATATCAATCTGGCTTTAGATCCTCATATTCTACTGAAACATGTTTAGTACATCTCACAGACTTCCTAAAACAGGAGCAAGATAAAGGTAATTATATAGGTATGGTGCTTCTTGACCTTCAGAAGGCCTTTGACACCGTAGACCATAAAATTATGCTTCAAAAACTCGAAGCTATAGGACTTCACAAATCTGCCATAGTCTGGTTTCAATCATATTTACATGAACGACAACAATCAGTTGACATTGGTGGTACCTTATCAAAACCGATGACTGTCACATGTGGTGTACCTCAAGGGTCAATTCTCGGACCCTTACTATTTCTAATCTATATTAATGATATTCCATCGGCTGTTCGCTGCAAACTTCTTTTGTACGCTGACGATTTCGGCTCTGATAGCTTCGGGTAAGAACACCCAACACATCCAAGAGTCTCTCTTCGGAGCTTGAGGCAGCCAGAGAATGGCTGATAAATAACAAACTGTCCCTCCATCTAGGGAAAACTGAATCAATCCTTTTTGGATCGAAACGTAAACTCCACACATGCAACTCCATTCAGGTGAAATGTGCTGGCAACACATTGACGTGTCAGACGCATGTTAAATACCTAGGTGTAGAGTTAGATCAGTCACTAACTGGAGAAGGTGTGGCTGAGAAGATAGTTTGCAAATCAAATGCTAAGTTAAAATTTATGTACAGGCAGACAAGAAATGTCAACATGAAAACAAAAAAACTACTTACTTCTGCCTTAATACAATGTCATTTTGACTATGCCTGTTCATCTTGGTTCTCGGGTTTAACCAAGAAATATAAAACAAGACTACAGTGTACCCAGAACAAGGTAATCCGTTTCCTTCTTAATGCACCAGCCAGAACCCACATTGGATCAACGGAGTTTAGACAGGTCAATATGTTACCAGTGGATCTACGGGTTAAGCAACTAAAATTGAACCTTGTCTATAATATTGTCAATGACAGAGCACCGATTTATTTGTCCGATTCTGTCAACGTAACACGCAAGCAGCACGGTATAAATACAAGATCTAGTACTTTGTCTCTGCATGTGCCGTATGTTAAATCTTTCGGTCAAACTTCTTTTTACTACACAGGTATACAGGCATGGAATGAATTGCCATATAACATACAAGGTGCTCAGAACAAGAACCAATTTAAACTTTTAGTGAAACAGTTTTTGTTCAATTATCTTAATGATCTGGAAGCCAGCTCATTTATTTACTTATAATTCAATCTTATTTTTGAGGTCCTACCTGTATTTTATTTTATCTATTTTTATTTATAATATTTTTTAACAATTTTTTTATTGATGATGCATCTTTTGTTAAATGTTTAATTTAAAAAACACTTTTATTATGTATTTGTAGCACATGTGTCGGTTTTTCAAATGACTTAATAGTGCTTATAATCAGGAGGTAATGTCTCTTCTTTCTTAATATCATAATTACGAATGTCCTTTGACATCTTAACAGTAACTTAGTATTTATTTATTATTGTTTTTTTAGTATGTTATTTTGTCATATTCTATTTATATCTGTGTCATGTATTTGTTTGTCTGTCCAAGGACCACAATGGAAACAAGTGCTTGCACTTTCTTGTGTCATCCTTTATATTTAATGTACCCTGTATTTATATGTTATACTTATGTATGTACAAGCTTACATTTTATATTGAATAAATAATCAATCAAGAGCCAGGTATTCATGACAGTAAGTTCAAAATCACCCAGGCAATGTGTCTACCAAGTAGATGACTTGTTAAAATCGCTGCGCAATCTTGTAGTAGTAGTTATGGCACGGGGTTGTGTAAGGGTCACGGGCCCACGCTGCCACCCACGCTATCCCCGGCCCAGCTAGGAGTAGCCGTATCGTAGGCGTAGCCTAGGCTAGGAAGGAGGCGTTACGCACGAAACCTAGCAACGAACATAAACTAATTCAGGATACATATCTCTAGCCCTATCTCACAGCTGTCACTGACGCATACACGTCAGCTTATCTCACAGCTGGGACATGCTTCTATCGTAAAGTTATAACATGTCAACGTTTACCTATTTTCTGCGACCGAAGTCGGACCACCGTCCGCCATCATTAATTTTACGTCACCGGAAGACAGCAGAGCCACCTAGCGATTACAAGCCAATGCACTATGGACTCTACGCGTGATCACTAGGTGGCGGGCCTGTTGTTCGTCAGCGCGCGAATGACGCAACAAACGTTACCAGCGACGCGGCGCCAACGTAGCTCGCAGCAAGGACAGGAGGCGATACCGAGCGAGATCATGGCAGTCTACAATGAGAGTTTTTGACATACATTTGGGAGGCCGGCACGTGCGCCAGTACATATGTTCTAGCTTGGCGTGCTTCCAGAATGGCGGCCGGTCTAACCGCTCCATTGACGTACTTTTTTTAACAATGGGAAAAGCGCACAGGACCGTCTTGTGTTGATACACAAGACGGTCCTGTGCGCATGCGTCAGGTGTCGTAGTATCCTTTGCTTGCTGCTTCGTTTATCGATCATAACACACATTTTGAACACTTTTATTAATACAAACTTACAGATGTGTAAAAGTATCACCACTACATTACATTTATAAGACAGACAACATTTGCAATCAATCGTCCCAAAGTCACATTTTCTAAAATTAAATTTGCGTGACAACCAGCCTAAAAGTTTCAAACAAGATGGCGATCTGTAAACAACATACATAAAGCGCGCGGAACCAAAACAACCCAACATACATTACATTCTCTTAGACTTAACGTGCATTACCCATTGGCATTACCATAAATCATTCTTATTTACACAAACTAAAAGTACGAATTATAGGCTGTCAGTTACAGGCTGTCAGTAACCAATTAAAATCCAACAGTAAACACAATATACAATAAATTGTCTATTAACAGGCCTTTCACCAAGAAGCTCTTTATCCAGTATCGCCCTGGGGCCCCCAACCAGGGCGAAGATCTACATTTCAACTACACTGCACAAAGCGTCTTGTAACAAAATAACACGTTCTCCTTTAGTCAGTTAGATTAAAAAATACTGCAGCCTAATAATAATAAATAAAATAATTAAATAAATAAACAGTAATAAAAAAATAAAAACCCGATACTCAACTTTTATAAAAGCAACTGTTATTTTTATTACTTTTATGTTCTTTACCAACTTGATTTTTATGTAACATTTTACAACAAATTTTACATTGACGATTACTATGACTGTATCGACTGTGACTATATAATTACTGTGATTTTACATTTTAATATTGAGATTTTATACATATTGTGATTACCACGCTCAAATCCAAGATGAACTGTTGTGCCATCTGTTTACTACTACTATGTGGACTAACACTTAGGATAGAACAGAAGAACTGGGAAAACCATGGTGAAAGCTTGACTAGAATTGCCAATCCTCAACTATCTCTACTTATGTCCCCAGATTTTGACTACAAGTATTTCTCAGCATCCACAAACACCATAACAGGATGGAAATCAAAAATATTTTACAAGGTAGCATCCTTAAACCAAAAACATCCAACATGCTTTGCCATCTTAATCCTCATGCAAGCTGGTGACCTTAACCCAAACCCAGGTCCATACAAGCCCAAATTCCCTTGTGCCATCTGCAAAAAAGCAGCAAGATGGGACCAGCGAGCGACATGCTGTGATCACTGCAATTCATGGTACCACGTAGATTGCATGGGAATGTCGACATTTGCATATAACGCCCTCCAAAACAGCCAAGTCTCATGGATTTGCTGTCAGTGTGGCATTCCTAATTTCACAAGTTCACTTTTTTCAAACTCAACCATAGAGCTAACAAACAGCTTTTCCATCTTGTCGGACATGTCCACACCTGATTGCAGTGAACCACTAAGCCCACCTCTAGCCACTTCTTCTCCATACAAACAAAGGAATAATAACACAAGCAGTAACTCGAATAGTACTAGACCATGTAAAACAAGTAGAACTAAGAAAAACACTCAGGAAATACCTACTGAGAGACAATCCCTGAAAACCATGATAATAAACTTCTGTAGTATCAGGAGCAAAGTTTCGGACCTTGCCGTGTGCATTGAAAATTACAAGCCTGACATAATTATAGGCACTGAAACACACCTAGACAGCTCAGTTGACAGCAGTGAGCTGTTCCCCTCCAATTATTCAATCATCTAAAAAGACAGAGACTTTGATAACTCAAAAGGAGGAGTCCTAATAGCACTAAAGACTGACCTCATAGGAACACACAGAACATACCTCACAGGAACACACAGAACAGACCTCACAGGAACACACAGAACAGACCTCATAGGAACACACAGAACAGACCTCACAGGAACACACAGAACATACCTCATAGGAACACACAGAACAGACCTCATAGGAACACACAGAACAGACCTCACAGGAACACACAGAACAGACCTCATAGGAACACACAGAACAGACCTCGATAGCAAATGTGAAATTATCTGGGTCACCATCAAAATACAAGGATCGAAAGATATCATAATAGGAGCATTCTACAGATCACCCCAATTTGGTAACACAAACGAATACATGCATGAACTACGAGAATCCATTAACAAAATTAAACGCTCAAACAAAGAACATAAAAAATTATATGGCTAGGCGGAGACTTTAACCTTCCCGACATAGATTGGGACCTACTCAGTGCAAAGCCAGGCGGGACTGCTCCCGGTTTATCCAAGATGCTACTAGAAATTGCTAATGACTTTGGACTTGAACAAGTTGTACGCAAACCCACCAGAATAAACACTTTGGACTTGTTCTTCACAACTAACCCCACCCTTGGTGAAAGATCTACAGTAGTACCAGGAATAAGCGATCACGACGGCATCCCAGGGTCATCAAACAAAAACCACGCAAAATATACATGTACCACAAAGCTAACATGCAGGCTCTGAAAGAAGACCTGCTCAAATGGAGCAATGAGTTTGTATCAAGGGATACATCCAAGAACACAGTTGATGAAATGTATACAGAGTTCCAAACTGTACTTGTCTCAATAATGAACATTCACATACCAACAAAAATAACATCAAAACGTAACCAAACACCCTGGATAAATAAACGAAACAAGCGACTACACAAACGTAAACAAAGGGCTTTCAACACTCACAAACTACTTGGAAAACAAGCTAGCTATGAACATTTTTGTAAGGCACGTAAAACTACACACAGAGAGACAAGAAATGCTCACAGAAGATATATATCATCCTTTTGTTCCGATTCACCAAAACGATTCTGGTCATACATAAAAAGCCTTAAAGTTGATACAGTCGGAATACCAACCTTAATGAAAGACAACAGGGTAGAATCAGACAACAGACTTAAAGCCGAAATCCTCAATAACCAATTTAAGTCAGTCTTTACAAATGAAAACACCAACCTACCACAAGAACCATATTCAAACATACCAGCTATGCCTGACATCACCATCACAACAAAAGGGGTCATCAAATTACTTCATGACTTAAAAACAAACAAATCAACAGGACCTGATGAAGTGCCAGCCAGAATCTTACAACTTGCCGCAAATAAATTATCTCCAGCTCTCGGAGTAATCTTCCAAAAATCAATTATCACAGGAGAACTTCCCCACTCATGGTTACGTGCCAACATCACTCCAATCTTCAAGAAGGGAGACCGGACCCTTCCTTCAAATTACCGTCCCATCTCCCTAACTTCAATATGTTGCAAACTCCTCGAACACATTATCTACTCTAACATAATGGACCATTTTGATCAATACACAGTTTTATCCGACAGACAACATGGCTTCCGCAGTAAATACTCCACAGAAACCCAATTAATACTCACCACACACGACCTAGCGAAATCCCTAAATAATAAATCCCAAGTGGACATGATAATAATGGACTTCTCAAAAGCATTCGACACCGTTCCCCACAACAGGCTCCTAAATAAATTAAAGAGATATGGCATCCACAACAAAACACACGCCTGGATCTCTAACTTTCTCAAGTGCCGTGAACAGAGAGTGGTTGTCGGTGGAGAACATTCCACCTGGACAAATGTTACATCAGGTGTACCGCAAGGCACGGTATTGGGACAGCTTCTCTTCCTGATATACATCAATGATTTACCTGATAAGATCCGCTCCACAGTCCGTCTTTTTGCAGATGACTGTGTCCTCTATAGAGAAATCAATAATCAGTCCGACTCACAAGAACTACAGAAATACCTAAATGAGTTAGCAAAATGGGAACACGACTGGCAGATGCACTTTAACCCAAAAAATGCTTTGTGATAAGACTAACCCATGCAAGAAACGTAAAACATTTTAATTATACTCTAGGAAACGCAACACTACAGGAAACCGACAGTCATTCCTATCTAGGAGTATGTATCACCAAAGATCTCACCTGGGACAAACACATCCATCAGATTACAGCCTCAGCAAACCGTATCCTAGCATTTATCAGATGCAACCTCTACTCGTGCCCCCAAAACATTAAAACAACTGCCTACATAACCCATGTCCGACCACTCCTAGAATATTCAGCATCCGTGTGGGACCCCCACACCCAAGTCCTCATCAACAAAATAGAAATGGTCCAAAGACGGGCAGCTCGCTTCTGCCTTAACGACTACACATCCCGAGAAACTGGTTGCATGTCACAAATGTTAACAAAAATAAACCTAGAACAACTAACAACCAGACGAACAAACAGACGTCTCGCCATATTGCACAAAGCTATTTATGGCCACCTAACCTTGCCTGTTGAAAACCTCCTCCAGCCTGTACAACGCCTATCACGGCATCTAAATACCAAAGCATTCAACACTATCCACACCAGCAAGAACTGTTATAAATTTTACTATTTCCCCCAAACAATAACATATTGGAATTCCCTACCAGATGCAATAGTCAACATTAAAGAGCCACAGAAATTCAGACAAGCATTACTACACGACTAATAACCTAGCATGCGCACCCAACCCTGACCGTATGACTCCTAAGGAGTGTTGGCCAGTACTCAACCAAGACCAAGACCAGGCTTGCACTTTTGAACGACTACTCAAGAGGAAATTTACGAAGAAAGGAAACCAAAGTATAGTAGATGAGTATATACAATGCATAGCGTAACGTGGGGCAGTATGTGACACATTACATCCTCGATTCAATTATCCATGCATAACTTTGTTGGGTAGAGCAAGAATCAAATATCCGATTGACATTGTCATTGACATTTGTTCTTCTTCTTAGACTTCGTCGTCATCGTTCGCTGAGAGAGGGACTCCAGTTCTCCGTACAAAGGTCGCTGTGCGTCGCTGATCCTCATCCTACCATCATCTTTTCCTTTATTGATGTTTGATCTGATTGTTCACGTTTGTTGAAAAGGTGCGATTTTATCTCGATCCTTTCGATCCTCCCGTCATTGCTGCCTTCACCGCCCGTCTCGCCCTCCCGTTATTGCTGCCTTCACCACCCGTCTCGCCCTCCCGTTATTTATCGCACTCGTTATCCACTCCCCTCCAACTAAGTCCGGCCAAATGTGTTTTTTACATTGTCCTCCCATTTCAATCTTGGTTTCCCTCTTCCCCTTCTATACAATATCCTCTCCTCTGTAGGTACCCGCTTTCTACGATAGCCTTCCATTTGTTTCGTGTGTCCAGCTCACATTGACCGACGCGTCACCAGGTTCCCATTGAGACGTATTTCATACCAATCCATCCTCAAAAGCCAAGAGTTGTAGCTGACGTTGACACAACCAGCAGCGACCCTGGCGCGCAAGGAAGCACCAAACACATTCTTGAGTTCCTCCTTTATACTTGTCGGTATAGTCACAGCTCTCTGCTCCCCATATTTCAATTAAGAAATAGGCATATCACAAGACTTGGTCTTCTGTGTATAAAGCACAGCTGTTCATTATAATATATGGCTCAATGTATACAATCAACGTGCAGCGAATAATAATGCACAGTCCCACAAGCAACACACCTGAATTATTCCATAAAACAATTAATTAGGATATTCAATCGCTGTTTGTTAATTAATTAAAATAAAATAAATTTGTATGCGTGCACGCGTATGTGTAGGGCCTAGTTGTTCGTGTACGTTTGTGTGAGTGTAGTTCTATTTGTTCATGCATTACGTATGCACGCATGTATGCATACATGTATATATGAATTATGAATGCGCTTATGTATGTGTGCGCGTGTGTACGTGAATGTGTGTGCGTACGTATGTGTATGTGTGTGCGTGCGTGCGTGTACACAGTCAACACTTCCATACAGTTAAGTTTTACATTGTCTATTTTTCACCACGTTACGTCTACCGTAGTTATAATGATATAACATTTGCCTACGACTTGTCAAGCCATTCTGAAATACTTCAGAAAGAAGAACGGACGAAGAGCCTTCGCGATGACGAACTTGGACAAGTTGGCCACAAGTAGGCCTAGTAGGAAGGTAATTGCACATTCGTTGACGTCACGTAATCCACCAGTATGGACACTAGGTAGTCGGCATCGACAGCGGCTCTTAACCCTTGGGTCACTACTCGGTATGGTGCCCAGAGGTGCATTTGCTAGAGCTTCGATTCTCGACCGAGAGAACCCGCATTCAAATCCTGTGCTGTGGTGTCGAACCTTGGGCAAGTTCATTCACTCTACGTTGCTCCAGTTCACCGAGCTGTGTGAATGAGTACTTGAATATTTGTGAGCGAATATTCTTCACGAATTAATTGCAACGTACATTGCTGCTTCCTGAGAAGTCGAGGGACGACTGCCATCATTCAATGTGAACGTCTTAGATTTTAGAAAAACGGCGATAATGCCACCTTGCCCCGGAATTACGCGATGCACGGACTTGGATTACTAGTATAAATGTGTTGATCGATACAGAAATGCATTGTACAATGATATATGTACTAAAATAAGTACTGACTCGGGTAGAGTAGTTATTCCTTGGCTCAATCACCCCACGAAGGAATGCATTATTTTTATAATTTATTTTTGCTCTTTCTGTAAATAATGGCGCAGTAACTACTAAAATGTTACGTCTGCACGGTGCACTGCATGACATTCTAACAGTCGGTACAGGTGTAACTATGAATGGAGGGAAATATGTGAAACCAACATATGAGCTAGCGTATTCATACACATGTTGAGGGGAAAAGGTGCATTCGACGCATCTCCGCAGCGTCATGGCCACAGAAGTTCTTGGAGCTTATTGGACAAACATCAGGGACGTGTATCAATATGTCAGCCGCCGGGGACTGTGAGATTTCACAAGAATCTCCCACTTTGAAAATAAATTCTGAGTAAACTTGGTATTGTTGATTGTAGTTGCAAATATTTATATTGTATTAACATTCTATTCAAGTCCCACACAAGTTAAGTGCTTTTTGTTCCCATTTAAGAACAACTGACCTAGAGGGGTAAGAGAAAAAAGAAAAACCTTAATCACAGGCAGGGGCAACAGGTCAGGCTTAAGATTTAATTAAATAAATGCAAGAACGGGACATGGCTTGAGTTGTCTTTCGCCACTGTAGGCGAGCTTCTGTAATACTTGCGCACTAAGTAGACGGACAGGTACACAATTAGTTTGACACTACAACAATTAGTTGAAAGAAATTGGATGAAGTAGTATATGCAGATCGGAATTGAATGGATGAGATAAGAGGGAAAGTCAAAAGGCGGCGGCCGACAGGAGAAAGTAACAGAAAAGAAGGTAGTTATGAAGACTGGGTTATTTGTGAAAGAAACGGTGCCAAGCGAAGGACGCTGTGCTAATATTGCTCTATTGAGAACGAACGCATAGCA
Source organism: Escarpia spicata (assembly GCA_963995525.1). Classification (NCBI taxonomy): domain Eukaryota; kingdom Metazoa; phylum Annelida; class Polychaeta; order Sabellida; family Siboglinidae; genus Escarpia; species Escarpia spicata. The sequence continues at coordinate 8,832,207 of OZ023207.1, read as the reverse complement.
TTAGTCCAGGAGCGTAGCTAGCCGTACGCATGTGCTTCCACATCAGTTTGTCTAACGAAAAATTCAATTTAAGACAATGGCAGCTGGAAGCCCTGATAACGTTGTACCCCTTGGCAAAGTATGTCATCATTAAAAATGTATCAATAGTTTGACGATACAGGATGAAATTATTAGGAGCAGGCAGCCATATGCGAAGCTGCTATGCAAAACTATGCTGCAACCGCTTTGAGAGACAAGAATGGCCGGTTCTGCTGATGTAATGTACTCATTGAAAGCTGCATTCACTGTTGTGGCCACTCTATTGAAAAAGTGATTGGGATGGCAAAGAGAAACGTTAATTATCAATCAAGAAATGTGATTTCATCGTAACACTGGTCCATGTCCACCATAGTCTGCTTCCTCGGTCTACCACAGGCCAAACAGTGTGTCCTCATGCAGGCAGCCCAGGAGGCAGCCAGCGTAGCCGATCCCAAAGTGTGAAATGCATTGTTTGGTAGTGCCGTAGAAGTAGCAGGAAAACGTGAGCACAAAATCAACATGTTATCCAGCAGTTGTTAAGCTTCACTGAAAGTTCATATCTACCTTTTATCAGAGATTGCTGCCATGTAATAATAATAAGGTAACTTCTGCGCCTAAATCATTATAAACCAAGCACAGTGGCCAATGTAGGAGTCATGTGTTTTATACATTATCCCAGTTTTCTTTTATTTCATCTGCAAAATGCACCAAATTGCAATTGGTTACACAGTTTCGGACCACAAGATCCTCTCTCCACAGGCATCGAGACATGATGAATATGGCTGAGAATCACATAAACTTTTCTACTGCACCACCATTTAGGTTCAACTAAAACACCAACATCATTCGCCTTGAGGCTCACCCAAAATCTCCAATTGCGCCCCCTTACCAAAATAGTGAGTGTGGTAAATCTATATCACCAACCCGACCAACATTATTATGGGAAGATTGCCCAATTTTCGACCCCGTCGTTTATATTGTGCTGTATGTGTAGATACATGCACTGCTCACACATACCTTGCCTAGCTAAGCCCTTTAGTCATACCTGCAAGTCTTTCACAAGAGGTCATACTTTCGCAAACACCGTGTCACTTGTAAACGTTTTTCTCGCTCTGTACCACTTTTGAAGTCGTTGCCTTGGCTTCCTGTACGATATCGTATATTATTTAAGATCTGTACCATTACATACCAGGCACTGTCCAATAAGCAACCATCTTATTTGCATCCATTGCTTACTCCTGTAAGAAAACCTATCCAGCTTCGATCATCTAGTTTTGACCTACTTTTTGTTCATAGAGTCAACACTAACATTAGAACTAGGGCTTTTTATGTTGCTGCACCAACTCTTTGGAATATGCTCCCTCTTAGTGTTAGATCAGTTGAAAATATTACAAAATTTCGTCGTCATTTAAAAACGTATCTTTACAACCTTGCTTATTCACCGTAGCTCCCTAGCGCCTTGACCCATCTGTTGACAACTAAAATACTGATTATGGATTTTGAGATTGACAAATCCTTTTGTTTTGATGCGCCTCTGAGCTTGGTTTTCAAGGATTTAGGCGCAATAGAACTTATCTTATTATTATTATTCACACAGTGAGCGAAATTACCCTCCATACGTAATACTTTGCAAGATAACATTTGATCATACAAAGTATCCACTTATTGCACAATGTTAGTAGCACGTGTGAATGTAATATGTTCAAAAGCAAAATTTACACATTTCTTATGATGATAGGTTATATCGTTACAGAGAGACGATAAGCAAATTGTTGAAGCTGAACTCGCTGTGATCCAGAGCCACTTGCCACATATAGGCTTCAGAAGGCACTCGAGTTAAATCTTGCTAAATCTATGTATCCAGGATGGAGAGCGTGACTTAAGCCGCCAGCTCTCATACTACTTAACATGAATAGACCACATCTTGACACGGCATAGCTGCTTGCTATATTGATCAGTGTGCACCTTATGTAAGTCGTCAGATATGCAAAACATTTAAACCACAGTTGTTGATTTCAAGTCTGCCTTACGCTCTACACGTGACGGGCTCAAAAAATAGGTCGTCATTGGAACGCGCGCGTGTGTGTGTGTGCGTTGCGTGCGTGTGTGTATTTGTGTGTGCGCGCGCGTGTTTAAATAGAAATTGGAGAACATTAGAAGGCAATACAAAAACGGAAACTATAATATTTGTTTACACATTTAAACTTATATAATAATTTACAGGAGTGAGCATCATGGCCATCTGTTTCATCCAGCCACGGGTGTTTTCACTCAGTTCTGCAATGGCATTTCTTAGATAGGCTGCTAGGTTATCGAGGTTATCTTTATTTATTCTTTTCCAACTTCAGCCTCTTTTCCTATCTTTCTTTCTTTCCCATTGTCTGTTCAGATCCTTCTAATTTAATTTCTCTACATGTGACTGCGACATTATTCTTGCCTTTTCTTCGTGTTGAACATGGTTTTTCTTTTAGCCTTCTAGCGTACGCTGTTCGCGAATGCCTTCATTATTGTTCTTTTCTGTCAAAGATACCCCGAGCATTCTTCTGAAGTACACATTTCTGTGTTCTTTTATACGTATACATTGTCTTATAGATATTTCACCACGAGTAACTCGTCCTTGTGAGATATGTGTTAATGTTTTAATCACACTACACACATCAAGACCAACACAATCATCGGATATGTCCCATTCAATTAGAATAAGTACATTCTAATATAAATCCTATTGTTTATTCATTTGTGTAATTTCCTATACTCAAGTACTGTTATTGTTCTTAATTGAGGACAATCCTATTAATGTTTTCGTACCAATTAAATATCCGAAGCAATAGACACCGTGTGGCAGTGGCAGTCGTCAGAAGACTGACGACTGCCTATCCTCATCGAGCCTCGCGCTCAGTTCGACTGCCCAACAATCGAACTGAGCGTGTGGCGCGATTGGGATACGGAAATGAGTCAAGATGGGGGCGCTTATAGACATTCTCTAACAATTAGAAACGATATCACCGATGCTGTCACTGCCCACTGAACTGCTCCAAATTATGCCGCTCTGCTCTGAACTTCGAGCTTTGAAGTGTCGTCCGACGTTCAGGTATCACCGAGTGTTATGTTGAAGGGTCGCTCCTTGCCTTGAGTGGCGGGGCAAGCGACGACGTGTAGCGTATGAAGAGGCCGCGACAGCCCGACGGCCATTTGGTCTAATTTGCTCTCCCGAACTACACAGCCAGACGCAACGCACAGACGAAATAACGCAGTGATTGCCTGAAGAACAACACGACGGCTAGTTGATAAATATAGGTGTTGGCGATCTCGTTTGCGGTGTAATCTTAAAAAACCAAGATGAAGACACTGGTGAGTGACGCACACGTAAAGCCTTGACCAGTTTGTATTTACTCAAAGGGGCGATTATATTCAGCGTAGTTTATTTACTAGCCAACAAGGAGAGGTCGCGAGCACTGAACACTAATAGAAACGGGCTTAGTTCATTGGGTAATGGTAACAATTAACTTTTAGTTTAAATTGTCGCTATTGTCCACCCAAACATAGTTCAATTTCTGATTGTATTAGACAAAGGCACTGACTTAGAGTAGAAGGTGTTCTGGTGGCGTGCGTGCGTGCGTGATAACTTTCTTGAGAACTTTCACGTCAGACCGACACCGACTAAAACGGACGCAGTGAAAAGTTTATGTGATTATGACGTCACGCCAGCTTCAAGTATGGCACAATCGGTGCCGGTCGGTGTAGTGGATATTCTATAGTCTGCTGTGGTATGATGTGGTTTGGTCTGGTCTGATCAGGCGAAAAGTGGAAGTATATCCCGGCCTTTACATCACGGAAATTTAAAAAAGCGTTATTTTTCCTTTCTGTGTTCGCTGGTGATTAGACCCCTTGGCTGCACCAATCTCAGTGCCCCTTGCAGATCGCCTGGCGAAACGCTGAAGCTAAGCTCAGCCAATACTGATAATGCTTTGACACGTAATGTATGTAAAGTAGAAGTAATTATTTGAATACACAATACCGCTCAGCCACCCATTAACGGCTATTTATGTTGAGATTAACATGAATCTTTGATATAGGACGCGGACGTCTGCGCTGATCTTACGAGTGGTGCAGTCGCAATTTAACCGGCGGTGTCAATCACCAGGAATATAGCTATAAGGAAGAGGTATAACTGAAGTCTGATTTTGCTAACTTCCACAAATTACATAGGATATCGACGAGGTGTCGTGTAGTCAAGCTACCACACTTGGCTTGAGAGGGTGGTTGTAGATGGATGAATAGATCGACGAACGCACGCACGCACGCACGCACGCACGCACGCACGCACGCACACACACACACACACACACATACATAATACGCACACACATACATCATCTCTCGCTCTCGCTCTCGCTCTCGCTCTCTCTCTCTCTCTCTCTCTCTCTCTCTCTCTCTCTCTCTCTCTCTCTCTCTCTCTCTCTCTCTCTCTCTCTCTCTCTCTCTCTCTCTCCCCCGACTGTTTGTTTCGTATGAACGACATTAGTATTCATGGGTGCTTATCGCTATTATATTAGTGCTGGTCGTGTGTATTGATGGCCGAATGTTGATTTGTTGACAAGTGGTTATCGCTGTGATGTCAGTGCCGTATGCATTGATGGGCGAGTGTTGTTCTGTCGTCAGGTGATTATCGCTGTGATGTCAGTGCCGTGTGCATTGATGGGCGAGTGTTGTTCTGTCGTCAGGTGATTATCGCTGTGATGTCAGTGCCGTGTGCATTGATGGGCGAGTGTTGTTCTGTCGTCAGGTGATTATCGTTGTGATGTCAGTGCCGTGTGCATTGATGGGCGAGTGTTGTTCTGTCGTCAGGTGATTATCGTTGTGATGTCAGTGCCGTGTGCATTGATGGGCGAGTGTTGTTCTGTCGTCAGGTGATTATCGTTGTGATGTCAGTGTCGTGTGTATTGATGGGCGAGTGTTGCCTGTCGTCAGGTGGTTACCATTGTGATGTCGGTGCCGTGTGCATTGATGGGCGAGTGTTGTTCTGTCGTCAGGTTGTTATCATTGTGATGTCAGTGCCGTGTGCATTGATGGGCGAGTGTTGTCTGTCGACAGGTGGTTACCATTGTGATGTCAGTGCCGTGTGCATTGATGGGCGAGTGTTGTTCTGTCGTCAGGTTGTTATCATTGTGATGTCAGTGCCGTGTGCATTGATGGGCGAGTGTTGTTCTATCGTCAGGTTGTTATCATTGTGATGTCAGTGCTGCGTGCATTACACCTCCTAACTATCCAGGACTTTCCGGGAGTCTATTGGATTTTTTGTGTATCTCCCGGTCTCCGGGAATACAGGCAAATCTCCCGGATTTTCGCTGAAACTTTCTAACAGCAACCCCCGTCTTCGAGACATAAAACCGGTGAAGTTCAGGCGAAATATCTCCAACAGCCCCCAACCCCGTCTTGCGATGTCAAGATCCGTGAGACAGCGCGACACGGGAAGCGTGCTGAACCGCTAATGAATCTCCCGGATAACAAAAAAGTTTGCAGGTATAGTGCATTGATGAGCGAGTGTTGTTCTGTTGACAGGTGCTTATCGCTGTGATGGCAGTGCTGGCCGTGTGCCTTGACGGGCGAGTGTTGTTCTGTTGACAGGTGCTTATCGCTGTGATGGCAGTGCTGGCCGTGTGCCTTGACGGGCGAGTGTTGTTCTGTTGACAGGTGCTTATCGCTGTGATGGCAGTGCTGGCCGTGTGCCTTGACGGGCGAGTGTTGTTCTGTTGACAGGTGCTTATCGCTGTGATGGCAGTGCTGGCCGTGTGCCTTGACGGGCGAGTGTTGTTCTGTTGACAGGTGCTTATCGCTGTGATGGCAGTGCTGGCCGTGTGCCTTGACGGGCGAGTGTTGTTCTGTTGACAGGTGCTTATCGCTGTGATGGCAGTGCTGGCCGTGTGCCTTGACGGGCGAGTGTTGTTCTGTTGACAGGTGCTTATCGCTGTGATGGCAGTGCTGGCCGTGTGCCTTGACGGGCGAATGGTAACAAAAGAAGAGGAAGAAATGGAGCGTATGTGGAGAGATGAAACCGAAGTGCCGAAAAGTTGCTGGAAGTACTACTTTGAGGTGACTGAAACGACTCACTATTGATCACTTAATGTTTGTTATGACAGTGAAGGTAGCCTAGTTAATTATTTCTTTTAAATGGCTGCAGTTGGTTTTGTACTAAAACGATACTTTGAAATATATATATCAAGAGTTCACAAAGGCAAATTTGTGAGCTTCCATACTTTTGACTAAAGTGCAGCCACAAAACGTATTAATTTTAGTCATTCATGCGAAGGAAGTATTCGTGCCGTGAGCTACGCACATCTGACCTGTCCATAACGTGACCTGTTGCCAGAAAAAAACCGTTACAATATCCAAACATAGATGCAAAACACACGATGCGTTCGTGCATTCCGTCGTAGGCCTATATTTTATTGAAATTCTACCTCTAAGTTTTCCTTTATAACAAAAACAAAAAAATTAAAAGTGTATAAAGTGACAACTGTACGAAGTGACAACTGTATGCGGGAATCTTTGATCTATGAGATGCCATGCTGGAATACCTCCGTCAAGCTCTGCCTTTGCCAGCAATGTTAATAACTGTAACATACGTGAATTGTAATACTATTGTTGCACATATCTAATAAATTGTCACATTAAAACTATGTCTTATGCTTTTGTCGCAAATAAAAACCTTTGTGGCTAGTATTTCAACAAAAATATACGACGGAATTCTCGAGCGCACCACGTGTTCGGCATTTATTTTGATGGTTTGGCGAAATCGTGCTAGGCAACAGGTCACGTGATGGAGAGGCCAGTTGTTCGCAACGCTTTGTGTGTCTTCACCGTACCGAGTTAATTAAGGGCCTCACAAATTTGAAAGTCTAAAAAGTTATGCGCCAACTGTGCAAGATATTTGTCAAAGGAACAAATAGGGGTCTGAAGATCTCCAAAACGGTTGCAGTGTCGTCTCGCATTTCGCATTGTCAAGAAAGGGGTTTATTTTTAAATATCTATTAACGTCTGTATACATTGGTCAGTTGAACTCACGTGGCACACTATAATGATGATCTTGCGCACACGATGACCTGTTGACCTTGACCTGTTTCAGTGCCTCAGCGGCTGTGTTAAGAACGACGAAGAGGAACACGAAGAATACTTTTGGTGCCTGCGTTTCTGCAGCTCCCACCGGGAGATCTGTCAGCGTGACTCCCACGGATACTGGGACAAGGAGGAGTAGACGGGAAAGGTAACGTCGTTCGAGGACCTGAGGCGGAAACACTAATTCACCGAGAACACGAAGGCGGGATTACGACGCGGCACAAGCAGTGTTTTCCTTCGTTGTCCAGTCTTAGATAGCGTGTTGGGTACCTCCAGGTTATCATCGACTGAGCAGTAGTTCTGTATGTGTAATGTGTATATGTCATTCCAGTGATGTTCAAAACGGTAGCGTTACGCACAAAATTCACATAGTAATATAGTTGGTTGATAATAATTATAGTCAGCAATGCAACTGAAACGGAAGTCAATAATAATTTCATAATACGGCTGTTTGAGGTTAACCGGCAAGAACATATAGAGTCTAATTGTTTATGTTGACAAGCCTCGACGCGTGATGCATCACCAGGAAAGCACAATCTGGCGACTGTTAGGAACAATTTAACACGTTATCATCAGGCGTATCGAACAGCAAAACCGCTCCTATGCGCCGGTGTAATAATAGGATAAAGTAACACCTTATAACGGTTTAAGAAATCTCATAAATAATTATATATATATATATACTAAAATATATATATGTGATTTCTTAAAACGCTGTAGTGTCAGTTTATCTTATATATATATATATATATATACATATATAAATTATATATATATATATATATACATATATATTATATATAATACAGTTGTTGTATATAAATATATAATAAAATGGTTGCATTAAGTAATTTACGTCTATGCAGTCAAACTTAAAGGAGCGTTAGACTAATGGATATTGTACTTAGTGTTTAAGTTTAGTAAGGCAGCATCACGTGCATATTTTATATTGATTGCATCCCATTGGAACGTTTGAATTACTAAATAAAATATACTATTTTGAATAATTTCATAAAGGAAACAGGAAGACTTTTCCTAATATAAGCAGAAATTCATCCGAGAGTAAAAAAACGGTGACTGTAAAAAGGTAAGTGGCTATATATAGTAACCAGTCCCCAGGACTGCTCAAAGCGCTTTACACTTTACTCCCTGGCAGACCTGTTCACTCGAATACCATCTCGTCTTCTCTGTGAAGAATTCAGTCACGCTGCAATTAATGCGGAAAAGACTATTCGTATACAAATATCCACCACTATCTATAGCCAGGTACTCATCCATACAGCTGAGTGAACTGGAGTAACGCAGTGAACGAACTTGCCCAAAGTTCGACATGGCAGCACGGGATTCGAACCCAGGTTCTCTCGATTGATTGGCCGGTGCTCTAGACACTGTGCCACTGCACTCGCAGACCGCCCAACAGCAGGGACTCTTAGTATCAGGGATGAGAAATTTCCGGTTTTTGGCGGAATTCCGGTTTTTATACTGCTCCAAAGATCATTTTTTGTGAATCGTGTAAATCCGGGGAGAAAAAATTGTTGTTGGTAGGGGGGGGGGGTAGGGCATATAAATCCTGGACTATTCATTGACGATCTATCTGCGGGTTGAGTTAACCATCTATCCACCCGGTGTCGCCACGTGTTAATGACGTGGCCTGGTGATTAGAAACAGAACCCTTAGTTCTGTCGAAGTGCGCGCACAAAAGCAGTGGACCAGTAGGAAACGACGATGCATTTTGTGGAGATGTCGATCATTTTCGAACACAATGGCTAATCGACGATTTGTTGTACGGCAAGACAACTGTTGCGTGAAGGACATTGACAAAAGTGTCAATAAAAATTGGAATTGGGCGTGGCTGGAGACACTATGTTAGATATATTCATCAGTAAATTGTCATTACCAGGATAAACCTACTGTTTATGGTGCGAGGCCGATGCCAACTATGCGGATTGGATCCTACAGGTCACAGTCAGAGGGGAACCGAAGGCATTGAAGTACACACGCTGGCACTGCCCACACTGGTCACCAATGTTCTATTAGAACCTGAACAGAGGGCGTATCACATAGAAGTTCGCCGATTCCATGTAGACAACACACTTCCACAAGCACCCACAAGTTCCAGATTGGACTCGTGGTGGGCTACCATATTCTCTACTGGCAAGTTCCCAGCCTTGTCAAAGCTGGTGGCTGCAATGATGAGCTGCTTTCATGGTCCTCAAATGAAGGGTGTTTTTTAGTCACATGTCTAGCATCATGAATACTGCCACTGCCAGAAAGAATGCTAGTACATTCAACACTATCCAGACAGTGAAGTACTCACTCATGGCAAGCAACAAGACTGCTAGTACATTCAACACTATCCAGACAGTGAAGTACTCACTCATGGCAAGCAACAAGACTGCTATACATGACTTCCACAAACAGAACTGGTCGCCTCGTTCACAACACGAGGGGTGCACACAAAATGTACTCAATCCATCTTGCCGAGGAAGGAAAGATGAAGGAGGAGAAGAAAACTGAGCTGAACATGTCAAAGCGAAGGCAGCCACCAAGTACAAAACTAAGGAAGCAGTTGTGCTGGCAACGAAGAAAAATAGAATGGCCCATCAACGGGCTGTTTTGACAAAGTTGGCCAATGAGAAAGCTGCCCGTCAGCCAACTCGGGTTCAGCCCAGAAAATATTATTAGTGAGTCCCTGTGCTTTTTTGCTATTGGAAATGTTAAGATTGTCTATTTAATATTGCTAAAAATACATGATATGTCGTCTACAGTCCTCTCGGGCTGAAATGTGGGCCACAGCAAAATGTCCGGTTTTTTCTCTGAATGTTACTCTCATCCCTGTTAGTATGCATCCTGACATAGAAGCCAGACTAGCACATCAGCTTGAGACTAGGCACTGATTCGGGGAAGTGTGGTGCACGACTCCTCGCTTTGTCTCTAAAACAACCACCAGTGTAAGTATCTTAACAAAAGTACAAGTATAGATGTGGTGGACGAGAGATTCTACTTCAACTTGGTACCGGTTGGTTGCACATAATATCAAAACGAACTCGCCTATACAACAAAGAAGTGCAACCTAATAATAATAATAAGATAACTTCTATTGCGCCTAAATCCTTGGAAACGAAGCTCAGAGGCGCATCAAAACAAAAGGGTTGGTCAATCTCAAAGTACATAAGTAATTTTCCAGTTGTCAACAAATGGGTCAAGGCGCTAGGGAGCTAAGGTGGATAAGCAAGGTTGTAAAGATACTGATTGAAAGGCACACGTTGAGTTTGCTGGATTCAACCTGAACACACAAATAAGATATATCTCGCTCTGAAGAACACTTAAGCACCCTTTCCAATAGTCGCTGGAGAAGGAATATTACTGTGAAATAACCCAAGTGAAGTGTAAGCAAGCATCCGATATCCTGCACACAAGTCGAGACAACTCGTAGTAGGATTGATGCATATTGTCTTGATGCAAGTATACCATGTCGGCATCAGACATGGCAGAAGCTTTCTCAGGGCTGCACCTCTTTGAGGCTCACCAAAAGCCTTCAACTGCAAACACCCTTGAGGCTCACCAAGAATTACTGGGGGATATTTTTCGCCAGATACCATGATCTTGTGTTGGACCACAAACGTGGGCTGACATATTCACAATAACATGGTCAAAACAGTGTTTGCGTTGTGATAACACGGCCTCGTAAATAGTACGTGTGAAAGCGAGTGCAGAAGTGTACATTGAGTGCAGTTTTAGTGTTTTGCGAGCGTCACGCGGGGTGCATTTGGAGGTTGTTGGAGTCCTCGAGGGGTGCATTTGGAGGTTGTTGGATAGCCCTCGAGGGATGCATTTGGAGGTTGTTGGAGAGCCCTCGAGGGGGTGCATTTGGAGGTTGTTGGAGAGCCCTCGAAGGGGTGCATTTGGAGGTTGTTGGAGAGCCCTCGAGGAGGTGCATTTGGAGGTTGTTGGAGAGCCCTCGAGAGGGTGCATTTGGAGGTTGTTGGAGAGCCCTCGAGGGGGTGCATTTGGAGAGCCCTCGAAGGGGTGCAGTTGGAGGTTTTCGGAGGGCCTCAGCCCGCTGAATATTCACCACGATGCCAATGACTAATGAATGTGTACCGGGTTTTTCATAAGCATAACGGGTAAATAAAAAAAGAGAACGGGTAAATTTGAAAACATCACAATCCTGGCTAACTATATACGTTTGTGACAGAGACCCTTTCATGGGTGAATCAGCAGTTGCAAGTTTACTGAATGCTATTACAGATGTCCACACAAACGTATGTTACTTTTTATGTTAAAGGGGAATTAAATGTCCTACTAATTATGGTATAATCATAATTAGCTATCGACTTGAACAATGGGGTAAGGCGATGATGTAAACCGTGGGGTTTATTTTTTAAATACAATATACCCAAGACCTAGAAACAGAGAACATGCCATGGATGATACTGTACGGCATCAACGCCTTCAAATAAACATACTTTACAAACAATAACAATGGTGCGTATCGATGCAATACTACCGATAGTGCCAGTCTTCGCAAATGGTCGCTAGATGTCACTACTCCATGCTCAGTTCCATTCCCTTGGAACTTTCAGTGTTGCATTGAATTGCTCTTGTCCTATTTCCTGCATTGTCGATACCAAACTTCAACCGAGATTTTCTCAGTTTCACAAAAAAGCAGTATCAGAGTTATTGTATTTGCGCATATACCTGGGAATTTATTAATTTTCACGTGAGAGGTATTTAATAGTTTTTACTGTCAGACTATTAAAAAGCTGTCATCATGTAGTTTTTTTCTAGTGGAGATCTTCACTTAGTTACTATAGAAGTGTCACCAAGGTGAGGAAATGGAGGACATTCTCTGAAAGTATTTACCCAAAGAGCAACACTAAATCTAAGAAAGATCAATACATTCCCTCATAGAGTCAATCACCAATAGAACAGTGTACCTGAATCAGTAATACAAGCTGGCTTGATAAACTCATTTTAACCGGAAATTATAACTTTTAATACTATATTATAAATAAGATGTAATCATTGAGAAACCGATTGGAGGTTGCAATCAGAATCGACCTATAGTATCCCAATTATAAGATACATGCTATGCAGTGTTTCATTTAATTTTAGTACCTAATTATGGATTCCTGACATAACAGTAATGATATAAATGCACAGAGTATTGTTTTTATAAGAACATTATAATAAAACAGGGTGCTGCATAGGGCATAGCCTCTATCCATTTCAACATATTGATAGCCAGATGAATCAGTTTGTTGATTTTATAATGTGAGCATTATATCTGTATTGCGCTCTGGATATCACATTTACTTGTTGAACAGCACGGCCAATATGTATGGATAAATAACAACGGGAATTCGTTAAAACACATTTGGGCATTTCAGATGTTAAAATGTACACTTAAGGACAATGTCACTAAGACAGTGACATCATGAGGAAAATCCATCATTAAACAAAATCCATTGTTAAATTTAAGCTTTTTCAAAATGCAAAAGGCATGGACACTACTTCTGTGATTCACTGGCGAAAGTGACCTGATAACATGTCCTGGTTTTGACAGTTTTCAGTATACATCATTGGAAAAAATTAATTTTAAAGAGCAAAACCTCTCTGATGAGCTCATAAGAATATTAGTGAAACTGCCCCCTGATAGTTTAATACTACATCTAACCATTCTCGTGCGCCAGGGGTCGCTGCTGCCGATTACGTCAGTGCCAGCCAGCAGTACCCCCTGGCTGATCGCTTTGCGAAACTCTGAATTTAAGCTCAGCCTATGAAATCGCTCACTAGATCTACACAGGTCAGGTGGTCGTAGTAAAACTAATTTTAACCAACCGTGGCTCGTGTTACATGCAATGTTTAGGAAGTAGAAGCAATTATTACAATACACAATACCGCTCAGCTGCTCGTGCTATTGGGCGGATGGGTAATTATATATTGGGATTCCCAGAAGTCGTTTATCTGTCTTCAAATTGGGGCGGGTATTTGCGCTGTTCTCACGGGTGGTGCAGTCGCGACTGGCGAAGTCAATTACTAGTTTGACCCAGCTAAATTCTGCAGTTTGCGTAGGGGATCAGCCAGGGCTAGTTTTGCATGGCAAACAGCCCTGGCTTGCGATGATGCATCTAACGGTCAAAACAATCAGATTTTGTACCTTTAAAATGGTGGACAAAACAACACAAAGAGATGACTTTGTAACATGAAATTTATGTCTTTGAAACTACTACTGCCGAGACTACAAATAAATGTCATTTCTTTCCTTCGACCATTATTATGTGGTAGCCAAATTTCGTCTTTACTGGGGGGTCCGTGTAGTGGGGGTTTTGTAAGGAACTTGTGGGAAGTGCAAAGGCTGCCTCCTGGAAGGGTCCTACCATTGACCCCCTTGTCATCCACCCCAAATCACCCTGCAACAGGTAAGCAACAATGTTATGCATTATGGGAAGGGGTAATCAGGTTAGGGTCAGCATTCAAATTAAACTTAACATAATATTCATTTAATATTTTTGAACTGATCAAGTCTCCACTGCGCCATGTTAGCTTGTTTGTTTTGTTTCTTTGTTAAGTTTTTATGCAACTGACTATTACATTATTTTTGACATACTTATAACACTCTTTTACACTTTCACAAGTTATCTGATCTAATTATCAAAGTTAATTCTCTCAATGATTATTATTTTAAAATAGTATGCATTTTATTGAAGTAATTGCATACACTATTTATCTTTTATATGTAGACTTATAAACGATACCTATTTTTATGGCGGCTTCATTTAACAAATACAATTTCAAACATGATCTTCCATGTGCAGTTTGAGTTATATTTTAAAGAAAGAATTTAAATAAAACGAACAAAAATATTTTAAATTTGTTCGCCAATTCATAAATTGGCATTTCTGTTCCATTTACAATGTAATTGACCACAGTGTAAGGATTTCCAACCGTTCCCAGCCGAGTAAAAGGTAAGGAGATAAATATATATGAATAGCATTGCCGTATTCAGTTCATAGGACTGCTCAAATCACACCCTGGCAGACCTGATCATTCCAACACCCTCTCAACAGTCAACTTCTCTTGAAATGGAACCATTCAGCTATGTTGAAATTACTGCACAAAAACCTAAGCACACACAAATATCCACCACTGTTGACCGCCAGTCAAGTGAGCGAACTGCTGCAAAAGGAAGTGAACAAAACTGCCAAAGCTTAGAAATGGAGGCAGGACTTGAATGAAGTTCTCTCAATTGATAATCTGATGTTCTAAAAACTATGCCACTGCACCCCACTGTAGGTAGGTAGGACACAACTAGGTAGACAATGGCTTACACCCTTCTACTTACACCCTGTCTCGCCTTGTCTTCGCTGTACTGTGCCGCTACTTCATTAAACTTCTCGCCACTTTTCAATTTAGCCAGTGCTTCGAGTGACTTTGATTGTTTCTCACACAGGATGTGTCGAACCTGGAGGATACAAAGTAGACAGTTAATAACATGTATCTCCTTTTTATTGATACAAATTATCTCAACTCATTAGAATCAGTCGAGTTCACTGGCTCAAAAAATGTAATTCCAATTCCAAAAGGTTCAATTTCAAGTAACTTTTGAAGATCAATTCCAATTTGGGAATGAAGCTGACCCTATAGATAACCACAATATAGAAACACCACAATAGACACACCACAGTATTCAATTGACATACCATGATACTTGCTAGACAGATTAGACACACCACGATAGAACACCACGATACTTGATAGACACCGTTATAGAAACATTGCAATAGATACACCATGATAGACTCACCACAATAGAAACACTAGCCACATCTACACGACAGTTGTTACCTTGGGGTAGAGCGTCTACACGACTCTTACTCCAAGGTAGTTAAGCCTTAACCCGGGTTAGCTTAACCCCGAGATGAGAGCGATGTTAGTTAACCTGGTTATGACACCGAGTAGAGCAAAGTCGAGGTACTTAACCCCGCGATAGATGGCGCTGATTACCTCCCGTGATTCTGCGACGCAAACTTTTGTATTGTCGCATGTAGCTCAGTTGTGGACGGGGATGTTTCTGGGGCGAAGATTTGCATAACACTATTACCAACTTAAATCATAACCTAAACTAACATAGCCTAAACCCAAACTCTAATTTGGTAAAAATTTGAAAAAAACTTGGTCCTGATGAGATGCATTGTATTGTACTGTGTTGAGACCGCTCTGGTAAAATAGTGTTATGTAATTTTTGAATGGCCTATACTCTATAGGACCAATGTAGGCTAGAAGAGATAGAACGAACCCATCATTTTTTATACCTGAAATGTATTTTTTTTCATTTGATGGTTCTCCAACCACTGTGATGTCGACCAGTCTCTGACACTTCCAGATCTACCATCAGGCAGTGAATCGATCAGTGTCAGATATCTCACAATGGACTTATTTTGGCGCATCCGAAATGCTCTAATGTGTTTGCTTCATTGTCGGCCATATTTTCTTTGTATCGCTGAAAGTCGCTGCCTGTTTTGTATGATCCACAACAACAATTGCATCATCAAAACGGTATATAATGATATTGTGATTAGGAATGTGAGCGACTGCAATTCTAAAATCTGAACGTGCACCAGTCACACATATTATAAGTAAAACAAAAGGTAGCAGCACCAATATGCCAAGCGCCCTGGCCATAGGACGCTAAAGTTCCGTTGCGTCTAGACATAACAGAGATATGTAGATCAACGTTATAGACTGCCGTGTAGATGCGACCGATTCTTAACCTGGATTAGGCTTCTTTTATGTAAACACAGCTACTACTATATAATGATGAACATTAGAAACACCACAAATTCACAAGATACACCACTAGTAATAGAAATACCACAAACAATGCACACGATCCACCAAGGAAGACAGCACTAACGCCTCAATTAAAATATATAAATATAAACAAGTCAACAATTGTAAAAATTCAGATTTATGTGCCAGGCTAACTTGACAGTTGACACTGACAGTGACAGCCAGGGCAGAGGCAATGCCATGAGCGATAATACCTTAACTGCCGTTCCGCCCTTCTTTTCCTTTTGTTGCCCTGCGTCAGCCGCGCCCCCCTTGTCTTTACCACCTCCCTTGCCGCCCTTGCCGCCCCCTTTCCCAGATGCGCCCTTGTTTTTAGGTGGCATTGTGATAAATAGTTGGGCTTCTTACCCAACTTCGACCACGTTATAGACTATGCCTAAAACAGAATTAATCGACAGTTTTCATTGGTCGAAGCTCGTGTTGTCCAATCAAATTGCCTCTTATTTATAAGTTAGGGACAACATCAACAAAGATGGCAGGTACAGTCAAACGCAACATAATTATGATAAGACGGGGAAGATTTGAATTTGGGAAATAGTAATCAGTTACTATTTTTGTAGCGTGTTGTTTTGTTAGAGCTTGTATGAGTGAAAAGTTGTGTGTCGTATTAGCCCAAAAGTGTAGTGTTTATGGGCTTATCCCCTTTTATCGCTCAAGTCAAGATCTTCCCACAATTGTGATGTGACAGACAGGGTTTGACCAAAACTGCAAAAGACGCACGACCGCGAAGTTGACGAACGACCACGCACGACCACGTAATATCATGTGTTGGTAGATAGTTTGGCCGTTGATGGTATATATATGGTTTGTGTACGCATTATTACAAATTCTGAGTCTGTATTTCACCCAGGCCAGGAGTTACACAATTTAGGCATTTTATTCGATCTTCCGGACGAGCATTTAGTCTTGGCACACCTGGCGAATGGAACCGGCGAGTTATCACAACCGATGATAAAAGTTGCCAATTTTGTTTCTCCAATGTGAAGAACATATCTGAAATTGAGCGAGCTGCACACACATACCTCCTACATGCCACCAACAGCATGCTTGGTTACCAACACTACATATATTTTGATTGTGCATGGTCGTGCGCCTTTTAGTCATACCGGACAGTCACTGTTGTTCACTGACAGGCGGAAGATGGACTATTTATTTTCCCAATAGCTTCATTATTAAGACTTAACGTTTTTAGATGTTGTACACAAAGTCATATTAATTATCTTTAATGAACCTGAACATTGGTAAAATTGAGCGTTTTATTATTTATGTATTTTTCTGCAGAAAGTCAAATATACAAGATGCCCTGCTCTTTTGTTTATTTGTCTTAGATGACCTAAATTAGTTGTCCTCCTTCCAACTATTCTATTCCTATATCATGTAGGTAAGTACCTCTATTGCAGGCTAATGCAGAAATCATTTTTGGCCAATTAAGTAAAAGATTGCCAGATGTTCCCCATCAAATGATGTTTAAATCCACTGTATCATGTCGTCAAACTTCTTAACATGCCATTGTAACTGTACATGCAATCAGGTCATATGTATGATCGCATAATAATTTAACTTGAATACATATAAGTTATAACAACCAAAATAAAAAAACTGATTAAAAAGGTTATGCAAAGTAATGTTTTATAGCTTCACTTTTGGTCGTATGACGATGCTAATGCAAAATGTTATACAGCATTTTTAGCCAAAAATTCAGCCAAAACATCTTACCCATCTGATTAATAATGACATTCTAATGCAGATTCCGACGATGATCTGCCACCAATTGGACCTGTATTGCCACCAGGGTTTCAGTCAAAACACAGCAGCTCATCAAACACTACAAGTACAAATGCATCCACATCTTCAGCCAGTGACAAGACTGTCATTGGACCCTCATTACCTCCGGGATTTCTCCGCCCTTCACACTTTGACAGTGATTCTGATGGCAGTGATATGTCACATAGCAATGAGGACGCACCAGGCTCGCATGCATTAGGCCCAGCATTACCCCCAGGGTTTCGAACAAATCCTGAAAATGCGATCCCGGAAAAGCGTGTACTGGGACCTGAATTACCTCCAGACTTTGCACACAAACATTCATCACAAGCAAGACAGTCTATGTCTGCTGAAGCCAGTGGTCCTGTGCTGCCACCTGGTTTTAGCAATGAGCCGACATTTGATGATGATGATGATGTCATAGGACCACTACCGCCATCTGGTGATCAGCAGTCTGAATACTCTGCAGCAAAAGAGTTTGAAGAACGCGCTTTGAGAATGCGGGATAAATTACTGAACATTGTAAGTTATTGGTTACTTTATTATTTTTAACAGGTCACTAGTAACAGTACAACTAATGTTTTTGTTGTAAAACCATTTACCGTACCGTGTATTTAACAAATCTTTTTCTAACATATTGACTGCAAAAAGTATTATTATGATGCAATTAACCACCATTAAAAACAAATATTTTGCTCTTCATGTTATTTGTTTATGAATAACAGTGTTGTCATTCAACATGGAATGTAGACACAATATTTGCTCACAACCTGATTCTATTAATTTAAACTTGTATTGTTTTCTTATCAAACATTGTATTTCAGGTATATTATGAGGTAACTGGCAAGGAAAATTACAACACATGTTTTGAGACCATTTATTGCAAGATTGGTTTTAAACCGTTAAATTTTATATGTTAAAGGTGTTGAATCATAATGTACAGAATGAGTTCTACGAAATCTCAACTTCAAAAATGCCTCTAATTAGTGAGTGACGATGGCTGAAGAAAGACAATTAAAGCTAGAGTAAGAGTCCATATGCAGTTCCAAAAACCTGCATTTGGTAGGTCATAATTACATTGGTTAGTGCCATGTTGGGTAGTTCCATGTTTTGAAATGTTTATATGCCAGGGTAATGATGTAATAATAAATATTATTAATATATTATTAAATGGGGCTTCCATGTTAGGTCTTAATGGGAGTCTTCTTGACCTTCACATTTATGTCAATTATTTCAATTTGTACATGTATGTATGGACAAAATAAATATGTCTGTCAGTAAGCAGCCCACGGCGGATGAAATGTGAATATTTTCAAAACAGAAACCCGACGATGGGGCACCGACCCGAGAAACCTGGATGATGGAACTGCCACCAGAGCGCAGCACTGCCCATGACCTACTTGGCGGGTTGGTATCAAGGAAGTTTCGGAAAGATGGTGGTGGCACCACTGGAGGTGATCGCACCGAATGGACGGATACACCAGCTGACAAAGAACGCAAAGAAAAGGTGAGTGATCGTATCTTATATTGCTAAATGGACTGTTTCAAGTTATTGCTGCTCAGTCGTAGTTATAGACAACTTTTGGGTTATTTACAAATTTAAATGTATTGTATAGAAGTGTATAATATTGTAAGATTAATTAGAATTAATGTATAAAATGCAAAATATTGAACTTGCATGTACATTCATATAGGACCCAGTGGGTCCAATGATATAACATATATGTTGCCTACACTGCCTGCTCGGCGTCTCTCACATGCCCAGCCGGGAAACCACTCCGGCCAGTGAGAACAAGATCCAGTGGGTTAGAGATAGAGGCCACCGCTCTGTGAGTCCACGACAGGTTACACATTTACCCCGTGTGGGATTTTTTACTTCCCTTGGCATAGACACCAGAAGGGAATAACGGCTATTAATGTCTCTTCCGAAAGACACAGGTAACATGAGGTGAATGAAATTGTCTAAGTTTCGAAACGGCGGCACGTGGAATCGAATCACTTTCCCCTCGATCAACAGTCTGGTGCTCTACCGCGTGACCACCGTTCCCCTCTATATATTGAACTGATACACATATTCATTCGCACACACTCACACACACAATATTATTCACACATTTTACATGCTTATAGAATGTTATATGACTGGAGTGGACGGAACTTCATTGTTTTATAGTAGAAAGTTAACCGAATGAAAGATATGAGCAGGCGGTGAAATCAAGTCGATTTAACCAAAACTTTGACTTAAGAGAAGTTAACTTATGTAGATTATCTTATACTATATGAGATACAAAGTCAGCCGGGACTGAGGAAAAAAGTTGACTTAAGCAAAAATCTACTTAACCGAGTTCGAGTTATGTGGAGAGCACTGTTACATTTTGGCCTGACACGAGTTGTGTTTGTTTTCAGGAGAAGTGTGAGGGTAAGGGGGTGAAGCGATCTCGCAATGATTCGTCTCCTCCTCGACTGTCTGCCAGAGATGAACATTTGGCAGAACAAGTGAATAAATACAATGTAAGTCTTACACAAGGTCTTATACTAAGTCTTATAGAATGTCTGTCTCTTGTACAAATTCATTAAGTCAGTTATTATTAGATATATGTAATATTTTCTTCTGTCTCCAACTTGGTGGCCAGATAACTTAACTTGCACCATTTTCTTGATTAGCTGTCTCCTCTCACGATGTTTTCCAATCCCTGATATTCACACAGGCATTTTCAAGATTTCGCTTAACATTATCTCATCATCTTAATTTTGTTCTTCTACCACCCTCTCTCCATCTATCACCCTCTCTCCTTCTACTACCCTCTCTCCACCTACCACCCTCTCTCCTTCTACCACCCTCTCTCCACCTACCACCCTCTTTCCTTCTACCACCCTCTCTCCACCTACCACCTGCTCTCCTTCTACCACCCTCTCTCCATCTATCACACTCTCTCCTTCTACCACCCTCTCTCCATCTACCACTCTCTCTCCATCAACTGCCTTCACTCCATATATAGCCCTCTCTATAACTACTGCTCTCTCTATAATATCTACCACCCTCTCTCCATCTACTGCCCTCTCCATCTACCGCCCTCTCTCTCCATCTAACACTCTCTTCATCTACCACCTTCTCTCCTAGCACCCTGTTCTCCTTCTTCCACCCTCTTTCCATCTACCGCCCTCTCTCCATCTACCGCCCTTTCTCCATCTACCACCCTCTCTCCATCTACCACCCTCTCTCCATCTACCATCCTCTCTCCATCTATTACCCTCTCTCCATCTACTACCCTCTCTTCTTCTATCACCCTCTCTCCATCTATCACCCTCTCTCCTTGCACCACCGTCACTCCTTCTACCACCCTCTCTCTGTCTACCACTCTCTCTCTCCGTCCACCACCCTCTCTCTCCGTCTACCACCCTCAAACTTTATCTACATCTTACACTTGTCTATCGGGGTAAATAATAAGATGTTGTCAACTTAGCCGCTCCAGTAGTATGTTGGCAAGAGAACAGTTGAGTTCTTGTTTCAAAGAAAATTATCAGGCAGAGCAACTTTGCAGTGACAGACCCATGAATATGGAACAACTTGGTGAAATGTGTGCGACCTGCAGGAACATTAATGGCATTCCGTAAAAACATAGAACAACTATTTTGCCTACTCTACCTACCTTGATATGAACACTACCTGCCACATCTAAGTGACACTATTTTACGGTATTGTTTATTAATTGCATTGTTTGAAACTGTATTTTAACACTGTAAATATTTGATGTTTAATTGAATATTTCAGCATTTAGTCTACCTGTGATGTTATTAGGTGAAATGCTTTGATTGGAATTACCGGTAATCTATACCTCTCAAGCTATATGAAGAAATTCATACATTTTGGTAGAGACCAAGAAAACTGTACTTTTTTCTGGTTGTGTATACTATATCATACACCTGTCCTAGATATTCCAGGGTGACCCGACAGTGTTAATTGTGAACATTGTTGTCCTACATATTCCAGTGTGACCCGACAGTGTTAATTATGAACATTGTTGTCCTAGATATTCCAGGGTGACCCTACAGTGTTAATTGTGAACATTGTTCTTCTCTTCCGTAGGAATCATCTCGATCAAAGTCTCTTTTGGAGCTGCATGCAAAGAAACTTCATAAGGAGAAGGTGAGACAAAAAGCAAAATTCTACAGACAACAACCACAATTCTTATGAATAATTGCTCTTTATTGTACTTCTTAAACCACCTTTATTAATTAACTGCAAAACTGAAATGCTAAATTCACTTCTACATCAAAACAGACCAAAAGAATTTGCAATATAAAAACATGTAACTGATTCTCAACTTGACACGCAAACAACAGAATTTTAGAGAAATTTGACAGCATCTTGCTCTGAACTGACATACTGGTGTGTCTCTTTTCCCCAGTGACGGACATATCCAGTTTTTCTCAATTTTGGTGTGGCCATAGGGATATTTTCCGCAATGTCGTGGTACCTGGCCAGTATGTTGCGCGGTTTATCTATGCCACATTCAAAATTATAGGCAGAATTATGTGTGCATCATGTTACTATGGCGACGTGACATCTGCTAGATCAAACATTCCGACATACAGTTGTCACTTAAAAACTTTGTGGTATGTTTTTGTTATAAATAGAAACATTTGGGGCCATGATTTCAACCAAATATACCACACAATGTCCAAAAGCCCCACTTATTGGGTGTCTATTATTAAATGACTTGACGGATGTATTGCTAGGCAACAGGTCACGTGATAGATACATCAGTTGATGATATCTTATGGTAAGTGCCTCCAAAGAGTGTAACAACCAAGTTAACCTGTCAAGTTTGCCAAATTTGGGCCTGGATTCATTCCACTATGCATATTCCAATGCCCCACTGCCAAAGGAGGGGCATATTTCCAGTGCATTGTATCTGAAATCTACCCATAGGCTATAATGATAGTGTGACCGAGATGTGATTCGCAGTTATTGTAGTTATAATTTAAAATAAATTGTACTGCAACATGGAGGTACCACGCTACGGAATATGTAAAGCGGTTAGTGCCAGTCAGTGTTACGTTTGAATTTTTTTAGGCAACAGTTACAGATCATCAACTCACATCGGAGTCTGGAACGATGCGTCTAATTCCTCGTGTACTTTAATCGACTCCTCACTAATTTCGTCCTGAAGTCCCTTTCCCGCGACCCTCCCTCAACTCCTTCACTCGTCCTTCTTCCACTCTTCTCTCCCCCTCATTTCTTCTCATCCAATTGTTTGTGCAAACTCTCCCGTATTGAACATTAAAAGAAGGAAGTCTGTTCCTGGTTTTTCATCTATTATTTAATATAACGTTCTTAAGACTACAATAACTGCGGAATGCATACTGCCCGCCAAATTGTGTTTAGTAAGCCCATAACAATGTTCGCAATTTGGAAGATACGCCCCCAGAGCTTGTTCAAATGGTAAACAAAACACCCAGTTTCAAAACAAGCTTTCTTGACAATACTGCCGAGGTGGGCCGAGTTAACCTCAATACTCTTCCGATGTTCAAAGATTTTCCACGTTCAGTTTTCCACATTGCAATTTGCTCCCAATGGAAGACTTACTGTTACAAATTACGACGCTGGCTAATTGCGTGTAGAAGAACAGACAGCTCCCATCTAATGTAAATATTTCACGGTTGACCGCCCATATCGTTGTTTTGATGTGCCTCTGCACTTGCTTTCGGAGAATGTTATTACGTCAAACAAAATATATATTGTTTTATAGAAAAAGGAGAAGAAGAAACGAAAGAAAGAGAAAAAGGAGGAGGAGGAACCGACAAGACGTCCCTTCGACCGTGAGCTAGACATGCAGGTGAATCGATTCGATGACGCCCAGAAAAAGTCCATCATCAAGAAATCGCAGCTGCTGAACACACGATTTGGTCATAGCAAATCAGGACAGTTTCTCTAGTTTAAGCTGCAAGTAAAATATGTTATCTTATTTCTTATAACCATATCTAAACTTCGTTTAAACATGCTCTTTGTCATTGTTATTTCTGCTCCTCGGTGGGTCAACAGTACTGACTGTAGTGACATCGGTATTAATAAAGATATTAAAGGTACGATGTCTGGTCATAATTTATTACATTTATTTATAATATTATATTATTGTTAATACTAAAATAAATATGTTGATGGTATAATGCCAGCAAAATTGTGTTAATTAACACAAAACATTGTTCACAATTTTGAAGTTTTGCGTGCACTATATCAAAACAAAACATTAAATTCAGCTACTACAGAGGCAGACGAAGCTAACCACTATTTATTAGGTTACAGCTGCCTGAATTCTGCAATCAACACTACAGCTGAACACATTCCAACACTACAATTGAACACATTCCAACACTACAATTTAACACATTCCAACACTACAATCGAACATATTCAAACACTACAATCGAACATATTGAAACACTACAATCAAAAAATATTCAGCAAACTTCTTGATAATAATGCTGCATTCCAGTGGGCAGTTTTATATAGTAAACACGACTTGGTGTGCGGGGAGCTACACGAAAATTTAGGAGCAGCCCATCTTCACCACTAGTTAATTTATGCAACGGGGTCAAGTTACAAAGTCGTATATATGATAAACATGAGGTGATTGGAAGCAGACCTGGGTTCAGTTCACTTTTATCAATTCCAATTGAATTCTGATTCATGTGTATTTACCAAGGATCAATTCCAATTCAATGTACTCACAAAAAGGATTGATTCATTTTATTCAATTCCAATTCAAATCAGCAACAATAGTTATTAAGATTCTGCATATTGATGTGCAATGAAGACTCAGTGAAAATCTACTGAAGCAAACAATAACCCTTTAATTCAGGAAGCATAAGCCAGGAAGTCCATAATAAAATGCCTGCTTTGTTCTCAGAAGAGACAGTGCTAAGTATGTATGTAGTTATGGTCAATGTAAATATGTCTGTCTAAGCAGGCCTTGTGCCAGGTACTGCAATCTTGAGTGTTATGAAGGGTTATGTTGATTCGAGTTAGACATCCTGCACCAGTGTATAAGGTACCACCTTGCAGCCTGGCTAAAGAACAAAGGGTTTCTGGTGGTCAATCAGCAGCGATTCAAATTAGCACTTAGCAGCTCTGTTCCATGAAAATATTGATAGAAATATGTTTTTCTCAGTTAAGAAAGATAGGACTAGAGGACATAAACTTGCATTAGCAAAGGAGCAGAGTAGATTGGATATAAGAAAGTTTTCATTTTCACAAAGGACTGTAAATGAATGGAACAGATTACCTGCTGATTGGGTGGGTGCTAGTAGCGCGAATGTTTAAAAATAAAATTGACACATACCTCAGACGGGTGAGTTACACATAGATAAAAGGGTCGGACTCTCGATAAGCCAAAGGGATTCCTTGTCCACCTGCCACTTAGAGTTAATTCTCTGGGTGGCAATCTTGTTAAATCTTGTTTCTGGTGGTCAATCAGCAGTGATTCAAATTAGCACTTAGCAGCTCTGTTCTATGCTGCTAGTAAAACTGAGGTACATAGGGACTGAGAGAGAGAGCAGAGAACTGCTAGACAAAGAATTGCAGCCCATGTTTTGTCTGATATTGGTTGTTCTGCTGTTGTTATTTTATTGTGGTCTTTAACCAAAAACACACACCCGAAAACGTTACAATTTAACATATATTTTGTAGTTTATACATCTCAATTTATATTGAAAAACGTAAATTTATTTTCCGTTTCAATCAATTCATCTTACTTTATGGGATTCAATTCCAATTCACTTTGTCTGTTTTGGTTTTATTCAATTCAAATTCCTGCATTTTGTTGATCAATTCAATTCCAATTCAATTAAGAATTGAACGCAGGACTGATTGGAACACAGCATATCTTCCACCTATGAGAGGGTGAGCAGTTGCACGTGCTCGTTTTAAGACATGGGAGATATTTAGCATTTATGAAAACAGTTAAATTGTATATCAAATGTGATAACAACAAGACGTTTATCAATAGTATTAGTATGCCAACTGTGGATCACTGTAAGTACACCTCCTTGTAAGTGCTGAGGTTGACCGAGTGGTCGAACATGAAAGGCAGTGGCACAGTGGCTAGAGCATTGGACTCTGAATTGAGAGAACCCGGTACGAATACTGTGCTGTGGTTTCTTCACTCTGTCGCTCCAGTTCACTCAGCTGTATAAATGAGTACCTGGCTATAGACAGTGGTGGATATTTGTGTACAAAGTATCTGCACATTAATTGCAGCATGGCTGAATGCTTCCCAGAGAAGTTGAGATGGTGTTCGATTAAACAGGTCTGCCAGTGAGTAAAATGTAAAGCGCTTTGAGCAGACTGGATACTGCACTATTGGTATATATAAGAACTTTGTTACCTTCAAATACAAGAACACCACTGGAGTTGTTCTATTTATCGGAAAATGATCAACGGGAATGATCAAAATACTTTAATGGTGACAATTGCTGCCTTTGTCTTGTTGTCCCACCGATGGCTGTCAGCTAGTTAGGTAGATATAGAAAACGAACACATCTGTTGCGTTTTGTATTATAAACAGACATTTTAGTACACTTTGACACACTTCATTCAGTCCCATAACACTGCAGTTATTACTGGGTTGTCTTTGCAGTTGACGTTTATTAGTTGCAAGTAAACACCAAACCTGTTTCACTAAGCAGTCCGTACTAAATAAACCCACACATCAAACACAAAGCACCCTGAACTGGAAGTTAATTACGCCACCTATTTCCCTGCAGTAAAGTAAATTACATTTGTAATTAGTCATGCTAATTCATGTGCTAAACATTTACACACAAACATTTTACTGTAATTATCGTAAACCAAACAGCATGGTACAACTGTACACCTCTGAATGAAACTGTATCGTCCGATAACATGTACAGGGAATAGATTCAACTAACCAACATTACAGGAGATTTACAAAGAAATAAAATGCATAATAAATTTTACAATTTGTATACATTTTATTGCGATAGTATTTAGTGAAATTGAAATCAAATTCAAAGAAATGTGTTGGAAATGGAATGGGAATCAGCAAAGGGTTGGCGGAATCAGAATAACAAATTGTGTTGGAATGGGAACTGCTATAGCACAGTGTGGGTGAAGGTGGAATCAAAAAAGCAGTTTGTTGGCTCTGATGATGCGGAATCAACTCCAGACCTTATTACTTGTATGTATTCAGTTGTTTTAGTTTGAGAACGGCATAGCAACATATAAGTCTATGACTTCAGCTATGTCCTTTCAACAGTATCAGATTCGTGGATCATTCTTACTAGTCTTGTGAACTGCAGACTGGTCTTCGGTGTTAGTCTCACTGTTCCATTCTCGTGTAACAACCGACTTCATGAGCTCATCTAGGGTTGACCCCCGTCTTTGGTTTTGCCAATCTTCGGTGTGCAGTGAATGGAGGAATGGATGGTTCCTGTTGTTACCTAGCAAGCCAGCAAGAAATATGAGCACAAGTTGATGTTGTGTGTTGGATGTCATTGTCACCATGCCTTGCAGTCGGCTGTTGTCAATTACTAGTGCAACAGCAGCCAGGTCAGATGATGGAAAAATGGACTGATGTAACAGACACCGTGACCATTACGCTTGATTCGCTCGATTCGGATACAAGACAACATTGCGTTGCAGTTTTCTCGAAGTGAAAGTCGCACATTTCTTTGTTGGAAAACGATACTGTGATTTGGCGTGATCAAGGACAAGACCCTTGAGTTTCTCTATAACATCCATGGATTTGTTTGCGATTGGATCTTTGAATTCGGGATGGCGGTGAAGTAGGAAGTTTCTGACTGAACCGACATATAATTCGGTCTTCTGTAATTGCGCAGTGCTGTCTTGGTGCATTTGAAATTTCACGATATGACAGATGATATTCAAATGTACCGGTATGTAGCAGAAACTACAGATGTTGACATGTTGGTCAATATAGTCTTTACTGATTTCTGCACCTTGTCGTTGGCGCCACTGAACTTCTTGATGTAGTCAGACATCCGTTTTCTAGTAAACCTATATATTTCAGCCTTCTTGTCATACATGTCGTAGTTTGTGATGCCACCTGGCCGTAACGTCACCAGTAGTCTGGCAGATAGAAGGGTATCTCCATTGATGACAGACGTTATCAACCTGGGCATTTCAACTTGTTTCTTGTAAGCGAATGGCCTGTTCTCCTCTGGTGTCACCATGGCTTCATATCAACCATTAAAGATAATTACAAATCTGGTTGGACCTGCTTGCAACTGGTCGAAAAATTGATCGATGGCTTGAGGGTTTGGCTTTCCTACCATCTGGCACCCAAAGAAGAGCTCTTCAATTTTTGTGCCCAAAACATCCCTTAAGTGAAAATGGAACAGTTGATGGATGGCATTTGGCAGTAATTTATTACGCAACCACTGGTCAACAATGTGCAAGCTCAGAATACTTTGTCTAACTCCAACCGCGACGACTTTTAAACTCCTGACAGGTGTCGCCATGCCTGGCCGTTCAGGCTCAAACAGCTCTTTTACGCTGATATGAGGACACCTCTCAATTTCCATCTGCAGCTGCAGGTGGTCGTGATGTATTCTTGTTTCGCTGCTGTGGAGCCGCGAGTCAACGAACATGTTTGTTAGGTCTTGAAAACCAGTGTTTTATTCTTCTTCCCCACATAGCGACCGAGCATTCGCCTTTGTGGATCAATCAGCTGTTTTCTCCATTTCTCCATCCCGTCTGAAAAGTATTGAAACAGAATCATCTTGTGTTTGTAAAAAAAGTCAACACATGATGCTGACACTCCCGTACGTTAGCCTCAGCCAGTCTTGTGGCAATGTATTCTTAGGATACAAGTAAGCTGTAACATTGGTGACGTCTGATCTTCTCGGACAAGGCAGTCACACATGGCGAGTGTCGTGGCGCGAGCCGTTATTGTGCAAATACTACAAATAACGTACCAATGCTAAACTAAGCCACTGTCCATTTGCTAGACAACGCGAGTTAAGAAAATACATTCACACATACAAACGCATACACACACATACACAACACGCATACAAATAAATACACAACACGCATACACACGCACATGCATGCAAGCACGCACACAAAAACATGCACAGACACCCACACACACATTGTGGTAAATAAACAAAGCATGATTGTGTCGCAGAAACAAATTATAATCTCCAAGAACTAGCAATGGAAGTGCGCCAGCACAAAATTGAAAAAGCAATGTACCTTTGGCTCGTTGAGCTGACATCTGAGCAGCTTCGTTGTTGCTTCAGTTGTGTCATGTCTTCTCCACGTCTGTTCACGTGATTCTGCAACTGTCATGGAGACTCTTGTTGCTGAGATATGAGGAGGCCATGTTGCTGCTGACCCACTGTTGATGGGAGAAAAAGGCGACATTGCTAATCGAATGCACTCTTGTACGTCTACTACCGTAACTATTACAGCTGTAGCCGCGGCGAAGCAATGACACACAGTAGTGCAGTGATTAGCTCACCCGCTTTTCATACCAGAGTTCTAAGTTAAAAAACAGACATGACATGGTATGTTCCATATATAAAAAATTAAACATTAGGGACAGGGTATTCCCTTTTGTTCAAAAAATATTTATCCACTTGTGGAACAAAGTTCTGACGAGCACTGTGATGCAGTGACTACCACATAAAATTCTTAATTGAGAGATACGATTTTGAATTCTGCCTTGCCATGTCGATTATTGAGCAAGTTTGTTCACTCTGTTATTTATTATTATTTCACCGAACTTATTAAGCTCTTTTCATACATACTCCAGTCTACTCAGTTGGCTATGTTCAGTGGTGGATATCTGTGTCCGTATAGTGTTTATGAATTAATTGCAGTGTGGCTGAATTATTCCTTGAAAAGTTGAGATAGTGTTCGATTGAACAGTGAGTAAAGTGTAAAGCGATCCGAGCTTTTTACACTGATAAAACAGGACACTTTTTATACTGATAACACTATACTACAGAGTAGTGATCAAATTACTTTCAACTTTATTTTTCAGATAAATTGTCGATACGCAGATTTTTTTTTAATGTGGCTACACATACCTGCTAAGACTTGTATCGTTCCATCAAGTGCAGAGTACCTCTGTCTCTCGACATCTGACTCATCACAGTGACGATGGGGTCTTGCGCTCACCGACTCATCACAGTGGGGTTCCAGTGCAGTTGTGCGTAGATGGTTTTCAACAACGCCAATTTCTGGTTGACAGATGTTCGCGGTAAAGACATTGACGTGGCGTGGGCGAACTCATTTTGCATCCCACGCAGTTCGTCAACTCGTTCACTGTCTTCAATGGGTTCTCTCCTCGCACTCTTGCCTCTTGGCAGCAGAATTCCAGTACCCGAGAACACCAGACATGTACATGTAAATAGAGCTGAAGGGTCAAATTGCGCTTCCCTGTCTGATAACCCCAGTGATATGTCGAGGGGCACACGTTGCACTGAAGTTAGCAATAACAAATTCACCTGACGTCTGGTTTTCACTCCAAGCAAAGTTACCGGTAAACTTTGCCTGGAATTTGTTTTTTAACATTACGAGAAGCTTGTCTGGCACATCTTTGAGGAGAATGCGTACCAGATGCCATAAATGATCTTCATTATTCTTCGATGGTGTACCACTCATGGTGAATTCTGAAAAGAAAAGAATACAATGCATGTGAAAATAAGCCCCACTTGTGCAAAGCATTCTAGGTGTAATGGCCATACAGCAGCTAAGGCAGATCGATTCTATATGTTTGTGCTTACTATGATATTGTAATCAGTGCTATTTTTATATTGTAATCAGTGCTATTTTTATATTGTAATCAGTGCTATTTTTATATTGTAATCATTGCTATTTTTATATTGTAATCAGTGCTATTTTCATAAATGAAATGTTGCCAAGCTATTGTTAAGTCAATATTTTCCTTGTACGTCCAGTATTTGTGAAGCAAAGTGGCCACAGATTGGACGTTGATATGTCCATTGAGAACTTATCAAACACACTGGAAAACGAATGCTCTCTTCGCTCTCGTATTTAAAAAAAATCTCTGTTGTTGTCATAATCGAGCAAAGATAATTTGTTGAGACTTTCACATGGTAATGAGTAATATGACAACACTAAATGGAAACCAATCGGTCCTTTGGTAAATGAATCAGTTTCCAACTGATAGCAACTTTACTATCATCGAGAGAGAACTGTGCAGACTCACACCCACATTTAAAGACAAAGCCAGCGACATCAAGTAATCTCAATATAATTAGATCATTCTCACAAGCGCCTGAGCGACATTGTGTACTCAACTAATTACGTCTACTTCCCGAATATCACGTGTAATAATGGTGCGATATAACAGTATACTCACTGCATCAACTTTAGCTGCATCAACAACACCGACAAACTGCTGGCAGTTTGCTATGAGCTGTATAACCTCCGATGTGTCAGTAACTGAACAGGTGGTGCCTCATCGGTCTTGTCATACACCCATGTACACCTTGGTAACTTGCCAAAGTTGTAGCGGTCATTGCTGGATGTCAGCATTGCTCATTGTTAGTCTGGTGGATAGCTGTGTATGGTTTGCCTTGATCTCAGCCACCCAGCGTGAACACCTGACAGCAAACGACCCAGTGGTGACTCATGTCAGGGACAACTGCTGTGAAGATACAAGTCCCTAATGATATATACAGCTGCTGACACAGATGTTTGAAAACAGATGATCAAACTACTGATAGCATAATGCAGTACAAAAGGCCTAGATACTTGCCAACTACCCGATTACTATCTATTATCACCCAGTGTGCCCTTTAATTTATGTTTGCCAGCCAGTGGCACTGACTGTGATATGCACTGACTGTGACACTGACAGTGACACTGACAGTGACACTGATGGTAACACTGAATGACACTGACAGTGGCACAGACAGTGACACTGAGTTTTCGAGCCAAACGGCTGTACACATTAGCAGAGTGCACAAATGATTCAATTTTGTCTACAGCCGGAATATCATGTTTACCTGCCTGAGAGCATGGGAACTGTTTTTTGTACTGTGGGTCATTATTGAAAGTCTCAACAATTTGGTGTTACTAAATGTGCATTTTGATATGTGGCGCAGATATAAATTCTGACCATCTGAAGGAAGTTGTGAATTCCGAGTAGCCAGCCCATATAGAAAGATTTCTCATAAACCCACCAGTGTTGCACCTATAATTACAGAGACACCGCAGACAGATGAACATGTTTATAAATCAATTATTAATAATAGCTACTTATGAGGGCATAAACTTGAGCAAATGTTTGTAAATCATTATCAGGCTGATGACAAACGTTATATAACAAAGTCTGTTAACTGTTTCTGGTATTCCCCACCCAAGTGTGTCTGCATAAGTTACAATATCAAAATCTATTGAAATTTGAATATAATAATTATGCCAATGTAAAGCCAAAGACCAACTTCACCGACCAACGTCACCAAGTGAAATGATTAGACTCTACAATGACAATGTCACGACACACAACTTGAACAAGTCACAACACCTAGACTAGAGACGAGTTTAACAAGATTTAACAAGATTGCCACCCAGAGAATTAACTCTAGGTGGCAGGTGGACAAGGAAGCCCTTGGCTTATCGAGAGTCCGACCCTTTTATCTATGTGTATCCCGCCCATCTGAGGTATGTGTCGATTTTATTTTTAAACATATTCACGCTACTAGCACCCACACAATCAGCAGGTAATCTGTTCCATTCATTTACAGTCCTTTGTGAAAATGAAAACTTTCTTATATCCAATCTACTCTGCTCCTTTGCTAATGCAAGATCATGTCCTCTAGTCCTTCTATCTTTCTTAACTGAGAAAAACATATTTCTATCAATATTTTCATAACCCTTCAATATTTTAAACACTTCTATCTGATCTCCTCTCAATCTCCTGGTCTCTAGTGTTGTTAAACCGCATTTTTTTAGGCGTATTTCGTAACTAAGAACCCTCAGATTTGGTATAATTTTAGTTGCTCTCCTCTGCACTCTTTCTAGCATATCTATGTCCTTCCTGCGATATGGCCTCCACGCTTGAATACAATATTCTAAATGAGGCCTAACTATTGTTTTGTACAGCGGTATTATTAGCTCTTTTTCCTTATACGTTATGTTTCGCCTAATTAATCCAAGGATTTGATTTCCCTTTGAAGCTGCAATTCCGCACTGCTCTGAAATCTTCATATCAGCACTAACGGTTAACCCTAAGGGGTTTTCTTTTACAGTAGTACTTAGTACAGTACCCCCCATTGTATATTCTACTTCTTCGTTCCCATGTCCTATTTTGGCATTTACATTTCCCAAAATTGAACATCGTTGCCACTTTTCAGACCATTTGATCAACCTGTCAAGATCATCTTGTAAATGCTGTCTATTTCCATCACTTTTAATCCTTCTAAACACTTTTGTATCATCCGCAAATTTCAACACCTTGCTTGTTATTTCATCATCAAGAAAATCCACCATGTGATCTTTAATTAGTCTTTCTAATAATTTACAAATCACTGATGTTAAACTCACTGGTCTATAGTTCTCCGACTTGTTTCTCGAACCTTTTTTGAATAACGGTATAATGTTTGCTGAGTTTAGTTTACAGTTAGACGTTTAGTTCCATCTGGATTAGTTTTACTTGCAAATACATTTACATGGTTTTTAATTATATTTTGAAAAACCGGCATCCCGTCACGCGTGCACACAAAAAATAACAAACTTGTGGGGGTTTGGACTTTGACTAAAACTATACAGTAAAGGCCCAGTAGCACCTGGCGAATGGAATATGCTAGTTACCACAAGCAATGATAAGTTGCGAATTTTATTACTCCAATGGCAATGTGAAGAACATATCTGAAATTTGACGAGCTGCAAACACATATCTCCTACATGCCACCAACAGCCCACTTGGTGGTATACCCTCTTGTCTTGGTTACTAACACTACATACATTATGCCTTTTATGGTCGTGCGTCTTTTACTAAGTTTTAGTCATACCGTTTGTGGGACATTTCAATTTTCATGACATTAGTCATTACTATTACTGACCTTGGAATACGTTCCACCATAGCACCCGACACGTATGAGCACAATCAGTTCTTTTTGAATATTTACAAATTGGTTACAAATGTGTGCATTAAAATTTGCCTCCAGCGCATTTGTATGTCCGATACACATCAAATCCGAGAGACCTCCAAATCTAGCAAGTCCATGCCTTCCTTGATCCTTTATCGCCCGTTCAGTAACGCAACAGGCTTGAGAAAGTGATAACCAGGATCGGATAATCGATAACTGTGTTAATGGAATGTAAATCTGTGGATATTCTACAGTATTTTGCAAATAATCCTATGTCATATTATTTGTAATTCTTACTTCACAATTAACGGAATTGCAGCTTCAAAGGGAAATCAAACCATTGGATTAATTAGGCGAACTATAGCGAATAAGGAAAAATAACTAATAATACCGCTGTACAAAACAGTAGCGAGACCTCATTTAGAATATTGTATACAAGCATGGAGGCCATATCGCAAGGACATAAATATGCTAGAAAGAGTACAGAGGACTAAAATGATACCAGAAACTGAGGGATCTTAGTTATGAAAAACGCCTAAAAGAATGTGGTTTAACGACACTAGAGACAAGGAGATTGAGAGGATGGAAATGTGAAAAAAATTGAATAGTTATGTAAACATTGATAGAATTTGTTTTCTCAGTTAAGAAAGACTAGAGGACATGAAGTTAGATTAGTATAAGAGCAGTGTAGATTAGATAAAAGAAAGTTCTAATTTTCACAAAGGACTTTAAATGAAAGGAACAAATTATATGCCGATTGTGTGGATGCTATTCACGTAAATGTTTAAAAAATAAAATTGAGACATACCTCAGAAGAGCGGTATACAAGCAGATAAAAGGTTTGAATTCTTGATAAGCCAAAGGGCTTCCTTGTCCACCTGTCATCTACAGTTAATTCTCTGGGTGGTAATCTTGTTAAATCTGATTATTATAGTGAATTGCTAGAAAAATAATTAACTTGAAGCGAGTCTAAGTAGGACGTCACCTTTCAGGCAGAAGAGACGTGTATCAGTCGACGAGTGCTGCCATCTGTAGTGAAGATTCTGTAAAACATTGATCCTTTCTGTTCCCCAGATGGCGACACTTGATATACAAAATTGACAAATTAAATGTCCGCAGTCTTTTCCTTGCGAAACTGCAAACTTTTGCAGTCTAAATGTTTACACTTTAATATTAATTTCTTAAATAGGCCAATACGACCAACTCCCAAATAAAAAATAAACATGACTCTTGGGCTGGCCGGACTGCAATTCTCTAGAAAATGGTAGATTATGGGCCACAACTTGTTTAGTCTAAGCAAAAAAACAGTCTAAATGAAATAGGTGCAGTCTTGCAGAGATACATTTTGTCCTTTTTATACCTGCCAAGTCTCCCAGACTCACGGATTTTTTGTGTCTCCTGGAAAACAGGCAAAAATCTCACGGATTGCCGCTAAAAATTTCCCATATCACCCCCCCATTTTCCAATGTCATGAGTTGAGATGAGACAGCGGAGAAAGTGAAAAGCTGAAGTTACGGCGGCGTGGCAGCAAAACAATGTCAACGCCATCCCCCTATCTTCCGATGTCATGATCAGAGACAGCACGACGACACAGTTCAATGGGAAGCGTGCTGAATCGCTGAGGAAAATCTCCCGGATTTCAAGAAAAAAATCCAGGAAATCCCAATAATTGCCAGTCCAAACATTCACAGAAGTGATACTGCGAGTGTGTGGCTTCTACTAATTACTTCTATTTACCAGGCTCAGACTAACTTCTATGTTTCAAAAGGGCAATATGTCAGAGACTCAGTAGCGCCCTTTGGATCAACACGATGGCATGCGCCATTGTCGCAACACCTGACACTGGTGTAATATACAGCGATAACATATCCCTTGACTCTCACACACACTTGGTAGACACCATGGTAAAATTATTATGGTCTCATTAGTTTGCGAAGTTAAAAAATGTTATGCGTTTAACATTGGTTCCCCCTCAACAAATATGTGGTGATTGTGATTTCTACAACCCAAAATTGCTATTAGCATCAGTTTGCATTAGCATGTTTCAATCGCTAGGTTGTACCACTGTAGTTTATTGTCCCTGCAATACATAATTACCCCCCGATAACGCTTACCATATTTTGGAACTTCGCGAACTTATATGACCACCTTCAAAGTGGCCACATTCAAATGCAATGTTACATTCCAAAGACATAATCCTGAACCATCAATTAATAAAAACACATGGTTTATTTTATACAATTTTTCAATCAAGAATTTCTGTATTGGACGTAAACAGAGAAACTACAAATACAATGAGCCAGATAGAACCCTTTTCAGACATCGAAACAGTTTTTACAACAAAATAACGTTTACCTCCACCTTTCAAATAATAAAACTATTTTCTCAAGCCCTGAATGTAATATAAGTAATTCACACTAATAGTAAGAAATCTTACATTACAAAATATTGTCTATTACTGTGATAATATTTATGCAAAGCAACTGTTTACAAAGGAACCCATTACAACTACAAGTTGCAGTCATATCTCTTTAGACACTTCAATAACAATACCCTCTTTGTGTGTGAGGAAAGATCCTCTAGGAGACCAATATTACAATGACATTGCGGACATCATAACCATAACATGTGACGTAGTTTTGTTTGCACCCCTGGAAATGTTTCACATACACGCACTACCAACACTACCCAAACTGTGAGGAATTGTACAATCAATGGTGTGACGCGTCATTTGACATATTTTTCCATGAACTTCTTGTGGAACTCTGAGCGGAGTGTGTCATTGATGAATCGTTTCTCCTTATTCGTATCGTCTTTGGCGCAGTTCTTGAACACAACGTCATCATCCCATCTGGAATCAATGGAAACATCTAATTATGCTGTGTGCTCATCTACATTTAGTCAATCATTTCTAGGAAAAATGTCATAGGTAAGTTAATAATTGTGACATCAAACAGCAAAGGGGACATTAAGTTGAAAATTTGTGAAATGAAGTTGTGTACGTTTTTGGATTCCACAGATCATGTTTTGATCATGTGATGTTTTGAGAAATTAGGTCATCTTGACTAATATTGTCTAGTATTATGTAATTATTATTAATACATTTGTCCAAATCACAAAATTTATGGGACATGAACTATTTATGGATGATGTGCAGAACAAGCCTGTGTGACCTAATACCTGCTTCTTTGTGGCAGGTGTATAGTGATGGTTGATGTGCAGAACAGGCCTGTGTGACCTAATACCTGCTTCTCTGTGGCAGGTGTATAGTGATGGTTGATGTGCAGAACAGGCCTGTGTGACCTAATACCTGCTTCACTGTGGCAGGTATATAGTGATGGTTGGTGTGCAGAACAGGCCTGTGTGACCTAATACCTGCTTCTCTGTGGCAGGTGTATAGTGATGGCTGATGTGCAGAACAGGCCTGTGTGACCTAATACCTGCTTCTTTGTGGCAGGTGTATAGTGATGGTTGATGTGCAGAACAGGCCTGTGTGACCTAATACCTGCTTCACTGTGGCAGGTATATAGTGATGGTTGGTGTGCAGAACAGGACTGTGTGACCTAATACCTGCTTCTTTGTGGCAGGTGTATAGTGATGGTTGATGTGCAGAACAGGCCTGTGTGACCTAATACCTGCTTCACTGTGGCAGGTATATAGTGATGGTTGGTGTGCAGAACAGGCCTGTGTGACCTAATACCTGCTTCTCTGTGGCAGGTGTATAGTGATGGCTGATGTGCAGAACAGGCCTGTGTGACCTAATACCTGCTTCTTTGTGGCAGGTGTATAGTGATGGTTGATGTGCAGAACAGGCCTGTGTGACCTAATACCTGCTTCACTGTGGCAGGTATATAGTGATGGTTGGTGTGCAGAACAGGCCTGTGTGACCTAATACCTGCTTCTCTGTGGCAGGTGTATAGTGATGGCTGATGTGCAGAACAGGCCTGTGTGACCTAATACCTGCTTCACTGTGGCAGGTATATAGTGATGGTTGGTGTGCAGAACAGGCCTGTGTGACCTAATACCTGCTTCTCTGTGGCAGGTGTATAGTGATGGCTGATGTGCAGAACAGGCCTGTGTGACCTAATACCTGCTTCACTGTGGCAGGTATATAGTGATGGTTGGTGTGCAGAACAGGCCTGTGTGACCTAATACCTGCTTCACTGTGGCAGGTGTATAGTGATGGTTGATGTGCAGAATAGGCCTGTGTGACCTAATACCTGCTTCTCTGTGGTAGGTGTATAGTGATGGCTGATGTGCAGAACCGGCCTGTGTGACCTAATACTTGCTTCACTGTGGCAGGTGTATAGTGATGGTTGAAGTGCAGAACAGGCCTGTGTGACCTAATACCTGCTTCACTGTGGCAGGTGTATAGTGATGGTTGATGTGCAGAACAGGCCTGTGTGACCTAATACCTGCTTCACTGTGGCAGGTATATAGTGATGGCTGATGAGCAGAACAGGCCTGTGTGACCTAATACATGCTTCACTGTGGCAGGTATATAGTGATGGCTGATGAGCAGAACAGGCCTGTGTGACCTAATACCTGCTTCACTGTGGCAGGTATATAGTGATGGTTGGTGTGCAGAACAGGCCTGTGTGACCTAATACCTGCTTCTCTGTGGCAGGTGTATAGTGATGGCTGATGTGCAGAACAGGCCTGTGTGACCTAATACCTGCTTCTTTGTGGCAGGTGTATAGTGATGGTTGATGTGCAGAACAGGCCTGTGTGACCTAATACCTGCTTCACTGTGGCAGGTATATAGTGATGGTTGGTGTGCAGAACAGGACTGTGTGACCTAATACCTGCTTCTTTGTGGCAGGTGTATAGTGATGGTTGATGTGCAGAACAGGCCTGTGTGACCTAATACCTGCTTCACTGTGGCAGGTATATAGTGATGGTTGGTGTGCAGAACAGGCCTGTGTGACCTAATACCTGCTTCTCTGTGGCAGGTGTATAGTGATGGCTGATGTGCAGAACAGGCCTGTGTGACCTAATACCTGCTTCTTTGTGGCAGGTGTATAGTGATGGTTGATGTGCAGAACAGGCCTGTGTGACCTAATACCTGCTTCACTGTGGCAGGTATATAGTGATGGTTGGTGTGCAGAACAGGCCTGTGTGACCTAATACCTGCTTCTCTGTGGCAGGTGTATAGTGATGGCTGATGTGCAGAACAGGCCTGTGTGACCTAATACCTGCTTCACTGTGGCAGGTATATAGTGATGGTTGGTGTGCAGAACAGGCCTGTGTGACCTAATACCTGCTTCTCTGTGGCAGGTGTATAGTGATGGCTGATGTGCAGAACAGGCCTGTGTGACCTAATACCTGCTTCACTGTGGCAGGTATATAGTGATGGTTGGTGTGCAGAACAGGCCTGTGTGACCTAATACCTGCTTCACTGTGGCAGGTGTATAGTGATGGTTGATGTGCAGAATAGGCCTGTGTGACCTAATACCTGCTTCTCTGTGGTAGGTGTATAGTGATGGCTGATGTGCAGAACCGGCCTGTGTGACCTAATACTTGCTTCACTGTGGCAGGTGTATAGTGATGGTTGAAGTGCAGAACAGGCCTGTGTGACCTAATACCTGCTTCACTGTGGCAGGTGTATAGTGATGGTTGATGTGCAGAACAGGCCTGTGTGACCTAATACCTGCTTCACTGTGGCAGGTATATAGTGATGGCTGATGAGCAGAACAGGCCTGTGTGACCTAATACATGCTTCACTGTGGCAGGTATATAGTGATGGCTGATGAGCAGAACAGGCCTGTGTGACCTAATACATGCTTCACTGTGGCAGGTTATAGAGTTGGCTGATGAACAGAACAGGCCTGTGTGACCTAATACCTGCTTCACTGTGGCAGGTATATAGTGATGGCTGATGAGCAGAACAGGCCTGTGTGACCTAATACCTGCTTCACTGTGGCAGGTGTATAGAGTTGGCTGATGAACAGAACAGGCCTGTGTGACCTAATACCTGCTTCACTGTGGCAGGTATATAGAGTTGGCTGATGAACAGAACAGGCCTGTGTGACCTAATACCTGCTTCACTGTGGCAGGTATATAGAGTTGGCTGATGAACAGAACAGGCCTGTGTGACCTAATACCTGCTTCACTGTGGCAGGTATATAGAGTTGGCTGATGAACAGAACAGGCCTGTGTGACCTAATACCTGCTTCACTGTGGCAGGTATATAGTGATGGCTGATGTGCAGAACAGGCCTGTGTGACCTAATACCTGCTTCACTGTGGCAGGTATATAGTGATGGCTGATGTGCAGAACAGGCCTGTGTGACCTAATACCTGCTTCACTGTGGCAGGTATATAGTGAAGGCTGATGAGCAGAACAGGCCTGTGTGACCTAATACATGCTTCACTGTGGCAGGTATATAGTGATGGCTGATGAGCAGAACAGGCCTGTGTGACCTAATACCTGCTTCACTGTGGCAGGTATGTAGAGTTGGCTGATGAACAGAACAGGCCTGTGTGACCTAATACCTGCTTCACTGTGGCAGGTATATAGTGATGGCTGATGTGCAGAACAGGCCTGTGTGAACTAATACCTGCTCCACTGTGGCAAGTATATAGTGATGGTTGATGAGCAGAACAGGCCTGTGCGACC
Organism: Escarpia spicata; assembly: GCA_963995525.1. Taxonomy (NCBI): domain Eukaryota; kingdom Metazoa; phylum Annelida; class Polychaeta; order Sabellida; family Siboglinidae; genus Escarpia; species Escarpia spicata. The sequence continues at coordinate 8,791,722 of OZ023207.1, read as the reverse complement.
TAATACCTGCTTCACTGTGGCAGGTATATAGTGATGGCTGATGTGCAGAACAGGCCTGTGTGACCTAATACCTGCTTCACTGTGGCAGGTATATAGTGATGGCTGATGAGCAGAACAGGCCTGTGTGACCTAATACATGCTTCACTGTGGCAGGTATATAGTGATGGCTGATGAGCAGAACAGGCCTGTGTGACCTAATACATGCTTCACTGTGTCAGGTATATAGTGATGGCTGATGAGCAGAACAGGCCTGTGTGACCTAATACATGCTTCACTGTGGCAGGTATATAGTGATGGCTGATGAGCAGAACAGGCCTGTGTGACCTAATACATGCTTCACTGTGGCAGGTATATAGTGATGGCTGATGAGCAGAACAGGCCTGTGTGACCTAATACATGCTTCACTGTGGCAGGTATATAGTGATGGCTGATGAGCAGAACAGGCCTGTGTGACCTGATACCTGCTTCACTGTGGCAGGTATATAGTGATGGCTGATGTGCAGAACAGGCCTGTGTGACCTAATACCTGCTCCACTGTGGCAAGTATATAGTGATGGCTGATGAGCAGAACAGGCCTGTGTGACCTAATACCTGCTTCACTGTGTCAGGTATATAGTGATGGCTGATGTGCAGAACAGGCCTGTGTGACCTAATACCTGCTTCACTGTGTCAGGTATATAGTGATGGCTGATGTGCAGAACAGGCCTGTGTGACCTAATACCTGCTTCACTGTGTCAGGTATATAGTGATGGCTGATGTGCAGAACAGGCCTGTGTGACCTTATACCTGCTTCACTGTGTCAGGTATATAGTGATGGCTGATGTGCAGAACAGGCCTGTGTGACCTAATACCTGCTTCACTGTGTCAGGTATATAGTGATGGCTGATGTGCAGAACAGGCCTGTGTGACCTAATGCCTGCTTCACTGTGGCAGGTTACATATAGCGTGGTATCCAGTCCTTAGGACACCTCAATGCACTTTACACTTCTCTCCCTGGCAGACCTGTTCAATCAAACATTACCTCGACTTCTATGGGAAGCATTCTGCCACACTACTATTAATGCACAAAAAATACTCATACACAAATATCCACCACTGTCTGTAGCCAGGTACTCATTCACACAGCTGAATGAACTGAAGCAATACATAGTTTGGAATGGCAGCAGTAGGCTTCAACCCTGGAATATCTTGACTGATGGTCTGATGCATCAATCACTATACCACTGCACTCTACATAAGGACATTAGTCTCATTGTAGCAATTCTCATTTTATAGGTCAACAGTAGAAAGCATCTTGAAATTTTGCGCCGCGATGTGGTGCCCATGCATGAAAGCCAGTTGCAGAAAGATCCTTGGAAGAATTGTGAAAAGAGCCCAGAAAGTCATAGGCAACAGCTAAACATCAGTGGATGATATATGTGCTGGAATTGTCCTGGCTGAAGCAAAATAAATTATGAAAGACAAAGATCACCCATTGTCCAAGTGTTTCAAGTTGCTGCCATCGGGAAGGCGACTGCATGCTTACAAGGCAAGGGCGAGCCAAATGAGGTGGTCCTTTGAGCCAACGGCCATAGCAGCCATTAATAGCCATTAACTCTTGAGATAATCGGACCGAGACAATATCAAATAAATTATGATTTGTGTATAATGATGTTTTGTATCGAATTGCTCATGAAGTGTATCAAATTCCTTGTAAAGGTATAATGAACTATTTTATCTTATCAGTGACCATCACACACCAATGTAACATCTAAAAAAATTAATTACACCATTTCTACTTTTTAACTATGAAATTTACTGAGACTGTCAGTTTTCTAAGTGAAAAAAAAAATGTTACAATCAGAAATTTATTAATCATAGTGACTTTCAAATGAAGGTTTTGATAGACGTTTGGGATGGTACACGGTTGAGAACTATTTTGTAGCTTATTATTTTTTGGGAAAACCTTTATGGATTGAACTTTTTTCCAGGTTTTTAAATTATCTATTGAACACCTACCGTCGTTTGACTTTGAAATCACTCTTCTCTGATTGGTTGATGAGGGGGTTACCACGGAGAATGTTCTCCATTCGGATTCTCTCTTCCTCTGTCTTCTTTTCCGCCTCCTGAAACACCCAAACAAATACATTATCCCCATCCTTGCAAGCCAGGGGTGGCGACTATGCTAACCCTGACAGATATCCTACGCAATGTACGCAAGTCAGCTTAATCAAACTAGTACAACGAAACCTTGCTTTACGGTCACCTCAGTAATACAGCCACCTCACAATTAAGGTCACACTGGGACAGTCCCAAATTATTTTTATACCAGTATAGGAAATGAGTCCAGCTAATATGGTCACCTCCCTATTCAGGTCACCTAACTTGCCCAGTTCCGAGGGTTGCCATAATAGTGAGGTTCCACTGTAATTCCTCTTTGCCGGTAGCGACCGCGAGAACAGTGCAGACACCCGCCCCACTGGTGCCCAAGTTCAAAGACGAAGCCAGTGACTTTGGGTAATCCCAATATAATTTGACTGTTCTCATGAGCGGCTGAGCTGTATTGTGTATTAAAATAATTATTTCTACCTCCAAAACATTACATGTAACATGAATAATTAATAATAAGAATGTAATACGAGGAAGTGTTGGCTGAAACGAAAACAAGCCAAACACTCTTGCAGACGATATTGGTGGCAGCCACACCAAGGCATTATCCCTAAAACACCTCAAAATATACTGTATCACAATCAATGTATATGTCCCCCATTACTGAGCAAGAAGTACTCGAAATTGTGTCTGGGTGCAAAAGTAAAACTTCATACGGACACGATGAAATCAGCATGAAAACAGTTAAGCATGTAATAAAGCAAATTGTACAACCGCTAACTCACATTTTTAACAGATCTTTGATCAGCGGATCATTTCCAAATGATATGAAATTAGCAAAAGTCATTCCTATATTTAAGTCAGGAGATCGTTTTCAATTTTCTAATTATAGACCTATATCTCTCTTATCCCAATTTTCAAAAATACTTGAAAAAATATTCAACAAAAGGCTAAGGTCTTTCATTGAAACACAACACATATTGACAGATGGGCAATATGGCTTCAGAAGTAATCACTCAACTTCACTAGCTTTAACAGAATTTGTCGAAAAAATTACATCCGCAATGGATAAATGCCAAAGCACAATTGGGGTCTTTATCGACCTAAAAAAAGCCTTTGACACTGTTGACCACAATATACTGCTAAGTAAATTGCAATGCTACGGAATAAGGGGTCTGGCTCTGGCCTGGATAAAAAGCTACTTAACCAACCGTAGACAATATGTGACCCATCTTAACAAAATGAGTCGCATGTCGGCGTTTTTCAATACTGAGTTATTGGCATCATTTGAAAGCGCAAATTATCAGCTTTCATACGATGTATCATACAGAAAGATATCTCAATAATAACTGAAGTTACGGCTCGCCAAACATGTGTGGGGTTGAAGTCTTCAATTCCAGAAAATGGCCTTCAAAGTTTAAGCAACATATTTGTTGTGTTTCAAGTAATCAGGGATGAGTGACATTCAGAGAAAAAAAAAAAGCCCGAGAGGACTGTCTCATCTAATCGGGGGGAGGGGGGTGACTCCTCAGAGATATTTCTTTAATTGTAGACAACATATGGTGTATTTTGAGCAATAGAATATCTTAACATTTCCAATAGCAAAAAAAGCACACGGACTCACGCACACATTGTCATAGTACTAACTCGCTTGTCAATGATATTTTCTGGGCTGAACCCGAGTTGGCTGATGGGCAGCTTTTTCCTTGGCCAGCTTTGTCAAAACAGCCCGTTGATGGGCCATTCTAGTTTCCTTCGTTGCCAGCTCAACTGCTTCCTTAGTTTTGTACTTGGTGGCTGCCTCAGTTTTCTTCTCCTCCTTTATCTTTCCTTCCTTGGCAAGATGGATGGAGTACATTTTGTGTGCACCCCTCGTGTTGTGAACGAGGCGACCAGTCCTGTTTGTGGAAGTCCTGTATAGCGTCTTGTCGCTTGCCATGAGTGAGTACTTCACTGTCTGGATAGTGTTGAATGTACTAGCATTCTTTCTGGCAGTGGCAGTATTCATGATGCTAGACATGTGACTAAAACACCCTTCCACTTGAGGACCATGAAAGCAGCTCATCATTGCAGCCACCTGCTTTGACAAGGCTGGGAACTTGCCAGTAGAGAATATGGTAGCCCACCACGAGTCCAATCTGGAACTTGTGGGTGCTTGTGGAAGTGTGTTGTCTACATGGAATCGGCAAACTTCCATGTGATACGCCCTCTGTTCAGGTTCTAATAGAACATTGGTGACCAGCGTGGGCAGTGCCAGCGTGTACTTCAATGCCTTCGGTTCCCCTCTGACTGCAGTGTAGCCTGTAGGATCCAATCCGCATAGTTGACATCGGCCTCGCACCACAAACAGTAGGCTTTCCCTGGTGCTGATAATTTACTGATGAATATATCCAACATAGTGTCTCCAGCCGATCTCTCCAGCTACGGCCAATTCCACTTACCCCGTATTCTTGACACTTTTGTCAATGTCCTTCACGCAACATTTGTCTTGCTGTACAACAAATCGTCGATTAGCCATTGTGTTCGAAAATGATCGACATCTCCACAAAATACATCGTCGTTTCCTATTGGTCCACTGCTTTTGTGCGCGCACTTCGAAAGTGCTGAAGCGAACAGCCGACAGAACTAAGGGGTTTACTTCGCAGATTCACGGGTTCGGTTGGGTCGGTTCTGTCATTAACACGTGGCGACACTCGGTGGATATATGGTTAACTCAATCCGCAGACAGATCGTCAATGAATTGTCCAGGATTTTATATGCCCTATCCCCCAACATTAATTTTTTTCTCCCCGGATTTACACGATTCACAAAAGTGATCTTTGGAGCAGTACAAAAACCGGAAATTTCTCATCCCTGAATAATGTAGCTTAGTTACCATGGACAAATCTTGCTGAAATTTGGACCACTTCGAGATAATGGCATTCTGAAGACATTCTGTTAATATGAAAACAATATCTTTGTTAGAAATAAAATAGCAGTACAATTAATTGTTTGTGTCATTACCGCTATTGTTAGAAAAGCTAAAACTCTGCTGCACTGTTATACATTATGCCTAAGTTAGCATTGTCATATCTGGGTGATATTTGGAACACTTGACCATAATGACATCCTCATGACACTACATTAATATATAAAAAATTGTCAGAAATAAGTTAGCAACAAATGAATTGCTTGTGTAATGACTGGCATTGTTAAGAAAAGAGAAAACCGGCAGCTCTTACACCATTATACTTTCACTTTCTTACACGTATCTGTCATTAGTGGGTCAGTAAGAATCTTATTGTTTTTATTATTAATTTTATATTAACATTTTTATTATTTTTTTATTATTCAGATTTATGAAAACATAAATACGATGAATTTTTTTTGTAATCTTCATAGTAAAATACAACAGATAGTCACATTTAACAAGAATTTTAATACCAAAGAACAATGTAACTACATAACGACAACAGATCGGCAACATTGTCCAGTAAGTCAAGTGTAGCTTCCAGACCGGCCACATCCTCGCTTGCGTTGTATCGGCACGGCGCGGAAGGGCCTCGGGTGCAGGGAACGGGTACGCTAGACCCTGCCTGCTCAAGTGTACCCGCAGTAGTTTCTTGTTGTGGTTCCTGTTCACCAGACGGTATAACAACAGGGTCAGTCTCCGGCGACGCCCAGACTCCTACTAACCAGGCGGTCTAGTAATAGAGGCAACCTCCTCGGCTGGGCTTGGACAGAGCAAATCTTCGAAGTCACGCCGAACGCCATTGTTGCTTCGTTATATCTGGCATTGGAGGGGGTGTGTTCCTTGCCTTCTGTAGGTCAGTTCGCAATTATTAGCATATATGTGCCCATATTTTGAAAGACGACATGTCAAGGTTTGCGGGGATATCCGATTTGTTAGGGATCATCCGAAAAATAACGGCAAAGAATGTGTGCAATTTGCGGCATTTTCGAATTTGTTTTATGAAAACCAAGCGGGACACTTTGCACAACTCCTCAGAAATGATATTAAAATACATAAAACAGAATTAATCAGACAGTAGCAGTAGGGGCAATCGATCAAACGAATATTAAAGAATCATTTTAAGGGGAAATCTCAAAATCTGTAAATTCGCGATATTTTTACATAAACGCCATTTACGGAAAATCAGTTTTACCGACATCCGACTCTTTTCGCTAAGATGGGTCACATATGTATGCTATAACAACAGTAACTCAGAACAAAAGGAAATCAAGTGTGGAGTTCTGCAAGGTTTAATCCTTGGCCCGTTATTATTTATTCTGTACATAAATGACATGTGTGAAGTCTCAAAATTGCTTGATATTATTTTGTTTGCTGATGATACAAACATTTTTTATTCCGCTAGTAACACAGATGAAATAAGCACTGTTATTAACAACGAACTAAAAAAACTAGACCTGTGGTTTCGAGCAAACAAATTATCACTTAATGTGAACAAAACACATTTTATAATGTTCAACAATAAAAAGCAACCTAGAACATATGTGAATATAGTTTTGAATGGGAAAAACATTGAACAGGTATCATATACTAAATTCCTTGGAGTAACCATTGACGAAAACGTAACATGGAGAGAACACATAAAAATTGTTGAATCAAAAGTATCAAAAAACATAGCAGTTTTGTATAAAACTAGGCATGTTCTTGATTGTCAAGCGTTACACACATTATATAATTCACTTGTTGAACCACATATGTCATATTGCTGTGAGATCTGGGGAAATACTTATCAATCTAGACTCAGAAAACTATTTATGTTACAGAAAAAAGCTATACGGATTATTTATAATCTTAATTACCATGATCATACATCTGTATTTTTCCATCTCTCAAACATGCTTAAATTTCTTAATTTAGTTAAATACAAGACTATGATCATACTTTATAAAGCAAACAACCATTCTTTAAATGGTCGTGTTCAAGCATTATTTGAACCAACCGCAGCTGTACACATACATGATACCAGACAAAGCAAATTGTTCTATGTTAAAAAGACAAACACCACCCTCCGACTGCTGTCAATCACCGTCAAGGGTATAAAAACGTGGAACAATTTATCAAATAAATTGACTCAGCTTCCAAGTTTAACACAATTTAATAAAGCAATCAAGTTGTCATTACTTTCTACATATTTGTGAATTGCTAATTGAAGGTGACGTTTTGTTAAACCTATGTAATAGTAACACAAGCACTATAGTAAACAGTTTATATATGAGTTGTGAATATTATTTTGTGATTTATTTATAATTCCTGTTGTATTTATTCAGTTTTCTTAGTTCGAGTAGGGCATAGCAACACATAAGTCTATGACTTCAGCTATGTCCTTTCAGAAGCAGCAGCAGCAGCAGCAAACCATACTGTGCATGTATTATGTTGTTGTTGTTGAATAAACGTTCATTCAAAGAATCATATTCACAATGAGCTAAACCAGATTTTAGGATACATCTTTAAAGGGACGTTCCCTTGGTAGTCTGTTCATTTACCCGGAATTAGCGGGAGTAGTAATTTATAACTGGAAGTTTGCTGTGTTGACTGTGGGAAAGTAAGCATTGTTGAACATCAAAACTGGATGTTTTGTTTACTATTTGAACATGCACCAGTGGTCATGCCTTTAAATTGCGACCATTGTTACGGGCGTACTAAACACAATTTGGTGGGCAGTATACCTCCAACATAGTTAATATAGTCTTAAGAACTTTATATTAATTAATACATGAAAAACATGGAATAGACTACGTCCTTTTAAGATGATATTATTTTGTGCAGGGCTCACCTTGGCTGCTATCTCTGCCACTCTCTCCTTCTTGATCCTGTTGAGTTCAGCGAGAAGCTCAGCCGTGTCGTCTTCCTCCTCACTGTCAGAGTCATCATCCTACAACCACATGTAGCAAAACTAGCTCAGTCCCCGAACAGTTGCACGGCGAGAAAGAACACATTTTCTACCCTGTAGACTGACTGCTTTGCACTTCTGTGTAAAACAACACAAAATGAGATAGGATTCAGTGGTGAGCAAACCAAACACTCAGGAAATTATTTTGAAGATTGTGTTCGAAAGAAAAACAACATTAATTAGGGATGACCATTGGACATTATTATGGGGATAATTTTACTAGAGATAATAATGTTAGCTACATCAGCCTACATGAATTGTTATTATAGCAAATTTGCAATGATTTCATAACTGTTGTGACGGTACCATGGAATAGAAGGAAAACTGCTGTAAATCATAACTGACAATGTTTTAGAGATAGTCGAGTCTAAATTGTGACATATGACAATGTTAGGCTGGTAAATATGCAATATTATCAAATATATTTTAAAGAATTGACATACAATACAGTCTTAGGGACTGAATAAAGATAAAAAGAGGAGACATCGGCACTTGGGAGATAATACACTTACAATGCCCCCAAACCCTCTAATGTTAGTGTAGTAATAAACAGATGGGACACACAAGGAGATGGAGGGCAACTGTTTCATTGTGGTATGTCAAACTGAAGTCAAGTAAACTGCAGCACTGTTCCTTTGACTTTTTTTACAAACACTAGGATACCCAGTTTGACAGCCCGCCAACTCAAATTTCCCCTGTCCAAAACAATCTCAACCCGTCCAAAAGACAGGTGGATGGGTCTCAAGATGAAACTATGCAGGATGCCTACACCTGTGAACCACCATCTTACCTCGTCATCGTCAATAGGGTCGTCCGCATCAAGGTTTGCTGATGACTGCTCAATGCGCGCTCTCTTGCTAGCTGCAGAATCTGCAAAATGGTACATGATAGTTGGTTAACTTATTGATGACTCAATGCTGCACAAAAAGCTGCTGATAATAAGGTCCCGGTAAATTAAATGAAAAACACTGTGGTGCTCCTCATCCCGCAACTGGGCAGCTGTAACCCAACTGTAACAAAGTTGCCATTTAGCCCAGTTGACAGTGTCACCCATGGTCACTCGGGAAAGCCGCCCTTGTCTGATATGAAGTACTAGTCAACGGCAAGTTGAGCAGGGATGTTCAGTGGTAGATATAAAATGTGGCCAGAAAGTTGCCACCAAGCTGTCCGGACCAACTGGTTCACAATGACAAAGATGATACAAGGTTTCTGAGGTCGTCTTCTGTGGATAGTGAATGCCAACGCAAGTCGCGGAGGTGGTATGAATCCAGGATGTTCAACTCCGTCCGAGTCAGGTTCATGTGCCCATGTTGTAGGTCATCACAGGCAGAACAAATGATGCATTACCATTTACTGCATGTGGCATGTAACATCCAAAAGCTTTTAATACATCGGCAATTGGTCAGTCAGGCGTCTATGATCCAAGCAAGAGAATGACCATAGAAAGTGAACCTTGGTGCATCTGACAAGATACATGTTCAATGACCCAAAGTTAGCGTATTAATATACATGTACATGTGTCTCAATGTATGTCTAAAGATACTTGAAAATGCCAACATGCTGTAATCATGTGTTAACGCAGGGTTCCCTACCGTGTGTTCGTCCACGATCCCTCTTCTCACGAGCCGTGCGTTCCCTCTCTTCCAGCTCCTTGCGGTAGTCTCGGCCACGCTGCTCAGGGACTGTACCTTGGCCTGGTTGTCTAGACACAAAAATGTCACCAGCTATAACCATACAGTTTCATTGTTTTATTTTTACATATACATACTATTTTCCTAGTGTATTAAGAATGTGGGAACACAACAGATTATATTCTATTGAGTCGTGAGATGCCGCTGAATGAATCGTGATAGAAAATGGGTGGATTAGGATAACAGCATCATGCATTTATGGTAACAAAAACACACCCCACGAGCATGTGACTACATGGCACATTTCGGCACTTATGTTGAATCCGGACCCACTTCGATTTTGCAATTACAACTTGAGTTTGGCCTAACTTTGATAGCTCAGTGCATTGGAGATTAGTTCCATCATTCAACAGCATCCCAGGCACTTATAACATGCCTGAATAACTTGCCTTGATCTTCGGGTTTTAAAGTAAGGCATAACAGCCTTGTGTACATCTGCCTTTATGCATCATATTTTGGTATTGAGAACATGGCTTGTCTTGTGAGTTTGTGCTTTTATTAAAATTTAAACCTGTCCATCTTCAATTCTTTATCAAATTTTGTTTTGAAGGAGAGGATGTTTTCAGCGTTCAGGGGTAGAAATAATTCCAACAATTCTGGTAGTCAGCAGGACTACCTGATTGGAAAATCTGGCAGTCCACAGAAATATCTGGTAGTCCACAAATAGCCAAATTTTTTAGCAAAGTAATGCGCCGAATACAAAATTTGAAAATCAAACATATTTAATGCACCAAACAACAAATGTACACCGATAACATATATACACCAACACCAAATGACATATTTTTTGGTGTCAAATGACACATTTTCCGTTTAAAAATGGCATACTGGCTAAAGAAGTCCATTTCTGTTCAGAAAAGAAATATTTTATTTCAAAGTTAACCTCAGTGCTTAATATATAAGTTAGCAAATGTAAATTATACAGGCAATCATATTAACAATTATGAATGTTCAAATCACTGCTGTTTCACTAATAATTCAACCATTAAATTTTATCTAGCGCTATATATGACGCCATCCAACGGAATTTGTTAAAACTACGAAACGCAGACTATCTCACTTTGAGTCAGTGTAACCTAGGCTGTTGTTACTCTTTCGCATTTTGTGTTCGAAGCCGGAATATGTACACTTACGCGTGTTCTAATTATGTGACAACTACATTTAATTAACAACATGTCTTCAATGCGCTTTATGTTAGCGCTTCCTGCGCGTGTCCCAGTTTACGAAGGTTGACACGAGGTAGCACAGGCGCCATGACACTTTGCAACGATTTGCCTTACGTTGTTGCGTATTAAACGTTTGTTTCAAAATATCTCCAGTTAAGGCATTATCAATGAAAGAGGTGGTGCTTCTGCTCTTTTTTTTGTGACCACAGAATATCCTTTTAAAAACGCAAATACCGCGATTTCATCTGGTTTTTGCGATCGCGGAATTTCCGTTTGAAAAGGCTAGCCTAATTCCGTTTCAAACGCCAATTCCGCGAATTCTTCCCAGTTTCCGCGATCATGAAGAAGTCCTCTTGATTGATGTCGTTGATGCCATGGAATCATGATTGATAATTCTGTAGACTTGGATCAGGTCTCCTCTTCTTGTTCGGTATGCCAGACTTAGTATGTTAAGATGTTTCAGCCTTTCTTCATAGTTCAACTTTCTTATTTCTGGGACCAGCTTGGTTGCTGTCCGTTGTTCTCTTTCAAGGGTGTTGATGTCTACGGCGTAGACCCGTAGTGCGGGTTCCAGATGGAGTCAGCATAGTCGAGATGTTGTCTCACTAGCGCTGTAGTACTCAAGTTATAATGGCGAAATCGAAATGGGTCCGGATTCGACACAAGACAAGTGCCCACATTTCTTGGCGTTTACCTTAATGTTTTATTGGATAACAATAGTTGATTTCCAATCACCATCAAAATGCGTTGATGCATCACCATTTGAAAATGCCTACATTGTCGCCCACCAATACCAACCTGGTTTTCAGTTTTGTGTGGCCCGGTAAATCTCGACTCGAATATTGCTTAGAGAGTGCACTGAGATCCCCTTCGCCTTTGCCCCGTCCTCCCTGGGCGGGCTCGAACGTAGGTCGGGCCGCAGTCGTCATTTTATGAAAACGCTACGCTTTCCTAACTTTTATTATTCCCAAAATGGCGACTACTCTCCCATCCTTTGTTGTCATACTTGTTAACAAAGCAAGCACACTTTCAAAATTTACCATTTTAGTAGTAAATGTATATTAATAAATACAAATTATTTGTCCAATTATTTCCTATAAATACTCGACTTTGTCTAAATTATACGTTAGTTTATGGATGTCACGTGGTGACGAGAGTATCCCGGAGGAAAACACGGACGAGAGAGGAACCAAACGACTAGTGTCGTGGAGTTAGGAATGAATGGTGTAGGGGTCTTCGTGTAGGGAGCTTTCTGCGACATGGAAAGACTACTTCTTGTTACCGCGACCTTCGCTTGTTGCGCACAGTTAGTCGTCTCCAATTTTGATCTCTACATGAACGAAACGGAAACGCTGAGGCTACTCGGTAAGTAACTGCTTTGCGAGGTGCCCTCGGCCCTGGCTGTGACACGGCAGTGTTACTGTGACAGTGCTTGTTGAAACTTTATTGCTTACTTGTCCCGACCAAGCGTCGTCCCAGATCGAGATCAAAGACTAGTATATTTTGCTAACAACCAAAGCGACAATATCACGATGGTGGTTTGCATAAACAATATTGAGGTGATATCCAGGTTTAGTCCAAACGGCATCGCAGGAACCTGAGGCTGTTGTCGAACTGCCTTGCTTGGTCCTGGGGCTGGAGGCGAATTTTGATAGATCATTGCTTGAGTCTTTGACAGACTGATGACTTGATATTGACATTGGCTGTTAGTGTCAAATAAAGTTGGGTTCTTATGTTCTATTCGGGAATTACAATAAACATGATTGTGTTTTAGACATATTTGTCTATGAAATTCAATAAGCTCATAAACTCGACCATGAATAATTTGTAATAATTTAGGTACGTGACAATTTTTTTAGAATACTTTGTATCTCAATAAAACCGATATCACTGGAAAGAGCTTGGAAATACCTTTAACATGGTGCTATATATTTGTACTATGGTGAATATTAAGAAAGTTATGCCAATTTGAATGTCGGAAATTATGTCTAAATTTCGTCCCTTTGTTTTACAGTAAAACATTGGCAAACGTGTGACCAATAATCAAGTTTTTGCATTTAAAAATGTCAACTTTCTTAATATTAATATTATTAAGATAAAATATTTAGTGCATAATTCCTATGGACAACTATTTATAATTATGTAGTTTTAATTACATTGTGATGCTAATTAAGTTCTTAGATTAATAATTAATTACTCAAACGAACGATTCAATGAGATCATTAAAAAAAAAAATTCATTCATACATCATATATTTTAATGAAATGTTCAGTGAGATCACACCACAAAATAACATACAAACAAGTGATGGGAAAGTAATGTGTCTGTCCATAGTATTTCTCCAATCAAACATCATTAATTACTTCCCGAATCACTAATTAACTAAGTTACTGGACTCTTAAATTTCTTTAAAACATGATTCATAATTAATATATTTCAATGACATACACACAAGAAACACTACTAGACAGTAGAGAAACTGGAGATAACAAAATTAAGTATCTAAATTGTATTCCACAATTACACTTAATTAATTATTTCATGAATAACTAATTAACCGACTTATTTAGACACACGGACATGCAAACATGACAGTTGTTTTACATGTATTCTATTCATAGTTAGTCATAGACAGCTGAACAATTTCAATGACATTTTTAGTCAACAAAAACTGGAGATAGCAAAATTAAGTATGTAAATTGTATTCCACAATTAAACATAATTACTTATTCCTTGAATAACTAATTAACCGACTTATTTAGACACACAGACATGCAAACATGACAATTGTTTTACATGTATTCTATTCATAGTTAGCCACAGACACCTGAACAATTTCAATGACATTTTCAGTAAACAAAAACAGAAACTGGAGATAGCAAAATAAGTATGTAAATTGTATTCCACAAAATTAATTCTTATTAACCAACTTATTTAGACATGACATGACAATTATTCCGGTCGATGTTGACGGCGCAGGTTCGAACGGTGTAGGTCCGGTCGATGTCGACGGAACAGGTCCAGGTTGAACAAACACTCCGCGGCAAAGCACATCAAACTTCACAAACTCACTTCCTTCTGTTAGATGTCTGTACTTGTCCAATGTCTTACACAGTTTCTGGACCCGGTACTTATAAGATGAAAGATCCCCAGGAACAACATCCTTCAAAGCTGTGAGTGTACGCGAAATCACACGGTCGTGTTCAGTGTACACAAACAACACATGGCCATTCAGGATATCCTCACCATCACAGGGCAAGGTAGCGAAGTTGTCTGTTAAATGCTGCCTAGCAAGTCAAACTTTAGCAGCAGGAGCCTTCCGTTACTTTTTTGGAGGCATCTTCTGAAATTAAAATGTATAATATGTATTAATTACTATGTAATAGTATCCAGATTACAGATAGTAAAACAAGATTCAATATTATACTTATATTATTATAAGTGTGCATGTGATGTGCGCGTGTTGGAATGATTATGTATTAATTGAGTAACAGTTAATCAATTAATATATAATCACACCCACCACTCAAATAACCTGATATAAGACATACAAGTAGTTTCAATTACAATTTAGAGTAACAATGGCTTTTTGTGTTGAATCACCTTTTGTGTTGGCTCCAATATGCTGAACAGCCAACAAAAACAGAGGACTGCTAAGTTAAATAATCTAATTGCAATCAAATATACAATCACTATCAAGTAAAATAACCAAATACTCAATACACTAAGTTAATGTCAAAACATTAAGTAAAAACAACTGATGTAGCAGAATTGCATTGAAACCTCTGTAGATCTAGCAGCAAACAAGCTTAAATCATAAATGCACGTGTTTGTTTGTAAGCACTTTCTGAATAGCCAATGAGGATGCCTAAAACTGGTCACGTGATCACCGGGCTGGTGACAACAACGATTGAGAACGATCACAAATCGGCAATCATCCTCTAATCCGTATTATTGCATGAGTTACCAACAATCCATAACTTGCTAAAATATAATAACATTAATATTGGATGCCTTAATGGCACAATTAAACATGGTTTTGATGGTAAAATAAAACAGTGGGTGACCGTTCGAATTTGACAACATCGACATTTCTCGCAGCGAAAATAGTTTTTCCCTCGGCTAAAAACAAGTACTTCTCTGCCATAGATTTTTCCCAAACTTGGCCAATATATACATAAATATACATTAAACATGTGTATAAAGTTTAAAAACTTTCATATCCTTACCTTCAAGATGAATATTGACGCTGAAAATGACGTTCGATTTCACAATTTCACAACTTTCCAAGTTTCCCTTCGATATAAACAATTCGAAAACGAGGTAGCAGAGGAACACGTCAACTACGTCATCAGTGTTGCTGTGGCTTGGGTATCCCTAAAATAGACCGATGACGCTACAGGAAAGGGATCGATCCCTTTCCCCGAAGCGCTCTACAGCGAAACGATGCTCGCGGCCGAAGCGGCCGCCGCGGGGTGGCGGAGTTTGTCACGTACCTAAATAATTTAATAAAAAAACTGCCAGACTGTGTTCACACGATATACCATGTAATACCTTACATTAGGATACCTTCGGACTGTTCTGATCGCAGGATCCTCTTGATTCCTCAATGATCAGATTTTCTTCTTTGACTATTAAAAGTTTGTGGTTTCCAGTTCCAGTATTTAATGTTAATGGGGCTTCATAGTTGTATAGTATCTCCTGGGTTGACCAGAATTTGTCAACACTTTTGTTGAACAGTTGATTAGTCAGAATTTTCTGATTCAGTATTACTGAATCAGGTAAACCATTCCACAGATCAGCTACTCTAAGCGGGAATGCATTTTTTCTTGTTTAGTTTTGCTCTTTGCCTTTGGTTGAATAGTTTGAGGGAGTGTCCTCTGTTACCGGGTCGTAATGCCACATCCTCCCATTCAAGAAGGTTTGGTATGGATTTTTTGTCATAGGATATGCATTATTTTATAAACTTCAATCACATCTCCTCTTAATCTACAATATGCTAATGTGGTTAATTTAAGTAATTTAAGTTTTTTAATGTATGATAAGTCCCTCATAGCAGGTAGTTCTTTTGTAGCTCTTCTGTGGACATTTTCTATGGCTATTTTATGTTTCATCTCATATGGATACCATACTGCTATTGCATAATCTACATGGGATCTAACCATAGTCTTATACAGTGGCAAGGAAGTGTATCTAAGAATTGAAAAGTTCTTCTGATTATTTTTGTCATTCTGATTGTTCATTGCTTTATTAACCACTTGGTTGATGTGATCGTCAAGTGAAAGTTTTGAATCAGTAATTACTCTGTGGTGACAAGAGCATGTTTAACATTATTTGTTGCCATGAAGTATTTATTTTCTCCTATATTATTTTTTCAAATGTCCGTGTGTAGACTTTGGGATGGAATTTTAATAACCACTTGTCACCACATTGTTTAACCCTCTCAAGGCCAGATTAATGCAAATATGTGCCTGTTATTGAATCCTATTAAATCGAGAGAATGTGCTGTGAGTGAATCATGTGATATACTCGGGTTGCATGAATGCAAATAAATAAATAACTTTTGATCCGATTCAAGTAACATTTTCACTACATTTGAGGAACTAATTCCTGGTGTAACTAGCCGAGTATGTGACATATATGTCAATTTATTACCCAAATATGAATTGCTAAAGTTTGACAAAAATAAAATACTTAAATAATTTTCAACAATTCATTTTTTTAAATATTTTTCATTAATAATTAGCGGTTACATGCTGCATATGAAATGTTCATAAATTACTATGCTACAGAATGGAAAACTAACTAAATGTCTATGGTAAATAATACTGAAATAATTTCAGTTTTTCAGAGTGCATGTATTTTCAAGATTTTATACAAAATGGCATTCTTTGTGATCATAGCCGTCATCCCGTCTGAACTATTAAGTTGGTGTTATATTTAAAATGCGTACAGTACAAAACATTCCCCTTCGATGGCAGCGTTCGTTATAAACTCGATTCGAAAATCCCGTCAAAGTCCGAATTACTGGAGTTCGACATAATGACAATGTCGAGAATTACAACAAAGCTAAAAAACACCACCCGCTTCGTTGCGCGGCGCATTAATACTTCTTTACAACAAAATAGACCGCTCAAAAGTTAGCATTTAATCGTAGAAATCGCCTGCGGATGCGTGTTTTGGAATAATTCCTGGGTGCTTCCATGTTTATGCCCGCAGCAAATGTTAAACTTTAATCTCATTGGCTGAAAATCACCATTAAAATATTCGTAAAAGAGGGACCGAAAATTGTGTGTCGCTGCGTTCAACTACAAAACCGCGTGGTGGTTGGCGCTATTTAGTCACGGAAATCGCCATCATTTCTCACTTTTGATGCTTCCCAGTGAAACTTCAATATTATTATATGCTAACTGCCGAAATAAATTGCTGTTATTGGATGACACTGTTTCGCGGTACTAGTTTAAGTGTGCCCCTGTATTCGGGTTGATTCGGGCGTTCTGGCCGTGAGGCATACTCGGGTTGATTCGGGCGTTCTGACCACGAGAGGGTTAAGGATGTTTAAATCAAGTTGTAGATGTTATAGGACTACATTATCAGCATGATAGTAATACGTGTAGTAATACATGTACCAAGAGTGATAAGGTCACGCACTCTGGTAGCGTCATGAACTAAGCCGACATACGTGCAATTCTAGTACTCATTAAATATACACTATATAAGTATCATCATGGAGCCTGTTGTCATTACGAACATATTTCATGGTGGCAGCGGTGACCAGGACCATGGAGAAAGGTGTTTCATGGTCCTGGAAGTGACACTTGACGGGGAAAAGAGATTGTAGACGACTCGTCTGATCGCCCGCAAGTACGTGACAACGGGAAGATGGGCAATGCACACTGCCTGTCTGTGGGAACACTGTGAGTGTCGTCGTTACTGACTTTTGCTACAAGCTAATGTGAAACGGACACTGCTTCGGCTAGGTCCAAGAACTCTGAAAAGGTCGATAGCCCGCGTCATCGGAAACGCCACGGGAGCAGCCGGACAAGATTGATGACAGTACGTATGCATATGGCGTCGCTTAGTTTAACCAGCAGATGACCCGGAATGTAAACATTGCCAGGGTCACAGAAGTAGTCGAAATCAGATGACTAACAACTAAGCCCCGTTTTACAGAGTGACGAACGTAGAAGTATAAATAAACCTAGACACTTGTCCGTTGTTCCGCGAGATATAAAGATGGCAGAAGCTTTGCCCATTCCATCCATGGACTGGAGCCACCCGGACAGACCACAAGCATACAAAGAGTTTAAACAAATCGCAGAGATGTGGTTTAAGGTAAAAGGGACGACACCAGCAATGCAACACAGTTACATCATTCTATGGTCAGGACGCGAAGGTCTTCGTATGTTCAACACATGGGAACTGACGGAAGAACAGATAAATGATCCCCAAAACATATGGGATAAGTTTTCTATACAAATCGAACCACCTGAAAATTTCAGGATTCACCGCCTTGAATTCCAGCGATACCAACAGCAAGAGTCCGTCGATGACTTTTACACGCGATGTAAGTGTAAAGCAATGAAATGTCGTTTCAAAGACACCGTGGCATTGGAAGAACGGATAATTGAAGTGCTGACGTCTGGCGTGAAATATCCCAACGTGCAGAAGAAATTGCTGGGGAAGGATGAAAAGTTGACAATACTGGACGCTCTCGGTATATGTCGTACGCACGAAGTGAGTGCTACACACATGGCGCAGTTTAACAGAATCGGGCAGCATTACAACGTTGACTCAATGCATAAACATGACCAATGTGGGAGATGTGGAACGTACCACCTCGCAAAGCCACAGGATCGATGTCCCGCATACAAGACAAAGTGTTTGGCCTATGGAAAGACAGGACATTGGAAGAGCATGTGTCAAACAAAAGGTTTTCGCAGAAAACTGGACGAAAAAAACGTCAATACGGACATCGGCCTAGATCCAGATCTCGCGGCGTGGCAGGCCAATTATGAGGTAACGAGTCCTATACGCAGAATAGCAGGTCCAGGCCAGGTAGCCGGGTTAGTGACGTCCACACAGTGGAGCACAACGCAGATTTGCCTAGCCAGTTTGAGAGTATGGGCTTCGAGGCCATTACGCTCAGAAAGATAGCAGGAAGAGTACCGGAAAACTCAGAATATGTCTGGACCCTAAGGATCTCAACAGAGCAATCAAGCGGACATATCACAAGATGCCAACACTCGAGGAAATCACCCACCGGTTTAATTGCGCAAGAGTGTTCAGTAAACTAGATGCCTGACATGGGTATTGGAGCATCGTGCTGGACGAGGAATCGAGTTACCTGACCACATTCAACTCGCCGTATGGGAGGTACCGTTATAGACGACTGCCATTCGGGATCAAGGTCTCACAAGATATCTTCCAAGAAAAGATGGACTTAATACTTGAACAGTGCCCAGGTACACTAGGCATAGCCGACGATGTCTGTGTGTGGGGTAGAAATGACACAGAGCACAACAGAAACCTGCATAACCTGCTGCAAGTGGCCCGCAAGTATGGCCTGATCTTCAATCTAGACAAGTGTGAGGTCAAGGTGTCGCGCATCAAGTTCTTCGGTTCATACTATGATGCTGATGGTGTACATCCAGATCCAGTGAAAGTGGAAGAAATCAACAATCTTCCAGCACCTGCAAACGTCGAAGAGTTGCAACAATTTCTGGGATTGGTGCAATACATGTCGCCATTCGTGCCAAGGCTAGCCGACCACAATGCCGCACTAAGAGCGCTGACACGCAAGCACAGCGACTGGCAGTGGACGGCATCGCATCAAGCTGAGTTCGACCGTTTGAAGTCACTGATTTATACTGAATGCACGTTGACATACTTCAATCCCCAACAACCAGTTGTGATACAAGTCGACGCGTCTGTGGAAGGACTTGGGGCAGCTCTCATGCAGAACGGAAAACCTGTCGCATTCGCAAGCAAGGCGCTCACGGACACCGAAACGCGTTACGCTAACATTGAGCGTGAACTGTTAGCTGTCGTCTTCGGGTGCACACGGTTCCACACGTACGTGTACGGATCAACGTTCACGGTCGAATCAGACCACAAACCATTGGAATACATCCAACACAAGAGCTTGGCAAACACCCCACCAAGGCTCCAACGCATGATGCTACGTCTGCAACCGTATGACTTCGAAATAGTGTATCGACCGGGGTGTGAGATGATGGTTGCTGACGCGTTGTCTAGGCTGAACCCAAAGCTAGGTCCACAGATCGACCTAGACACGACAATACACACTGTTCGCTTCTCTACGGCCAGACTCACACAGATGCAAGCCATGACAATCCAAGACGAGGAACTGCACTCCTTGAAGGACGTCATTGTGAACGGTTGGCCTGCCAGTCCCAAACTGGTGAAGAAAGCAATCCACCAGTACTGGTCATGTAAAGACGAACTTTCAGTAGACAATGGTATGATACTAAAAGGTGACAAGATCATCATACCCGAAGTCATGAGGAAGGAGGTGTTAAAGAAGATACACGTGGGACACCAGGGCGTCAGCAAATGTCAGCTAAGGGCTAAGACATGTGTCTACTGGCCAGGCATCAACAAAGAAATCGAACAAATGGTGAGTAAATGTGCTGTATGCCAAGAGCACCAGAGAAGCCAACCACCCGAACCACTCATGTCGCATGACATACCGCACAAACCTTGGCAAACAGTCGGCACGGATTTATTCCTATTGGATGGAGCTGAGTATCTGATAATCGCGGATTATTACTATAAGTATCCGTTTGTCCGAAGAGTCCGTGGCCCCTGCACTAGTGCAGCAGTGGTGGGTCTTACGAAGCAACTGTTCAGTGAACAAGGCATCCCGTCATTGGTGATCAGTGACAATGGGCGTCAATTTGACAGCTAGGAATATCGCAGCTGAGTGGGAATTTGATCATGTCACGTCAAGTCCGAGATACCCGCAGAGCAATGGATTCATTGAACGCACAATTCAGACGATCAAGAGGATGATGAAGAAAGCAAGACGTGCTGGCATGGACCAGGATCTTGCTTTGCTATGCCTACGAACAACCCCGGTGGACAATGTTATTCCATCTCCTGCAGAGTTGCTTAATCGACGTAAACTTCAGAACAATCTCCCTACGAAAATAAGCAACAACTCGCCTAGGCGAGATGAAATCGGTCAAAGGATGAGGGAGTGCAAACACCTGCAAGAGAAATACCATGACAAACACGGTGTGAGAGAGCTAACACCGCTAGTGTGTCGCCGTCCAAGATCAAGTAACTGGCAGATGGGCACCGGCACGTGTCTCAGAAAAATGCCCGGAGCCCAGATTGTATGTCATCGAGACGCAGAATGGCCACACTCTGAGGCGCAACAGACGCCACCTACGCGAGTTGGAGCCTGTGGGTAGAAGAGTGCGGTTTGGCGAGGGGGACACAGCACCGAGCGACGCCCGCCGAGACGTAGCCAGCGAACAGCCTGTGTTATCAGCCCCGCGACCTGATGTGACCCGGCATCACGAGCGTCTACAAAGTGACATTAGAGCAGAACCAGATGGCACATATCACACACGAAGTGGTCGTGCTGTGAGGAAGCCAATGAGGCTGATCACAAGTTAAACAGTCATGTCAGGAACACTATATAAATAGCATGTGGACTGTACTGTGTAGACTATAGTAATTATGGTATTAAATCACACGTTATGTAACGTGAAACTATTACGGACACTAACGAGAGTCATGCAAATAGGCAGTATGCAAAATAATGTATTATATATATATATATAGGTATTCATGTAGCTAACATTACAACACAAGGTCATGAGGACTATTTCAAACAACACGAGAAGTCATAATCTACGTATACACTATATAAGTATCATCTTGGAGCCTGTTGTCATTACGAACATATTTCAGTAGAATATCCTGGTCATCTTTATTTGTTATAGTTTTAAATATCTATGTCAATTTTGTCATCAGCAAATACCAATTTTTTTTTATTTGTTAGATCTGGGAGGTCATTAATATGTAGAACAAAAAGTAGGTGTCCTAGGATGGAGCCCTGGGTGTTTTTCAACAAATCAATTTGTTTGTCAGTTATGCACAGAGCTTATTTAAATAATTGATCATTAAATTAAAAGCATTTGCACTGTTTAAATGGCAATAACCCAGAAAATAAAGACAATTCAAGGGTACATCCAGCGACAAAGTTTTAGGTAAGATTATAATTTTTATGGTGATATAACAAAATGTTACATTCCGTTGTTGCAATTTCATTTTCATTTCGGTCTTGCTCAGCGGCTAACTGCTTAACTAAATATTCTTGTTTATATAAAAAAATTCCATGCTATTTGCTAGCAATAGTTAAATGAACTTGTCATGTAATTGGAAATTCTTTACTATCCTTTGTTGCATCAATGCATGATTTCATGCCCCTGTATTGTGATGCATCGATTAACTAAATTACAACCTTACTTACCAAAATCTAGGGGATTTTTGTTTTGGCTGGCAATTTAACTAACTAATTTGTCATGCTGAATCATAATCTGCAACATATGCAAGGAGGGAATTCAGCATGTAGAGGTAGCTACCGCTATGACCCTAGAAATTACACCCTAGAATCTACTCCAGTGTAGGAGTGAGTGAGGTGTTGCATGCAGCCAACTGATGGATTACTTTCTAGATAGATATGCCGTCTTGACATGCAAAGACAGGACAAGTCAGAGTATGATCAATTGATCAATTTCCATTTGGCAATGAGGTATATTTATCTCTTTCCTGATAGCTGTGTCATTTAAGCACTTTCCTTATTAGAGTTGTCTGGTTTCTGTGCGTAGCAAACATAGTCGTTATTCATGTATAAATGTTTCCGAAATGTTGTTTTTGAAACTCTCCCTTCACAATTGTTAACAAATGTGTTACAATGTATCATAATTTGAAAATGTAATTTGTCTATTATTGTACAGTACTAGCTGTTTATAAACCTTGCTATTCAGCATGCATAAACATCATAATTGTGAGTCAAATCAACATTCTAATTAAACCTGTAGATTATACTTAAATTATATGACAAAATTCTTGTTATAAAATGTCCAGTCATAATGCTTCTAAAGTCTTCATTATTTTGTTATTATGCCATAATATTTTGTTTGTTTTATTGGATTTTGTTTTACCACCATTTTATTGTGCTTAAATAAAAATTCTGCACAAATACAATGTCTACATCAGGTTAATAGGTTTGTTGTAAATAAACCAGAAAAAACCTTGTTCAGCATAATTACAATTACAGTATAAATTGTGTAACTTGTAGCAATTTTGAGACAAAACTTGACTCGGTAAGCCAGCTGGTTTTCATGCCCACTAGTCACATATCTGGGTACTGTTTCACTAATATAGTGAGTTCAGTGGCCTCATACGGAAAAGTCTATAATTAAGGTAAAAGGTAAGTTCTTATGTAGCGCAGTATCTACCGTTAATCCTCATGACTGTTCAAAACACTTTACTCCCTGGCAGACAGACCTGTTCAACCATTTCTCTGGGAAGCTTTCAGCCACGCTGCAATTAATGCGCAAATACTATTCGTACACAAATAACCACCACTGTCTATAACCAGGTACTCATTCATACAGCTGAGTGAACTGAAGCGATGTAGAGTAAACGAACTTGTCCAAGGTTCAACACCGCCGCACAGGATCCGAACCTGCATTCTCTCAGTCGAGAGTCCGGAGCTCTTACCACTGTGCTACTGCACTGATAATTAAACAGAATCCGTTGATAAATTTTAAGGAGCTTTTTCAAATGCTAAAAAACTGCCAAAAAGCCATTGCAGTATTACCAAGGACACTATTTCCATGGCACACCAACGGACGTGTCTAGATAGCGCATCCTGGTAAATTGACAGTTTGCACTACAAGGAACATCACTGTTGGACCAGAATCAATTTTAATGAACAAATTCGTGCTTATGACTGATACAACCTCATGATAATGTTAGTGGAATGGTCCCTTGTTTCTTTGCTAGATGGAACCAGCTGGTTTATTGAGTCAATTTTTTATTTAAAAAATTGCAACAAATGGCCTGTAACTTTAGTTACGCTGAACACTACTCTATCTTGTTTATTTAAAAAAAAACCTTGTTCAAACAGACACACGTTACTTTTGTAAATTGTAATTGATGACACCAGTCCTGCTCTGTAGGCAACTTCACATCATAAATAGAGGAACTTGTGATACACACCCTACAGTCTAGTCACTCACAGAGGGTTGTCACTTGTGTGCAGCCATGCATGTCATCATGCATGGCCGCACTGCTAATGAGACTAGAGTAGTAGAGAGCTTACAAAGAACTAGTCAGCCATTTTCCAGTTGATGGTGTGTCATTATTTCAGAAATCTTATGCACACAATGTACAGAAAGAAGGCTTTGTGCTGGATTTGTATGCATAGCTTCATGCACTGACATTATGACACAATCTCCTGACTGAGATGAACATGGGTATAAAGAACATAGTGACTACATACCCATGCACTAAGTCTTGAAATGTGTTGTTTGATTTAACCCCTCACCAATTAGGTTCATTTATGTTCATATATATATATGTATATATATATATATATGAGCAATTATGCAAATAAAACAATGTGAAAGATGATGCAAAGTGGTAAATATTTCAGACAACCACATGACAGATATGCTGTGAATGTGTTCCTTGAGACCATTCTGCAATATATCAATTCAACAGTCTGTCAGTTAAAAAGACCATTTTCTTTTTTTTATGGTCCATCCAGTCAGTTCAAACAATGTTTCTTGCTCTCTGGCATCATACTGCTAGAAAGAAGTATAGTGTAGAACTTCTTGGTATCTGCCAAAATTATGTCAGGTAAAGCAGAGGTGATCGCATCCAGTGATTTTGCAAAGGTTGCTGCCAGGAAATGTTGAATATTCTGATTGTATATATGTTATATCGGCAAAGCCAGGGTTGAACTGAAAATTCTGAAGATCAAATGATTGGAAGGAGGTCAATCCAATTCCCAACACAAAACAGGTACATAGAGTCACAGTGGTTACATCATTTGTGATTGATGTACAGAACACCTTCCACAAGGCACTACTTCAAAGGTGAAACAATGAAGATGACAAAGAAGAGAACAGTGTGGCAAAGGACATGGCAATCAACACAGAGAATGAAGTAGAGGCCTTGCCTAACAATCTAGATGTGAAATGGGTAGTTGTGAAGTACTCCAGCCAGAAAAATCTGAAGAAATTTGGGTTTTTGAAACTGGGGATGACACCTTCTTTTGAAAAGTGTTGAGCTCTGTAAATTTGTCTGGCCTGATACTGATGATATATAGACTGCCTCAACACTTCTATCATGATTGGGCCTCCCAGGGCCACACATGGACAGGCGTTTAATAGCAGCCTTCAACAGAACTTGAATTAAACACAACTATTACAGCCCACGTATAATTAGAATATTTCTCAATTACAAAGTGAAGATACTGTTGTCCATAAGCATGCAGAAAAGTAACAGCAAGTATCAATTATTATTTTATGTTTTATTCAAAAAATAGTCAGATGTATAATTACGTTACCAACTTACCATGCCATGTAATTCCGTTATCGAAAGAAATCTGTTCAATGTAAAATAACAGTGCACATGCCATGACCAACTTCTGTCCAATATGATACAAGGTCATGTTATAAAATAATTTTATTACGTTATATGTGTATCTAGTAATGCCAGCTGTCAGACCTAGTAGGTTGCAGATTTCAGATGATTTGTCATGACATTTGTTAGCAATTGGTTTTGATAATTTCTGTGTAATTCTGTTATCAAAATAGAAACAGTCATAATTTCAACCTTTTGTTACATTCTTAATAAGAACCACTGTTACGTATAGGAAATAATGTGTATTTTTTAAAGCTTGTTAAAGTTTCCTTTCTAGGTTCATGCTGAACTAGAAAATTTAAACATTATATGCCAACAAATTCTATGAATTGTAATTCTTTTACTGTAGAATTGCCCATATATATATATATATATATATATATATATAGGTTGGTTGAGATGGAATAGGTGGGTGTAGATCTGTGTACATATCAATGACATCAAACACAAGCTAAAAACAATGACAGGCTGCATGTGGCTGGGGAGGAGGGAAGGAGGGAGGGGGAGGGGATGACAGAGGAGGGAAGGATGAGGGAGGAGGAAGTAGGAAGGATGGGGAGGGAGGAGGGACAGACGGGGGAGGAAGAGGTTAGGGAGAAAGTGGTGTAGGTCGGGAAAGAGTGGAAATATAGAGAAAGGGGTGATACTGACACTAGAAGTGGTTGAAAGATGGATAGACTGAACAGGGACAGGGAGGGAGGCAAGTGGTTGAAAGATAGATAGACTGAAAAGGGACAGGGAGGGAGGCAAGTGGCTGAAAGGTGGATAGACTGAACAGGGACAGGGAGGGAGAATTATTTTGCAGTATATATATATATATATATACTGCAAAATAATTGTTTTTTATGAAATCTTCAAACAAGCTACTTAAACTGTTTGACCAGATTCCCCAAAAAGTCACTTTTTGCAGTAAACGAGCTACCGCATTGAAGCTGAAACTAGGTAAATTCAATTTGTTGTTACCTCAATCAGACTGAAAGGAAACAAGCAAAACAAATCAGAGGTAACCTTTAAATGTAACAAGCACTCTAAATTCATATTTCCTGTGTTAACAATTTATAAAATGTAGTTGTCACAATTGACTCTGTGAGCTTGGTGACAGAAATGCTCATTTGAGAAACACACTCAAGTACTGCATGTGGAAAGATTAAAATAAAAAAGGTAGCAGCAATACTTATTTGCTTTTACCTTATTTTGCAAGAGAAATGCCCATTTATAAAATACAGTTTTGTTTGAACAGATTTTTGAATCTAAACAATGGGAAACTACAATTTTAATATATGAAAATTTCAATTGTAATTGCTGTGTTTGTGTACATGAGAAATATACATGTAAAGTACCGTTTCACTTGCAGAGATTTTAAAATCTCATTCAATTAATGGTAGCAAAAATTTGAATTGTAAATGAAAGCACTGTCATCATCTATGAGAAATGCACATTTGATAAGTACAATTTCATTTGCAGGGATAACAAGCATTGGTAGCAACGATTTTAATTGTCAGAGCTGTCACTTTCTATGAGCAATGCACATTTGGAGTGTGTAATTTCAATTGCACAGATTACAATTATTGTAAAAAAATAGTAGCATGAATAATATAACTAATGTCACCATGTAGAATAAGTCACTAAGCTTGGCAGTGATCTGATAGTTCTTGTAATACCAAAGGGAATGTTGCATTGATCCTCAATTATATTTAGCCAGCTTTATGCATCAGTAACATGAGTGCTAATCTGAGGTTTCACAAAAAGCCTCTGTTTCAGTGTCTATCAATCACCCAGCCCTCTAACTCTCACTAACAGCCAGGCTTGTTTGTCCACAATTTGTTCCACCCCACTGAAGTTGTAATCTACATCCATCACTGCCATTGGCAACCCACCCAGGACTCCAGGGAATGTTGGGATCAGATTTGGTAGAAAAAATCACCTTTCATGTTCACCTAGTCTGGATGTGAAACCCCTGGATGAATCACAAAGGACATGTGTTTGGTCTGCTGGAGAAATCATACTTTTCCTTGTGTTTTCTGCCACTTCACAAACCATTTACAGATACTAAGCAGCGATAGAAATAAGTCAGAATATTTACTTGTCCGCTGGACAAGTAGGTTTTGAAATCTACTTGTCCGCCAAAATTTTAACTTGTCCGATTGGTTGTGAAGGGGCATCGAAGCTTCGGAAAAAACGAAAAAATATTTGTATGACAACACAATGTTCCTGCTGTTTCGTTGCACGTACATCTGAGTGACTTGTGATCAAAGACACAATTTGATTTAATCTTAACATTTTAAAATTGCAAAATTATTTTTGCAACTATTTTCCGGTCAATTATTATTCATCACGAATATTAAAAATACACACATTACATGATGTATACCAATATTTTAGTGATGCTGATATGAGCGTTTTTATTAATAACAAATAATTATTACGATGATAGAAATGAGACAATTGTTTTCCTTGC
The DNA here is from genome assembly GCA_963995525.1 of Escarpia spicata. Classification (NCBI taxonomy): domain Eukaryota; kingdom Metazoa; phylum Annelida; class Polychaeta; order Sabellida; family Siboglinidae; genus Escarpia; species Escarpia spicata. The sequence continues at coordinate 8,763,725 of OZ023207.1, read as the reverse complement.
TATTTGTTTTTATAATGTTGCAAAAACTGTTTATGTTTAATATGATATATATATATAAACATATAACTGCTGTAAAATGTTGGCATCAGTTTGTCATTGAAGATGCCACTCATCCAGGAACATGACCAATGCGAAGCCGGGAAGTGTCACAAAAATCATAATAAATTATATTATCTGATATTATTTTGTTAAACCTCTATGAACTTCAATATTAACAAAGTTCTGTATTTTACAAATGAAGATAATATTCAATTGATCATCACCAAACAAACGCATATTTTTTCCTAAATGTTATATTACCATTCCAATGATGATAAAACAGTTTTAACGGTGTCTGAATTACATTTACCAAGCGGAAAATAATTTATAGATTTAGTTATCGTAACGTTGCTGCCGCGTGCAGACCGCCGTAGTTGGCAGAAACCGACATGTCAATGGCGGTTGGCGCCCCGGCCCCGGCCCCGGCCGCGCGTCTTGCATAATTCGGTTTCGAAAACTCGCAATTTATTATTAAAATAGATGTTACATAAATACAACAACACTTCTGAAATGTCATTAATGTTCCGTTTATTAACTTGCACCATAGAATTACCGGAGAGCCAGTTACAAGTTTTGAAAATTGTCATCGATCTGGATCGGCTAACGTTCGATGACTTGGTCTTGGAAGACTGCCGAGTCCGCGTGGGTTAGGTGTAATAATGGTTAAAACTATATACTTATTGAAATAACAGGTAGCGATACAAAGTCTACTATTTCCAAAGTTCATCAAATCTGATCCGAGAGTGGAAGCAATGTGTACGTCGGCCAAACTGAACGATTTACGATTGTGTGAAATACAGCCTCGATCAACGATGGCTGATGCAGAGTCTGTCCTACGCGTATGGCAGAGCTAGGTCGGTGCGCTCAGCGGATGAACCTGTTAACGCAGGCACTAAACTCGGTCGAATACTGACGTACAACACACTGGCGGCGGAACGACAAGACGCCCACACACTAAAATTGGAATGCGCGCGATTGCTAACAAACATAATTTACCTCAAATAAAAAGTTGCAATGTTGCACTCGTCATGATTTAATGTAAATTTTCACTTGTCCGTCGGATAACCGTGTCGAGTCATTTTACTTGTCCGGGCCAAAAATCACTTGTCCCGGACAAACGGACAAGTGCTATTTCGAACGCTGCTAAGGGGAGATTAGGTAGATGTTTTTAAGATATTGAATGGTTATGAAAATATTGATAGTCCGAAATGTTTTTAGAAAGCCGGGACCAGAGAACATGAAGTAAAGGAATGTTGTAGACTAGATATCAGAAAGTATTCGTTCTCGCTGAGGATTATAAATGGATGAAACAGATTATCTGTTGATTGTCTAGGTGCTATCTGTGTGAATATGTTTGAAAACAAAATTGACATGTACCGTATTCGACCTAATTAGCGTACAGTACACTTAACAAATATTTGAGATGCTGAACCATGTCAACAAATCGTCCCTATTAAGGGTACACCCAAATGAGCCAAGACCCAAGTTTAAATAAACACAACATCATTGCTGGCTGACTTGATCACTTGGAGACTTAACTGCACGTGGCTAATTCCACCGGTCATACAAAGGATGACTGCATAAGGAACGGTGTCCTACACAAGCAATGTAATCCACTGTAAGTAATTAAATTGTATGTTATCTGAAATTGTTAATCACCGACGTCTACATTAAAACTCGAAGTCGCAAACATACTCGTATGAACAGCATCATCTGATGGATGTGGCTAATCTGATTTCCAGGGGACCGTTATTTTGTTAGGTTGATGGTGATGGTATTTAAAACATCAATAATTTTTGAACACTCGATTGTTCCACTCAGCCACAACGAAACTGCCTATGGCAAGGATTAAATACTAACCAGTCCCTTACTACATAGCTAGCAGTATATTTGCCAGGTGGCACCATCGTCTCGCCGTTTGCGCATGGTAATGGCGTACACCAAGTTAGCGTGTCGTCCGAGTTGGACACATTCACACTTCGATCAAACATTGTAATATATGACATGTTTAATACTATTAAAGTAGTAGTGTTACGAGCTATTGATATATTTACTTGTGGTCAAGAGGATACAAGAACGCTGCAAAGTCTCCAGATATGTGAGAAAAAATGTTATGTAAAAAGATCGTCAAATGTCGCAGTAATTTGATATCGAGGGAGAGGACATAGCATTACGGATTCCCGACATCGCAAAAAAATAGGGGTGTACGCTAATTAGGGCATGTATGCTAATTAGGTCGATTACGGTATGTATATATATATATATAGATATATATATCTCTGAAGGACGAGATTCACACAAATAATAACAATACAAACATTTGGTTTACAGTTAATTCTCCGGGTGGCAATCTTATTAAATCTGGTTAAATTGAAGTTGTATTTGGTTATACATTTGATGGAATCTGTGCTTAATGTTGTAGCACTTTGTTAAAGTTTTTAGGCGGGATTTCAGCAAGATTTCACATGGTGTAACAAGGCTGTGGAATATATTACTCATTGAAAGCTGTAAACTCCATATATGGTAAATAGATAGGTACTAGCTTTCAAGAGTAATACTTCTGGTAATTGTTTCAATCCCTTTTGGTCCACGCTGGAGTAAATCAATTCCAATGGCGCAGTAGGAACTAACCACTGGGACCTAGTGACAGATCTGAAGAACTCACAGTAGTGATGACAAATTACATTTTCCTTTAGCCTAACTCTGATAACGAATCATAGCCATAAATTCATAATAATATATACTTCTGGGGCTCTTATATCCTAAGAAATCTGAGCTCTGAGGGGCAACAAAATAAGAATAATTCTAAAGGCATGATTATTATTGACATTCACAAAAGTAGGTCATTCTTTCTGGAACTAACATGTTTATAAATATTACAATGTAGACACGACAAAACTTGAACCAGTCTAAGTGAACAAAACCTGAAATCTAAAACCACAGTTAACACAATAAAAGAAGCAACCAATGAGATGCGATGGTCACGTTGTGATCGTCACTATGGTGACACGATGGGAACAAATCTACCCTGTATCTTTCATAGAACATGGAATGGGTCTCACTCTGTCAAAACAGGATGACAAATGTGCTTACGATCTGATTGAAATTCTGTTGTAATTATGGCACTGGCAAAAACTGGCCATTAGCATTTGGATCAATGTCATACCAGGATGACATTTCTTGATACGACTCAAGGTGTAGAATGATAGATACCTGGTCGGCTATTAGTGTTACCTCTGTTTCTATTAATTATCATGCTCCTTTGACCTGGTAGTTACACTCCATTATCTCAGGTGTTACATTAATTTGTAATGAAAACCACACTTTGGACACATTTTGTTCTGCCAACATAAATTACTGGACAGTCAGACAACAGAAAAAAGTCCATTGAGAAACAGTGATTGTATTAATGCTGGCAGTGTGAATCTAACTATATCGTGCTAACATGCGTGTGTGTTGAGGGTACGTTAAAATTTTTCTCCTAAACGATTAGCATAGATCTCGCCGTCATCTCGGGTGTCAAACTTTCAGGAATTAATCTTTCAGGGATCTCTGACCTAATGGAAGAAAAATAGTGCCTTTATTTTGCAAAATTCCCCATTGGTTGCCAGTTTTGGGGGTTTTTACTTTATGTTGGACAGATGTTTACAAATAGATTTTTCATAACATTACACATTTTTGTGTCATTGTTCTGAGCGGTGTGTCGATCATTTGGGAGCATTTGACGTAATTTTAAAAAAACTAAAATTTACATCATAATTCAGAACAAACGTAATTTATGAACACTGCTGGAAACTATATTCTGTGTGTTTGTGGTGCCACCTGGTGGATGGGCAATTATGTTAGTATGTCTAAAAATAGAACTGACTGACCGTCACTTATGTCACAATGGTGAGATATACATAACCAGTTTGGGTCACATGTTCTCTATCTATATGACTGTGTTATATAGCCTTTCACTTTGAGTTGTAATCTTGTTAGATCATCTTGGATAATGAGATTAAGCAGTTAGCACCAGAGTTGGGATGAACATGTAACTTATATTTTTAAAAACTATGACGTTGACGTATATTTGTATGTTTTTTTCAAAATACATACCAAATATTTACTTACCATGACCCATTTGTTCGGTGGGAGCATGGACCATTAATAAAAGAACTATCACCAAATACAGCAGTTAGTAGCCACCCTCTTTCCAAACCTCTCAATGTCCCGCCCTCTTCCATCCTTTATAGAAATTATTATCTCTCCCACTTGCCTCCCTCCCTGTCCCTGTTCAGTCTATCCATCTTTCAACCACTTGCCTCCCTCCCTGTCCCTGTTCAGTCTATCCATCTTTCAACCACTTGCCTCCCTCCCTGTCCCTGTTCAGTTTATCCACCTTTCAACCACTTGCCTCCCTCCCTGTCCCTGTTCACAGTCTATCCATCTTTCAACCATTTGCCTCCCTCCCTGTCCCTGTTCAGTCTATCCACCTTCCAACCACTTGCCTCCCTCTCTGTCCCTGTTCAGTCTATCCACCTTTCAACCATTTGCCTCCCTCCCTGTCCCTGTTCAGTCTATCCACCTTTCAACCACTTGCCTCCCTCCCTGTCCCTGTTCACAGTCTATCCATCTTTCAACCACTTGCCTCCCTCCCTGTCCCTGTTCAGTCTATCCACCTTTCAACCACTTGCCTCCCTCCCTGTCCCTGTTCAGTCTATCCACCTTTCATCCACTTGCCTCCCTCCCTGTCCCTGTTCAGTCTATCCATCTTTCAACCACTTGCCTCCCTCCCTGTCCCTGTTCAGTCTATCCACCTTTGAGTCACTTGCCTCCCTCCGTGTCCCTGTTCAGTCTATCCACCTTTCAACCACTTGCCTCCCTCTCTGTCCCTGTTCAGTCTATCCACCTTCCAACCACTTGCCTCCCTCTCTGTCCCTGTTCAGTCTATCCACCTTTCAACCATTTGCCTCCCTCCCTGTCCCTGTTCAGTCTATCCACCTTTCAACCACTTGCCTCCCTCCCTGTCCCTGTTCACAGTCTATCCATCTTTCAACCACTTGCCTCCCTCCCTGTCCCTGTTCAGTCTATCCACCTTTCAACCACTTGCCTCCCTCCCTGTCCCTGTTCAGTCTATCCACCTTTCATCCACTTGCCTCCCTCCCTGTCCCTGTTCAGTCTATCCATCTTTCAACCACTTGCCTCCCTCCCTGTCCCTGTTCAGTCTATCCACCTTTGAGTCACTTGCCTCCCTCCGTGTCCCTGTTCAGTCTATCCACCTTTCAACCACTTGCCTCCCTCTCTGTCCCTGTTCAGTCTATCCACCTTTCATCCACTGGCCTCCCTCCCTGTCCCTGTTCAGTCTATCCATCTTTCAACCATTTGCCTCCCTCCCTGTCCCTGTTCAGTCTATCCACCTTTCAGTCACTTGCCTCCCTCCCTGTCCCTGTTCAATCTATCCATCTTTCAACCACTTGCCTCCCTCCCTGTCCCTGTTCAGTCTATCCACCTTTCAGCCACTTGCCTCCCTCCCTCCCTGTCCCTGTTCAGTCTATCCACTTTTCAGCCACTTGCCTCCCTCTCTGTCCCTTTTCAGTCTATCCATCTTTCAACCACTTGCCTCCCTCCCTGTCCCTGTTCAGTCTATCCATCTTTCAACCACTTCTAGTGTCAGTATCACCCCTTTCTCTATATTTCCACTCTTTCCCGACCTACACCACTTTCTCCCTAACCTCTTCCTCCCCCGTCTGTCCCTCCTCCCTCCCCATCCTTCCTACTTCCTCCTCCCTCATCCTTCCCTCCTCTGTCATCCCATCCCCCTCCCTCCTTCCCTCCTCCCCAGCCACATGCAGCCTGTCATTGTTTTTAGCTTGTGTTTGATGTCATTGATATGTACACAGATCTACACCCACCTATTCCATCTCAACCAACCTATTCCTGTACACAGACAGTCATTGTTATTAGCTTGTGTTTGATATCACTGATATCAAAAATAGATAAGCGAGCGAAAAATGAACAACTGAAACACGTTTGAAAAACGCCTTTTTAATGATTGCTAGTACCATTACGGTTCGTCGGATCCCAACAATATTGATGTCGTTTGAAAGTTTAAACGTTCTGCTATTCAGACATATAAATGGTTTCCTGATAATCAGTCCTAAAATTAACTGAAAACGGACCTACAACCGGGCCCGTTCCGGTGTCTTAGACACTGCGAACCATGTTGTTTCGTCGACACAGTTCACCAATCTACCGATTGAGGCACCACTATCAGATTTCATGGTATAAGCTCCACCCACTTTCAAACGGCTGCTAAAATGACATATGTGAAGTAGGCGTGACGTCACAATCACGTATATCAACCAACCAACGCAACTAATTTAGACCCGTTGGGTGGCGTACTTTATTGTGACGTCACGCCGATGTAGAAATATATCGGTTTCGCTGCGATCAAAGCTCATCAGTTTCGCCACGGTTCAAAAGTGGGTGGAGCTTATCACATGAAATCAAGAAATGGCGAAGTGCGCATGTCTGAACCTATGCAAATGAGGAAAATAGCGCCGCAATCGGAAAATTAGTGTACTGAGTACCCGCCGCCAACATCGTTCGGAACCGTACAGAACACCGAAAACGGCATGATTGTAGGTCCATTTATCGGTGTTCTTTGAACGGTTACTGGGAAATTTAGATGTCGCTAGAATAACAAAAAGTGCATGATACCAAGATCGTCGGGACAGCACTTTCATGTTTTAGACGTGTTTTGAGTTGTTCATTTTTCGCTCGCTTATCTATTTTTGCTGATATGTACACATATCTACACTCACCTATTCCATCTGAACCAACCTATTCCTGTACACAGACTGTCATTGCTATTAGCTTGTGTTTTATGTCACTGATATGTACACAGATCTACACCCACCTATCCCATCTGAACCAACCTATTCCTGTACACAGACTCATTGCTATTAGCTTGTGTTTGATGTCACTGATATGTACACAGATCTACACCCACCTATCCCATCTGAACCAACCTATTCCTGTACACAGACTGTCATTGCTATTAGCTTGTGTTTGATGTCACTGATATGTACACAGATCTACACCCACCTATTCCATCTGAACCAACCTATTCCTGTACACAGACTGTCATTGCTATTAGCTTGTGTTTTATGTCATTGATATGCACATAGATCTACACCCACCTATTCCATCTGAACCAACCTATTCTTGTACACAGACTGTCATTGCTATTAGCTTGTGTTTGATGTCATTGATATGTACATAGATCTACATACACCTATTCCATCTGAACCAACCTATTCCTGTACACAGACTGTCATTGCTATCAGCTTGTGTTTGATGTCATTGATATGTACACATATCTACACCCACCTATTCCATCTGAACCAACCTATTCCTGTACACAGACTGTCATTGCTATTAGCTTGTGTTTGATGTCATTGATATGTACATGGATCTACACCCACCTATTCCATCTGAACCAACCTATTCCTGTACACAGACTGTCATTGCTATTAGGTTGTGTTTGATGTCATTGATATGTACACAGATCTACACCTACCTATTCCATCTGAACCAACCTATTCCTGTACACAGACTGTCATTGCTATTAGCTTGTGTTTGATGTCATTGATATGTACACAGATCTACACCCACCTATTCCATCTGAACCAACCTATTCCTGTACACAGACTGTCATTGCTATTAGCTTGTGTTTGATGTCATTGATATGTACATGGATCTACACCCACCTATTCCATCTGAACCAACCTATTCTTGTACACAGACTGTCATTGCTATTAGCTTGTGTTTGATGTCATTGATATGCACATAGATCTACACCCACCTATTCCATCTGAACCAACCTATTCCTGTACACAGGCTGTCATTGCTATTAGCTAATGTTTGATGTCATTGATATGCACATAGATCTACACCCACCTATTCCATCTGAACCAACCTATTCCTGAACACAGACTGTCATTGTTATTAGCTTGTGTTTGATGTCATTGATATGTAAACATATCTACACCCACCTATTCCATCTGAACCAACCTATTCCTGTACACAGACTGTCATTGCTATTAGGTTGTGTTTGATGTCATTGATATGTACACAGATCTACACCTACCTATTCCATCTGAACCAACCTATTCCTGTACACAGACTGTCATTGCTATTAGCTTGTGTTTGATGTCATTGATATGTACACAGATCTACACCCACCTATTCCATCTGAACCAACCTATTCCTGTACACAGACTGTCATTGCTATTAGCTTGTGTTTGATGTCATTGATATGTACATGGATCTACACCCACCTATTCCATCTGAACCAACCTATTCCTGTACACAGACTGTCATTGCTATTAGCTTGTGTTTGATATCATTGATATGTACACAGATCTACACCCACCTATTCCATCTCAACCAACCTATTCCTGTACACAGACTGTCATTGGTATTAGCTTGTGTTTGATGTCACTGATGTGTACACATATCTACACCCACCTATTCCATCTGAACCAACCTATTCCTGTACACAGACTGTCATTGCTATTAGCTTGTGTTTGATGTCATTGATATGCACATAGATCTACACCCACCTATTCCATCTGAACCAACATATTCCTGTACACAGACTGTCATTGCTATTAGCTTGTGTTTGATGTCATTGATATGTACACATATCTACACCCACCTATTCCATCTGAACCAACCTATTCCTGTACACAGACTGTCAATGCTATTAGCTTGTGTTTGATGTCATTGATATGTACATGGATCTACACCCACCTATTCCATCTGAACCAACCTATTCCTGTACACAGACTGTCATTGCTATTAGCTTGTGTTTGATGTCATTGATATGCACATAGATCTACACCCACCTATTCCATCTGAACCAACCTATTCCTGTACACAGGCTGTCATTGCTATTAGCTAATGTTTGATGTCATTGATATGCACATAGATCTACACCCACCTATTCCATCTGAACCAACCTATTCCTGAACACAGACTGTCATTGTTATTAGCTTGTGTTTGATGTCATTGATATGTAAACATATCTACACCCACCTATTCCATCTGAACCAACCTATTCCTGTACACAGACTGTCATTGCTATTAGCTTGTGTTTGATGTCACTGATGTGTACACAGATCTACACCCACCTATTCCATCTGCACCAACCTATTCCTGTACACAGACTGTCATTGCTATTAGCTTGTGTTTGATGTCATTGATATGTACATGGATCTACACCCACCTATTCCATCTGAACCAACCTATTCCTGTACACAGACTGTCATTGCTATTAGCTTGTGTTTGATGTCATTGATATGTACACAGATCTACACCCACCTATTCCATCTGAACCAACCTATTCCTGTACACAGACTGTCATTGGTATTAGCTTGTGTTTGATGTCACTGATGTGTACACAGATCTACACCCACCTATTCCATCTGAACCAACCTATTCCTGTACACAGACTGTCATTGCTATTAGCTTGTGTTTGATGTCATTGATATGTACATGGATCTACACCCACCTATTCCATCTGAACCAACCTATTCCTGTACACAGACTGTCATTGCTATTAGCTTGTGTTTGATGTCATTGATATGTACACAGATCTACACCCACCTATTCCATCTGAACCAACCTATTCCTGTACACAGACTGTCATTGGTATTAGCTTGTGTTTGATGTCACTGATGTGTACACAGATCTACACCCACCTATTCCATCTGAACCAACCTATTCCTGTACACAGACTGTCATTGCTATTAGCTTGTGTTTGATGTCATTGATATGTACACAGATCTACACCCACCTATTCCATCTGAACCAACCTATTCCTGTACACAGACTGTCATTGCTATTAGCTTGTGTTTGATGTCATTGATATGTACACAGATCTACACCCACCTATTCCATCTGAACCAACCTATTCCTGTACACAGACTGTCATTGCTATTAGCTTGTGTTTGATGTCATTGATATGTACACAGATCTACACCCACCTATTCCATCTGAACCAACCTATTCCTGTACACAGACTGTCATTGCTATTAGCTTGTGTTTGATGTCATTGATATGTACACAGATCTACACCCACCTATTCCATCTGAACCAACCTATTCCTGTACACAGACTGTCATTGCTATTAGCTTGTGTTTGATGTCATTGATATGTACACAGATCTACACCCACCTATTCCATCTGAACCAACCTATTCCTGTACACAGACTGTCATTGCTATTAGCTTGTGTTTGATGTCATTGATATGTACATAGATCTGCACCCACCTATTCCATCTGAACCAACCTATTCCTGTACACAGACTGTCTCAAACTCAATCTCTCGCTGTGTGTCGGTTGTAGAAATGAAAGTCATGGCTACCAAGTAGCAGATTATTGTTAATACTATATTCTAATATGTACATGATACAAATACATATTTGTGTTAAAAAGATATTGTGTTTTGAAAATTGAATATATTGTATGTATACATTCAGCATTTTCATCAAAATGTTAACATGCAATTATGTATTAGGATTAGTAAATGCCAGTCCTTAATTATTTTTTTAAAGATGTAAACCTAGATAAAAAGCAGAAAAGTAAAAACAGTTTGATATGTTGTAATTCATATATAAATATTTTATATCTTTTACACATGTAAGCAAAAACATATTTTATTTAAATGTTACCTTTTTTGGACACAATGTGAGCATTGTTTTTATCTGAATGTTACTTTTTTCTTGCCAAAGTATGTTACTTTTTGCTGGTTACCTTTCCGGGCTAAGTTTCTTTCCCATTTGTCACACCTGCCCCTTCATCTCCCTGAAACACATGACACCTGTTTCTCCCCTCAACCCTTGGCAGCATCCTACTTCCCTGCCTGTCAAGGATATTGCCCTGGTTACACCCAGTGTCAGTTCATTAGCTCACAAAGAATTCACTCAGGTGTTCCTAACTAATTAACTAACTTGCTGGGGGCAGGTGGTTGTTATTGCTAGCATGTGAATATGTATACGCAAGCACACAAGCACACAAGCACTCACTGGTCACAATCAGAATTATGCGCATAAGCTATGTCAAGCTTTGTCTTGCCAACAATGTTGATAACAGTGATGCATTACGTTGGTATTGTGAAATGATGTCTGGTAGACCAGACATACTCACACACACTTAGCCTGATGCCTTTGTTATAAAGTGAGCGCAGTAGCTAGAGCATCAAACTCCCAATTAAGAGAACCCAGTTTAATTCCTGTGCTGCCATTTCAAACCTTAGGCAAGTTCACTCACTCTACGTTTTTCCAGTTCACTCAGCTGTACGAATGAGTACCTGGCTATAGACAGTGATGGATAGTTGTGTACGGATGCTCTTTACACATTAATAGAAGCATGGCTGGATGCTTCCCAGAGAAGTCAAGATGGTTTTTGATTGAACAGGTCTGCCAGGGAGTAAAGTGTAAGACGCTTTGAGCAGTCCTATAGTACTTTGTGTTGCGATGCCAGTACAAGATGGCAACTTTTTGTGTACCATCGTTTTGACGGGTCACTCCCACCTTCCCGTTTGATCTTGCTTTGCACATACCAAAACTCATGCATCATATTCAGACCATGTTTTTGTTATGATTCAATTTACATGAGCTGAGCAGAAAGTCATGCGCATTGTTTCCATAGTTGTTTGGTAAATTTATATATAATTGCATAATAAAAGCAGATTTTCATACAGGCCCTTTGCACACCTGAAAGGCCCTTAAACACACTTTGCAGACTGTGTGTGCGTGTAGAATGCCATCTAGTACATATTGCTGCTTTTTACTCAATTGCAGCTGGTATCCCTGCAGAATGTTTGATTTGTGGTTACGTTGAAGAAGTTTTAACTGCATTATTTTGTTTTTTGCTATAATATTATCCTATAAAAGGTAAGTTCTTATATAGCGCAGTATCCAGTCGACAGGACTGCTGAAGGCGCTTTACACTTTACTCCCTGGCAGACCTTTTCAATCAAACACCATCTCGACTTTTATGGGAATAATTCAGCCATGCTGCTGCAATTAATGCTAGTACACAAATATCCACTACTGTCTATAGCCAGGTACTCGTACAGCTGTGTGATCTGGCGCAAGGTTAAAAATGTCTATTACTATGTACTTGCTCCATGTTAGATCATTTAACTGGTGTTGCATCAAATATTTACCCATTGGACTGTGAAAACTGAAAAGTGGCAAAATATAGCCTGTATGATAGCCACAAGTTTCACATGTTATTTGAGAGAACAACTTATGAAACGGCTCCGAAGTATGATAGATTTGTAGATTTATAATCCAGTAAGTTGTGCATTCAGTGATCTATCATACGGCCATCCACTCCTAATCTTAGTAGTCAGCTGTCATGCCCTGTCTCAATCTCTCTCCATGCGTCAGCTGTAGCAGAGAAGTTATGGATAAAAAGTAACAAGTTATTTTTATTATTGTACATAGCTTATAAAACTACTTAAATGTGTTTAAAAAATAATGTGATTTGAAATGTGTAATATATGTATGTATATACATATATATATATATATATATATATATATATATATATATACAGTATGTATACATTCAGCACTTTTATCAAAATGTTAACATGTGCTAAAGGGAAATAAAAGGCATCTAAAAGAGTTAATACAAATTAGTCATTAGTGCTCGATTACAATCAAGAATATTATGCCAGTTGTTTATTAGAATAACCTTGTTGAAGACACATAATTTAAATTGTACAGACAGCGCCATAGTGAGAGAAAGCCTGACGTCACCAATGCCTAACCTTCCCAATTTGCCTGTTCTCAAACTGAGAATATCACTTTAGTTTGCGTCATTACGTCCTCGTGGTGCACCATCCTCGTGGTGCACCATCCTCGTGGTGCACCGTCCTCGTGGTGCACCGTGTGGCGTTATAACAGTTGTTACGCTGAATCGAAAGGAATACAATAAATCAACATATGAGCTGGCATATTCATACAAGTTGAGGAAACAGGGGCACTCAACACACCAATGCAGTGCCACGGTCAGTTGGTCACATATGGTCTAGTAGGTTATTGCTCAAGCATTGGGGTTGTGTCTCAATATGTCAGCCATCACTGCCCATCAGGAACTATGAAATTTCACTAGAATCTCCCACTTTAAAAAAATTCTGAGTAAACCATGGGAATGATATATTGTTGATTGTAGTTACGAAATGGTTCTAAGGATTGTATTAACTCTTGGGTGTATACTGCAGGCCCAGACAGTTGTATTAACTCTTGGGTGTATACTGCAGGCCCAGACAGTTGTATTAACTCTTGGGTGTATACTGCAGGCCCAGACAGTTGTATTAACTCTTGGGTGTATACTGCAGGCCCAAACAGTTGTATTAACCCTCTCAAGGCCAGATTAATGCAAATATGTGCCTGTTATTGAATCCTATTAAATCGAGAGAATGTGCTGTGAGTGAATCATGTGATATACTCGGGTTGCATGAATGCAAATAAATAAATAATTTTTGATCCGATTCAAATAAAATTTTCAATACATTTGAAGAACTAATTTCTGGTTTAACTAGCCAAGTATGTGACATATATGTCTGTATACTGTAGGCCCACACAATTGTATTAACTCTGTTAGGTATATACTGTAGGCCCACACAATTGTATTAACTCTGTTAGGTGTATGCTGTAGGCCCACACAATTGTATTAACTCTGTTAGGTGTATACTGTAGGCCCACACAATTGTATTAACTCTGTTAGGTGTATACTGTAGGCCCACACAATTGTATTAACTCTGTTAGGTGTATACTGTAGGCCCACACAATTGTATTAACTCTGTTAGGTGTATGCTGTAAGCCCACACAATTGTATTAACTCTGTTAGGTGTATACTGTAGGCCCACACAATTGTATTAACTCTGTTAGGTGTATGCTGTAAGCCCACACAATTGTATTAACTCTGTTAGGTATATACTGTAGGCCCACACAATTGTATTAACTCTGTTAGGTGTATGCTGTAGGCCCACACAATTGTATTAACTCTGTTAGGTGTATACTGTAGGCCCACACAATTGTATTAACTCTGTTAGGTGTATACTGTAGGCCCACACAATTGTATTAACTCTGTTAGGTGTATGCTGTAGGCCCACACAATTGTATTAACTCTGTTAGGTGTATGCTGTAAGCCCACACAATTGTATTAACTCTGTTAGGTGTATACTGTAGGCCCACACAATTGTATTAACTCTGTTAGGTGTATGCTGTAGACCCACACAATTGTATTAACTCTGTTAGGTGTATGCTGTAAGCCCACACAATTGTATTAACTCTGTTAGGTGTATACTGTAGGTCCACACAATTGTATTAACTCTGTTAGGTGTATGCTGGAGGCCCACACAATTGTATTAACTCTGTTAGGTGTATACTATAGGCCCACACAATTGTATTAACTCTGTTAGGTGTATGCTGTAGGCCCACACAATTGTATTAACTCTGTTAGGTGTATACTGTAGGCCCACACAATTGTATTAACTCTGTTAGGTGTATGCTGTAGGCCCATACAATTGTATTAACTCTGTTAGGTGTATGCTGTAGGCCCACACAATTGTATTAACTCTGTTAGGTGTATACTGTAGGCCCACACAATTGTATTAACTCTGTTAGGTGTATGCTGTAAGCCCACACAATTGTATTAACTCTGTTAGGTGTATGCTGTAGGTCCACACAATTGTATTAACTCTGTTAGGTGTATGCTGTAGGCCCACACAATTGTAATAACTCTGTTGGGTGTATACTGTAGGCCCACACAATTGTATTAACTCTGTTAGGTGTATACTGTAAGCCCACACAATTGTATTAACTCTGTTAGGTGTATGCTGTAGGCCCACACAATTGTATTAACTCTGTTAGGTGTATGCTGTAGGCCCACACAATTGTATTAACTCTGTTAGGTGTATACTGTAGGCCCACACAATTGTATTAACTCTGTTAGGTGTATGCTGTAGGCCCACACAATTGTAGTAACTCTGTTGGGTGTATACCGTAGGCCCACACAGTTGCCTTTTGATTTCCTTTAATGCCAGAAAACTACCTGCAGCGAACTGTCACGGAGAAATAATTACTTAGGAAATTTGTTTTGCAGAATGTAGTTTTCTTTATTGCGGAATGTAGTTTTCACTCTAGTAATGGTAGAAGTATTGCCTGCTGCAATATCGTAAGTTGGCTATGATGCCATTGACAAGAAGCAGTGGAGTGGTACAGTACTGATGTAAAGTGGCAGCTTGCGTTATTGCCGATGTCATATTTATTCCGTACAGATGTCTGGGGAATTGGTGGTGCCCTCTAGTTTTTGAGTCGATGACAGTTAACCACACTTTCGCTTCGACCCAAATAAATGATCAAAGTCAGTTCTTTCACGGATTCTAACAAAGTATGCACTCTTTTAATTTTAAATGGACTGCCTATTTAAACTATTCATTACATTGCTAATTAGACTGTGATTACATAGGATATGGGATAAAATCACTAGATCACTAAAGCAGGGATTTTTAATCCATCAGCAGTTTTTAGTCAGTAATGTAGACATTTTTTTGGGAGATAATCCCAAAATCCCATCCCAGAAGAGGCAGTGTAATAGGATAGTGTTAAACAGGAGAAATCATCTGAGTTCCCCATCTTTCCATTCCCTGTATCTCTTCCCTGTCAGTGTCCCAGGATACTTTCATCCCCACTTGCAATCAAATGCAAGGATTTCTACTGGGTCATTTAGGAAGCAGAAGACTCTTTGACAGCTGGGAATGTGTGTTCTGTTTTCCTTTATTTCCTAGTAGGATGTCTCCTAGAATTATGTATATTACTCAGAAGAAATACCAGTCCTAAAATGGTATATTATCTACCCAAGATTGTGTATTCTTCCCTTGGATTCCTGGATCATTATCTAAGGAAAAAATTAATACATTAATGAGAAAGACATCTTTTTATTAGTCCTTTAACACAGATTTGACAAATCCACTTTTTGTAATGTCCAAACATTAAATTTTTACAATTAAATTTATCGCATACATGGTCGTGCTATGCTCCAAGTCTGCCTGCCTGTCAAAATCTAATCATGGGAATGCACAGGATACCCTCCTCTCTGCACCTAGCGTGGCGTTTCTGTGGTTTTGAGTGATTTCCCATTTTCTCACGCATGTGTTCACCCAGAAATGTGTACTTAAGATCAGTAAAATTGATGACAGTGTAGTGAAGGAGGGTGTTCCCTGCACTCCCATGATCGGATGTCGACAGGTAGACTGTGACTGGGAGTGGAGGATGGCACAGGAAGGCTTGGTGTGGTGGAGATGTAAGTGTAGATGGCTGAGATACACAGAGATGTGTGGCGCTGTCAGTTGTCTCAGAGCGCAGGTGTGACCAGTCTATCGGCAGTGACAGGCACCTACAGGCACCTACAGGCACCAGACACTGTCTAGTGACATGGTCAGTGCACACAGATGTTGGTCTCTTGGTCCGACTGTCTTTCTGTCTGTTTTTCTGTCTTTCTTTTTTGTGTAGATGTGTTGATCTGTCGATTGGTGCCGGTCGGTCGGTCGGTGTCTGTCTGTCTGTTTGTCTGTCTGTCAATCAGTTGGTTGGTTGGTTGGTCATTTGGTGTCAGTGTCTGTCTGTTGGTCAGTTGGTGGACCATCAGTCAGGCTATCTGTCTTGGGCCTTCATGTATGTCTGTCTGCCTTTATGCCTGTGTCTTTCTGTCTCTCTTGTGTTGTGTTGATCAGTCAGTCTGTTCAACCGTCTGTCACTCTATCTGTCTGTGTCTCTCTCTTCATTGGTCAATCTATCCATATGTCTGTCCATCTTCCTATCTCCCTCTTCTCACCCCCACTCCCTCAGGCAGCACTAACCCCAACAGTCACCCTCACCTGTCAACAATCCCAGTGTCAGAATGAACTTAGAAGTGTGCAACAAATTAAAAAACAACCCAGACACAAGTGAAGCTAATTCGACATGTGTCAACACCTGTTTTAGACATCACTTACATTTCCCGCATCGTCTGACAGATAGGGAGGCTGGCTTCTATTTAACAACATTTTTCACACTGCACATTCATAGAGCTGGTGTAACTGGTACGGAAGTTACAAGCTCAGTCTGGTCACATTTGAAATGTTGTATGGCAGCTGGCGTCAACCATCAGTAGTTTCCAAGTTATCGTTTTATTGTTACTATCTGAGAATAACGATGGATTCTGAATGGCACTGCTAGGTCAGAGGAGGTTCAGATGGATGAACAGTACAGTTACGTAATAATAAAATTGCATAACAGTGCAGTTATAAATAACCTTTTAACTTCTCCTGTCACTCCTGTGTCATAATTGCTGCAACCAAATTTGGCTTCCAGCAGATGTACGTACATCTAATCCATGATCTGCAGTTTATTGGCGTATGCCATTTGAAACGTGGGAAAATGTATTCATTTCATGTCGTCTCAGTTATCCCACCTCTATAAATGTGTACCTGATTACTTATATATATATATATATATATATATATATATATATCTAGACTTGGCTGATGGAATTACATGAATAATTAACTTTCATGTAGTAATTGCAGCATTGCTGAGTGTTTCCCTGATGTTGAGTTGGTGTTTAAATTAACAGGTCTGTCAGGGTTTAAATGTATTCAATACACTTTTAACGATCCTAAAAACTAGCTGCAGTGCTGCATAAGAATACCTTCTTACCATTAACATTGACAGCCAGAGCAAAGTTCCCATCCACATTCATTCTGAACAATCCATCAGGAGTGAACCTAACAGATGCACTGGCTCACTCACTGTTTAGCACAGTTATGCAAAACACTATAATGGGCTCCAAACACTTAACAGATGTAAATTGCCCTATGAGCAGGACCCCCAAACAAGACAGTGAATCATAGCCTTGTTAGAAACTCATCTCAACCCAGCACGGCTCCACTTAAAAGCTGTGATTTTATGGCATTTTCATGACAGTTCTGATTGGTGATGTGGGGGGCCTTCTTGTGCCCCTTATGGTGCTCATGAAAAGGTTGACAGCTGCAGGAATTGATGGAAGATGAGGCACTGTCACTCTACTGACTTGGCGTTTATTTATTTATATCAGGCTTCTTCATACTGGTGGTTTGATGTAAGGCAACTAAGTGGAGTAAGTGGTGTGTGTAAAAACTGCGATCATCACACATTCCGCCTGCTTCTCACAGTTTTTGCCAGCATCTGACAGTTTTCATCTTCACTTGCAGACGTTATTGTGTGTTCATTACTTAGAATCAAATGGGGACAGGCCACTATTTCCTGTTGTATTACATTGTAACGGTCAGAGAGAACCTGTGGCGAAAGTGTGCATCTACCAGCACTGTGCCAACAATATATGTGCAGCCTAAGTGGATTTGTGCTAGTAACACATAGTGCTATATAAGAACACTGTTTTACCACTAACAGCCAGAGCAAAATTTACCAGTAAGTTATGTATTTATATTCACTCATGTCGGCCACTGTGGTTGAACATTACTGGCTTCAATCATCCGTCTCCAGGTCCCTGTCTGCCATTGCCGTCGTCAGCTCCTCCATCTCTAGACCCACATCTTCCTTTAAGCGGTCGATGTAAGTTGCTGCTGGTCTTCCTAACTTTCTTCTTCCATGTGTCAGTTGCCACAAGATGGTCTTAGATGCCATTCCATCCTTCTCTGTAGCAGTGTCCAGCAAATCTATGTTGCCTTCTTCTTATTTTATCACTTACACATTCCACAGTATAGTTCTGTGTTTATCAAACGCTGCTGCTAGTAAATGTTTCCTGCCGCTCATAGCATGCTTGTATAACATCTGTCTAGTTGTTTATTAACGTTTGTTGTCATTACCGTAGCAGAAACAAAGAATGTAGTAACTTGTGCAGTTATTTGCAGGAAAACCTAATAAAACAATAACAAGAGAACCACGTCATATTTGCCAGAAGCTAAACCATGCTAAGCATTTACGCTTATTTGCCGAATTTCTTCGACACTGAAAATAGGTATCCATGAAATAGGTATAGAAGTAACTGATCAGTGATCATGTAACATAAAAATAACTGAAACTTAACAAAGGATTCTGTTTTTCTTATGGGCCCATTCATTACCTTGGTGAACCGTGACTCTGTTAACACTGCATGCCTCTCAATACATCTGAACTGTATCGGTTGTATTTTAATTATTTCCAGGACTAGATCTTGCAAGTCCAACTACCACTGTGGTGCTGATTTCATTACAATTTAATGTAACACCTGAAATATTAGAGCTTGACTTCAGATCGAGGTAGCAGGATGATTAACAGAAACAGAGGTACACGCCCATGCCATCCAGGCATCTATCATATCTCCCCTTGTCCAGATCAAGAAATATTATCTTGGCGTGTAATTGATCCAAATGCTAATGGCCAGTTTTTGTTCACTTCATAACCAAAGCAGAATTTCAATCAGGTCATAAATGCATTTGTCATCCCATATTGACAGAGCAGAGCATCTTTGACATTCATTCCACATACTGTGAATGACAGGCCGGATTTGTCCCATCGCGTCACCATGGTGACAACCGCATGACATGAACATCGTATCTCATTGGGCGCCTCTTTTGTTGTGTTGTCACCCATCCATCAGGGGATGATAGAATAATTGTTGTTTCAGATTTCATGTTTCAGTTCACTAGACTGGTTCAGGTTTAGGTATCTATTGATGTCAGTTGATTGTTGCCGATTTAAGAAAAATTTTCTGCAATTATGTGACTAAGTACCACTTTGACGCCACAATCTCATCTGTCTTTGCAAAATTATAGGACTTATAATGGAGGATGCAATTCATCATGAGTGCTGTGGCTTTGCCATTTTGTGTCTTCTTCCAATACATCTTATGACTCAGTCGTTGCCATTCATAGAATGTGGCAGTATTGTTGGTCTGGTTTGTGATTCTACTAAAGGTCTATCACGATGTCTGGGTCTTTGTAAGAGGTGTCATCGGTTGGAAATAAGAATATGGACTCTGTCTACATGTTTGTTGACTGCTAGATCGACTAGCAAAACATACATACACATGGACGCAGAGGATGGTTTCCCAAAGTATTTCTAAATGACGAATGATGTAAATTTTGGGTAAACACAATTAAATTACCTGAAACTACCCTGGCAACAGATCAGCAACCTTGGAACACTTGCAGAAAACTTGCTATGAACAACTGATTTATGTCCTTCTAACATATGGTATGAACCTAAAACCGGTTAGAACCCTTAACCAACAATGAATTTCAAACAAATAAAAACTTGTGATACTTTTCTTCATAAGGGTTTTAGATTAAGCCATGAAAGTTTGGCGTGTGAGATGCAAACTGTCTCAGAGGAAACATTACAGTTAGTAAATCTGTTCATGATTATGTTGTACCCATAAGTGTATTTGTATCAAATGTGCAGATAAACTTATCAAATCAGAGTTATTTCTTTAGCATGTGTGTACACATAATTGTCTAACAACTTCTTATGCAATATTTGTATAAAATGGATATTACCAACAGTTGGCTAAATGATTCATAGTACTGGTGGTAATAAAGACGCAGACAATCCAATAGACACAGTGTTCCTGGACATGCTGATTAAAGCAGTATTTGTCTGAGTGTGAGAGGGTACATATAAATTTTGAAGGTTTTTGATAATGGTACAAATTTTTGGTGGCATCAAACAGAATATGACTGTCAAGTAGTCGTTTATTCAAGCAAATTAAACAACTTGAATGCACAGATTAAATATACAAATTCAATATACTAAGCAAATTGATGACAAGTTTGAAAGCAGAAACATTGAAATTAAAAAGACTTGCCCAGTGCCCGTACAACAACAAGATGCATGCAAGATGAACAATTTATGCAAAATGTTGCATGAAGTTGAAATGCTGTGATATTAGGACTATACAACACAGAGTTTAAATTCAGCAATTGCGACATTTGACATGCATGGTATTCATCTCCCTAGCATCTGATGGGCAAGTTGACATGCATGGTATTCATCTCCTTAGCATCTGATGGTCAAGTCGGACAATAAAGGACAATTTTGACAATTACTGGAGCTTCTTGGCAATCCCATCAAGATGGCCATTTTGGAGTCATGATCCAGGGATTAAGAACAAATGCTTCAGCTAAATAAATTAAGACATGTTAACACTAGGTATGAACCCAAATTGAAGATGATAGCAACATTATGATATCCAAATTAACCAAAATTATCAGGATGGTAAGATAATTCCAACCATGATATTCTTTGGTTCTCTGGATTGAAGATTTGATATGCCAACCGTCATGTTGTGGCTTTACCACTGAAAGTAAAATCCTGTCAAATTTTCCTTCCTACACAGAGCGAATACACTCACAGAACAGCCACACCCTGGGACATGGGTTAATGGGAAAGTAATGTCCCACCATTGCAAATAACAGGGCAAGAACATGGTGAAGGCAGAGGCCATATTGAGGGATGACAGTTCAGCCAATGTCCTCATCCATCTATGTCTCATTCGTTGTATCAAAATAACCCTTTTGTTGTCACCAAGAATTGAGGCTTTGAGCACCAGAACAGGCCTGAAAGGGGGGATCAGTAGGGGTGTTGTCTGATTGGAACCCTGGGGGTTCTTTAGAGAAACACCTGTGGTGATTTGTTGCATTCCTGTAGTGGTTTGTATTCATTGGAGAAACCTGTCTGGTCTCAGTTGTCTTGGAGGGTTTGCTTCTCAGTTCTGTGTGTAAATGAGGATTAGTTAGGTATGACCGAGTTTTCATGTTCCACCAGTGAACGTAGCAATACACATGGATGTTCATCCAAGTTGTGGATAATTACTTCATGGTATTTATAGTAGAGGAAATAATAACATGTATTAATTTTTTTATACATGTGCAACTACCTTGAAAACCCAGAAGTGCATGTTGTTTATTATCATACCTTTGCAACCCGCTAAGGATTACATAAACAATTCTCAGTTACCTGTGCTCAGACATATTTTAATATAACAAATAACAAAGTTAATAAATAATATAATAATAAGTATTATGATTGGCCTCTCCACATGAAATCAAATCAGGTGATAACCCTATTTTCAGTGATGCAAAATGCTAAGCCTGGAGATTTCTGGTAGTTTCGACATGGAATATATTCCCGACCTGGAGAAAACCCAGAAGCCACAAAAATAAATTCAGTTACTTCGGACAGAAAATCAATGAAGTTACATGTAGAAGTCACGCTCACTGAAAGCGCACGGTTGTACATAATTAATTAAGTTACACATCATTACAAGTGTGACACCACATACAAATTATGTTATCTCCCTTGCTTGACATTGGACTGATTCAGTTATTTCCTTCCTTCCACAGGCCTATGTTTAGCCAGACCTCAGTTGTTTATTTGATTATAATTTGTCCAAGTGAGGCATCAATATAAATAAAATCAACCCTGTAATTTAATCTTCCATCATGGCAGTCTCTGTGTTGCTCAGTATCTAGGGGCATTGCTTGCAACACGCAAATTAAATTTTAAAATAGTTGGGATATAACCTCTCAAATAGAGATGCTTTTAATGCGTTCTTGTTTGGTACCAAGTCTGGCCTGACAAATTTATGTCTGCATTCAAACCAGTAATGTCTTACATTTTAGGATAAATAGAAAATGTAAATTTTCATGACTAGTCTCTGGACACATCACAGTGAAATGCTGTGTTCTCATCAAAAGTGTGAAAAATCATATCAGTCATGACATTATATTAAAAATGAAATGTAATAAAAGGAACAGTCTGTGTTCTTTGGTGGCAGAATAAATGTCCAGCCAAAGCTGTGCTGTCCAGTGTAATATTACTAACTATACAAGATTTTATGCTCTATAAAACTCCTGTACCATATGCATGTACAAAACAGTGCACTTTGGGGGGTCATCTGCAGATATACACAATAAGACAAACATAGATCATATAATGTGTAAGTGAATGTTTTTCGAACAACTACATTTTTTCCACTATGTATGAATTACCGCATAGCGGCTGTTTTTGAAAGATATAATTTTTTATTGACAAAAGAAAAAAAATATAGCTGATTGTTTTTCCATTTTACATATAAAATATATATCGTTTTTCAAATGAAAACAGTGATCGTGACAGACCTTGTTGTTTTCTAGAAAAACCTGTAACTTTGCACTGCAGTCTATTGTTAAATAAGATTGGGATTATGTTGAACAAAGTTCACCGTATATGTTAATATGGACAGCTGATATGGTGATCCAGTTATAGGATATTGGATTGTAACCAAAGGTCATCAGAGCAGAGAAGTTGACTGGGCTTGTCTTCCTATAAATGTCGGCATAACTCATTTGCTAACCACTGTTTGCATAAAATACATTGACAAAGTACATTTCTAAGTACAAGTACTTTCTAAAGGGTCAAATACAAGTCCAAGGACATATTAGTCACAACGATAAACAATAAAATACTGCTCAGGTGACAATTGTCAATGTTAATAAAATACTATCTACCCTCCTAGTTGTAGGTGTGTAATCAGGGTAGGTTGTGCATCATGCAGGCATAACGGTAGATATATCATTTTGTATTCTAAATACACAAGTTATGTACTTGAAATGTATTTGATATTTTAACAAGTACATTTGACTTAGTACAAATATTTGTCATTTCAAAACCCCAAGGTGCAAGTAGTGACAAAAATTACATATGTACTTGTCCAATGTAGATTCACTCATATATCGCAATTGGAGAAGGAAGTTGCAAGTGTATAAATCTCTCTGCTGGTACACTGTATAGGCTGTAGCTGCCTTCCAGCTGCTATTGCTGCTTGGTGGAGTAAAGGATCAGGTCCTGTGGGAAGTGTAATCTGATGTTCACTTGATGCAGTGGTTAGAATGACCCACTCTGAATGGAGAGATTCTGTGTTCAAATTTTGGGCAAGTTTGGTCACTCTATGTTGCTCAGATCAGCTGTGTGAATGAATACCTGGCCTTGATGTAGCCGTCCTCAGTTTCTCTCGTTAGGGGCAATAAGTGAAATGTTTGGACAACCTTTCCCATTGTGATTGGTGATATCACACATGCACGCATGCACAGGCGTGTGTGGGCACGCCCACACACACACACACACACACACACACACACACACACACACACACACACACACACACACACACACACACAATCCGTCATAGAATCTGTCACATACAATGATACACAGCTATTCTAATTACACTAGACACAATAAATAATGTATTCTGTTCACAACTGCCTTTACTTTTGGAGTTGAGTGATGACATTTTCTCCCTGAGTCATCCCTCCTTGGCTTGGGAGAGGGAATCAGACAGCTCTTCTGTGAAGGGAGTTGATCTCTAGATACCTTGCTAACCTAATTGTGACCCTCAGCAGAATGATGATCATCTAGCAGCCATCCCAGCTGATTGGTCGTCATGGCAACCCTTCCTATGTCTCATTAAGGCAGGTTGGCTTTCAGTGGTGGGCTGAGGTTTTTTCTGTGTGTTTGATGGATTTGTGAAATTTAATACTTCCGCCATGTTGTTGCTTTCTTTGTCTGATTCATTTTAAAACAATGCAAAGCTGTTAAATGTCGTCATATATTGAATTGAATTGAAAAACTTATTGTCCGTCTAGAATGTTTGACATAGTATGGACATTTTTCTTTGGGCTCATACATGAGACAGGTAGAACATATAAAGCATAAACATATGAACATGTAAGATGTGGTTGGAAGTACTGTACATCATTCAGTTTCAACCTCCCCACATGTACGCATGTACGCATGTACGCATGTACGCATGTACGCATGTACGCATGTATGCATGCGCACACAGTTGCACAATAGTGAGGTGATTCATGACTTTGACATGATATACAACCACGAGTTTAGTCCTTAGATTTCAGTATGCTTATGGCTGATGGAACAGAAAATGTCTTGTAGCAGTTGTTGCATACAAGGGGCATTGTGAGCCATCAACCAGGCGGCACAGTATGCTGCATATACAGTGTTTTCCCATAGCATTTGTGATAGCTAGTAGCTACCCCCTAACTCTCCCCCTGATAGCATCTAACACATCTTTGTCAGTCTCTACAAATTAAGTCACTCTATTATAAATCCTCACATGTGTGCATGCAGTAAAATAATTTGTGTAGGTTCTGATACAGTTTTTACATGTCCCATTTATTATTACAAATATGCAACATGCAAATATTAAAACTAGCTAGCAGAGGCAGGTGGGGCTAACGGCAAGTTCCTGGAATTGTTTGTTGAGGTTGGGTGGTTGGTTCTAACAATGTGGAACAAAGTTCAACTGCTTCAGTGAACTGCTAATACTAAACATAAATAGCAGCACACCTGGCTTGAGAAAATAATTTTGGGCAACATAACAGATGAGGTCTCTATAATATATAGTAAAACCTGTCCGTAGTGGACATCATTGGTACTTTGCAATACATACATTATAGCCATATTACCACTATGGACAGGTAGTTGACAATACAAACTACCATAATGATAGTATATATTCAGATACCCTAAAAATCCACAACAAATATTATTTTCTTTGCTGAATGTTTTCAGACACCTGTTATTGTAAGTTAAGTGTCCAGATACATACATACAATGCAACATTGTATGTTTTCAGACACCTGTTATTGTAAGTTAGGTGTCCAGATACATACAATGCAACATTGTATGTTTTCAGACACCTGTTATTGTAAGTTAGGTGTCCAGATACATACATACAATGCAACATTGTATGTTTTCAGACACCTGTTATTGTAAGTTAGGTGTCCAGATACATACAGTGCAACATTGTATGTTTTCAGACACCTGTTATTGTAAGTTAGGTGTCCAGATACATACAATGCAACATTGTATGTTTTCAGACACCTGTTATTGTAAGTTAGGTGTCCAGATACATACATACAATGCAACATTGTACGTTTTCAGACATCACAGATAATATTTTTGTTCTGTTTCGAACAACTGATAATTTTATTATTTTTAGTGTTTTAGAAGTGTCCATTATAGGGCAGGTTTTCATTTTCAACAAGTGTCAATCAGTCAGGTTTCACAGTACATGTTTTGGGGTAAAATCTCAGTATATTCCGTCTCATCCAGGTTCTCTGTGTATGTTTTTCTGTAAAACCTGCCTTCTCGAGATCCAAGTATCTTCCCTGTTTTTTGCATAAAACCTGCCTGTTCAAGATCCCGGTATCTTTCCTGTCTTACCCCGCATTATCCGTGTGTTTCAGGAGTGCCAGGACAGCTGTACTATGTGCGGAACGGGATTGTCAACCACTACGCCCTGTCCTTCAGTATTCCCGTCAAGGCAGATATAGATGACATCTACTTCGTGTGGCAGAACTTACGCAAGTCACCACCAGCTCCCGCGGTAAGTAGCTGGCTTATCCCCGGTGACGTGTCAAAAAAAGTGACGCGTCATAACAGTGTGTCACACTGGCGCCTGTGTGGCTGTGTGTCGAAGATTTTGCAGATTAGTACGTCCGTTGTTTGCATTTTCAATCTCGTCAAAATGTATCCAACTTCTTGTGAATCTGATGATCAGCAAAGTGGCAGAAAAATGTATTCCGAGTGATTTATTTTTAGAATTTTTTTATTATAGTACGTTTATCATTTCATTGTGTAATAGTTTATTTAGCAATTTATGTGTTATTGAATGTGTCTGAAAAAAGTCAAAAAAAAGTATTTTATATTTATTGGTGTTCTGTCCACAGTCGATGGACCTTTTTGAATTGATCACCAGGTAGCGCAGTGATAAACTGCGACAACAGGCATGGAGCAGTTAATCTAATTAGATTAAGTAAATTCATATTTTGTTTCAATTGTGTAACATTATCATGTATTTTGAACCTAAAGTTAACGATTCACTTTTGCTTAAAAAGTAGCTAATCTTTTGTTTTAATATACTTATGTTACATTAACATGTAGTTTGTATGTTAACTAGTTAAGTTAACAATTAACCTTTGCCTGCTTATGTTTGACCCTTTCAGCAACATGAACAAAAACAAATATTTTAACCTTGTCTTTTTTTGTCAGCCTCAACAACACTTTCATGGATTTCCTCTTTGCTATGTCCGTTCTCATTTGAAACCTTTTAAAAACAGGTCCCTGTGGATCATCAGCCTGATTTTGCTTTTTACTATTAAAACCATTGATTCTACTCCATAACAGTGATCTCGTATTGAAATATACTTAACTCTGTGAGTGTTCTCCGGAACACATCACCTGCACATGTTGGCCAATGTGTCAGGGAAATATTGTCCTCTGTGATATGGCAGGCTTTTTGCATTGTAAATACATTAAATGTAACAATGAATCCTGTTTAATGATGGATGCCTTGATGAGTTCATTATCAGTATCACATTGAAATGGTGCCCTGGTCATTAGTTCCTCATTAGCAGTACAGGTACTTCTCTATGGTAGTTCTCTAAGCTACACTGTTGCCCTCACCCCAGAATGGTAATTTATTTGTTCTAAACTGCTGTGGAAAATGCCCAGTAAATGACATGTGCATGAGTCCATGCCATGTACTTTTTCTGACCTCAGCACTAAAACAACAACCATTTGCTGTGAAACTGTTTATAAAAGATAACCACCATGTGCCTACGAAAAAACCAGTATCTTTTTGAATCACTGAGCATCAATGCATAATTTTAGCATCAACCAAAAGATGACATATGTCACTAGTGCCACAATTGTTAAAATTAACTTAAAATAAAAAAAAATAAACAAGATGGGACCTGGCATTTTGCAAGCCAGTGATGGTAGTTGACTACACTACCCCTGGAAGATATCCTATGCAATGTATGGAAATTTGCTGAATTAGTTGTACTTTGTCCTAATTGACTATGCTGGTTATGACAGTAACTGTGGGAACATGCAGACACCTGCGCCCCTATCAAAGGGCGACTCCAGGAAATCCCAATGTAATTACCAGTCCGACCATTCACTCGAGTCGGCGGCATTTTCTAATAATTCTACTTCCCGAACAGTACATGTAACACCAGCCATGATTGGCCAAAACCCAAACTGTCATGAATTGAATGGCAACAAGATGATTGGACAACAAGCTCTGCGTAACGTCAGCATTTTGACAAGGGGATATGCGAGGGTGTACTGGGGCGAACGTAGTCAGCAGCACCCCGTACATGCAAGGATGGTTGCTGGTAAAAATGAGAACATTTTGTTAGGAGATTTGGAATTGGTCATTTTCTAGTATAATCTCCTGGTGAATATGTTACAACTAACAAATCTGAGTGCAACTGCAGTGTGCCTTACTGTAAACATAGCTTTATTTAGAGACCCGTCCACCCATCTTTTGGACAGGCTGTGTTAATTTTGGACAGGTGGAAATTTGAGCTGAGGGACTAAAAATTTTGTTATTTAATTATGCATTAGTGATTCCCACTTTTATTTATATGTTCATTTTGTTTTTCAGTGTGTGTGTCACATGTGTGTATCTATGTAGTATTGCATACGTATATGTATGTGTGTGTATATATATAATAATAATTATATATATATAATTTTATATATGTATATATATAATAATAATTATATATATATAACTTTATATATATATATATATATATATAATTATATATATTTATTGATATAATTATATATATTTATTGATATATATATGTTATATATATATATAATTATATATATTTATTGATATATATATATATATCATTATATATATATATATCATTATATATATATTGATATATATATAATTATATATATCAATATATACAATTAAATATATATATAAAATTATATATATATATATATATATGCACGTTTGAGCTGTATTCTATGTGTACACATCCATGTGTCTACAGAGACAGTTTTGGATTGGTAAAAATGTGATCCTTCATAAAGGCCCTATTGTAATTGCCCTTTGTGTTACCCTACAGATGTTTTACAAGATGGCAGTCACTGTGTCCAACAGTCAGGCCATGAACCCCCCTCAGACCACCCTACAGAGGGAGGGGGTGGTACCCACCACCCTCACAGGTAGGTCATGTGACAGCAAGTGTGGTGATGACCTGGTTCAGATTATGGCTTTGAAGTGGCGCCAAACAAACATTAGATTTTTTGGGAATTCCCAATTCATATTTATTTAGGCCAGTCTAAGTATGTCTGGCTTAGTGTATGAGATTTCACACATTTTCAGTCTATGCTTTGATCTCAACTCTCAGTATTGTATTTGCTATATACATTCAGATTCATAAGGTCACACTAGGGATGGGCAAAAGTGACCTGAATAAGGAGGTGACCTTATTAGCGAGACTAATTTCCTATATTTTACTGTTACAAATGTAATTTGGCACAGTCCCAGGGTGACCTTAATTGCAAGGTGGCTGTACTACCAAGGTGACCGTAACGCTACTGTACCAAACTCCATCTTATGACTCAATACCCACTCCGCTGTGGGAGGTGACACATTTACCACTGATTGTTGAATTCATCTGATGTTTGCAGTGTTCCGGATCACAATGCCGTGCTCCGGATTACTCACGATGGAAGTGACACTCAACATCCAGATGAACATCAGCATCTTCTCAGCCTCCAATCTCACTGTACTCAACATCCGCCGTCGCAAGGCCTGTCTTAGAGGTACAAACCACTTCCATGGATCTCTACCTGTATATATAGTATAGTATGTAACATCCGCCGTCACAAGGCCTGTCTTAGAGGTACGTACCACTTCCAGGTATCTCTACCTGTATATATAGTATAGTATGTAACATCTACTGTCACAAGGCCTGTCTTAGAGGTACGTACCACTTCCATGGATCTCTACCTGTATATATAGTATAGTATGTAACATCCACTGTCACAAGGCCTGTCTTAGAGGTACGTACCACTTCCATGGATCTCTACCTGTATATATAGTATAGTATGTAACATCCACTGTCACAAGGCCTGTCTTAGAGGTACGTACCACTTCCATGGATCTCTACCTGTATATATAGTATAGTATGTAACATCCACTGTCACAAGGCCTGTCTTAGAGGTACGTACCACTTCCATGGATCTCTACCTGTATATATAGTATAGTATGTAACATCCACTGTCACAAGGCCTGTCTTAGAGGTACGTACCACTTCCATGGATCTCTACCTGTATATATAGTATAGTATGTAACATCCGCCGTCGCAAGGCCTGTCTTGGAGGTACAAACCACTTCCATGGATCTCTACCTGTATATATAGTATAGTATGTAACATCCGCCGTCACAAGGCCTGTCTTAGAGGTACGTACCACTTCCATGGATCTCTACCTGTATATATAGTATAGTATGTAACATCCACTGTCACAAGGCCTGTCTTAGAGGTACGTACCACTTCCATGTATCTCTACAAGTAAGTTTTGAAATCTACTTGTCCGCCAAAATGTTAACTTGTCCGAGTGGTTGTTTGGGGAATCGAAGCTTCGGAAAAAAACGTAAAATGTTGTGTCTTATTTTTATGACAAATTTTGAAATTGCAAAATGATATTTGCAACTATTTTCTGGTCCATTATTCATCATCACGAATATTAAAAGTAGACACATTACATGATGTATACCAATATTTTAGTGATACTGATATGAACGCTTTTATTAATAACAAATAATTATTACAATGATAGGAATGAGACAATTGTTTTTCTTGCTGTTTGTTTTATAATGTTGCAAAAACTGTTTATGTTTAATATGGTATATATATAAATAACATATAACACTGCTGTAAATTTTGGCATCAGTTTGTTATTGAAGATGCCTCTCAACCAGGAACACGACCAATGCAAAGCCAGGAAATGTTGTCACAAAAATCATAAACTATAATCTGATAATAATTTATTATACCTCCATTAACTTCAATATTAACAAAGTTCTGTATTTTACAAACGAAGATAATATTCAATTGATCATCAGCAAACAAATGCTTATTTTTTCCTAAATGTTATATTACCATTTCAATGATGCTAAAACAGTTTTAATTGTGCTCGAATTACATTTACCAGGCGGGATATCATTTATAGATTTAGTTACGTCGTAACGTTGCTACTGCGTGCAGACTGCCGTAGTTGGCGGAGGCTGACATGTCAACGGCGGTTGGTGCCCCGTCCCCGGCCGCGCGTCTTGCATAATTCGGTTTCGAAAACTCGCAATTTATGGTTAAAATAAATGTTACATAGATGCAACAACACTTCTAAAATGTCATTAATATTTCGTTTATCAACCAGCACCATAGATTTACCGGAGAGCCAGTTACAAATTTAGAAAATTGCCACTGATCTGGATTGGCTAAGCCTAACGTTCGATGACTTGGTCTGGAAGACTGCAGAGTCCACGTGGATTAGGCGTAATAATGGTTAAAACTATATTATTATTAAAATAACAGGTAGCGATACAAAGTCTTCTATTTCCAAAGTTCATCAAATATGATCCGTGAGTGGAAACAATGTGTACGTCGGCCAAACTGAACGATTTACGATTGTGCAAAATACAGCCTCGATCAACGATGGCTGATGCGGAGTCTGTCCTATGCGTATGACAGAGCTAGGTCGGTGCGTTCAGCGGATGGCCCTGTTAACACAGGCACTAAACTCAGACGAACACTGACGTACAACACACTGGCGGCAGAACGACAAGATGCCGACACACTACAACAATTGGAACGCGCACGATTGCTAGCGAACTTCATTGACGTTTAAATTTCCTCAAATAAAAAGTTTGCAATGTTGCACTGCACGTTCACTATTTACTGTAAGTTTTCACTTGTCCACCGGATAATCATGTAGAGTCATTTTACTTGTCCGGGCCAAAAATCACTTGTCCCGGACAAACGGACAAGTACTATTTCGAACGCTGTTAATTATATATATAATTATATATCTTATAATTTCCTACTAATTGTGCAGATTTGGAGGTTTCATTTCATTCATTACAACAAGATTACTTCTGGGGTAGAAATCCTAGTGTCTTGTCACAGAGGAAAGTACCACTTTAACGTAGACATTTGCGGCAGTAGGGACGGGGAATTAATAGAAAAGGTCAGAATGAACACACATCTGAAAACAAGATAGTAGGGTGCAGACTGAGATGGACAGGTCATGTGAAGAGAATGAGTGAGAGACTGACAAAGAGACGATGGGAACCAGAAGAGAGTGAGAAAAAGAGAAGAGAAAGACCACGATTAAGACAGAGGGATTCATGAGATAATTGCAGAGGATCATGGTAGATGGAGAGAGGCCTCATCAAAAGGGGAACCAGATCACAAGGGATCAAATGAATAGATGGAGGAAGAATACAAAAGTGTATTATTTGGTTAGTCCTATGCAAACTGTTCACAATACTTCTCCCTTGATGTCTGTCATGTACAACTGATTTTACCTCAGTAACTGTTATCCAAAGTTCTGGAGGAAGTACTTCTGGATGGGGTAAATTTAGTTACCCTTGTCTTAAGTGACCTTCCTTTTCTTGTCGCCTACACAATTCTCTCATCACGTCTTTACATCTGGAACAGTAACTCGTAAATTGGGCTCTCTTCCCTGTAATTGTATCCAACGTTTAACATAAATATATCATGTTGAAAAACCAGCCTGTAGACTGACAGTTGTATTTAGGGAAGCCAACAGTCATCTTAAGTAATGCTTACTGTCAGCCGTGTTTATGTTTTCATGTGTTTATTCTAGCCATCTGCTGGTGTGTTTGTCTGTGTTTATGTAATGCATGTTCAGACATTCAGGGTTCTCCTTTGAATCAGTCATCTGTCATTGTCACTGGAGATCAGTGACATGCCATATGCTAGTGCAGCATGCATGATATCACACTATTCAAATTAACCACAATTCCATGAGTAATGACAGGCCTAATTCTTATTTTTTATTTATCCAAAATGCCTGTTTTGTTTCAAGCTTTTTCAACGCTATTAAAAAATGTCAGTTCCACAGGGGGATCTGTCTCAAGGTTTCAGAGTACTACAGTATCACATTTGTTTAATTACCCCCAATTCCATGGGTAATTAACTTTGTAGTTGTGTGAAAGGTGCACAGTGTAGGTAGCTGTTATTTCTAAACTACCAGTATATTCAAAGACGTCTTTTTACTATTTAATTACTTTTTTAGCCATTTTCTATTTCACATCTATTTGAAATGTTCACATATTTCTACAAAACCGCTGCCATTAAACATCTGCAAAAATGAGGGATCCTTTGCCCCAAAACTTAATATTAGATCTAAATGGAGAAGTCTGTTCCACTACCCAGAGTTAACCAGCATAGTAATTGTAACAGGAAGTCTGCCGTGTTGTACATGGGAAAATGGGACATTGTTGAACATCAAATGGTATTGTGGTTAACTCAGCTCGGCTCCACTACATTGTCAATAAAGTCTGTTTTGAAACTGGATGTTTTGTTTACCATTTGAACATGCTTCAGGGTTGTACCGTCCAAATTGTGAATGTTGTTATGGACTAACTAAACACAGTTTGGCGGGACAGTATACCGTCAACATAATTATTGTAGTTTTAAGAACATTATACTATAATTAATATAATAATGAATGAAAAGCTAGGAACAGACTGCCTCTTTTTAAAATATATCTATTTTAAATACCCCCCACCCACTTCCATTGTTTAGGCCATGGGTTTTTCTCTGATAGCAGCAGCATTTAGGCAGCAGTTTTGCAGGGCTGTCCTGTAATGTTTATAGAGTGGGGGATACCTGATCCCCAATTACTGAATTAGTTCCTGTGAGGCAGTATGGGTGACTGGCTGGGCTTGGGGAAACTGTGTCCACTTACACTTATGCATGCAGTGGTGGCAGACCACTATTATGCTTCATCAGGTTTGTCATTTCTGTCACAGTGTGAGTCTGAGTTGGTGTTACGTATTCCTCACAATGTGTGTTGTCTCATGTGAGCTGAAGATGGTTTACTTTTACATGTTTACCTGTGTGGGAAATTCCTACTTGCATTGACGCTAGGTAATTGTTGGACGAAACTTCATCTGAATGTTTGAGGGCTGTGGAGGGTTGTCATGAAGTTTATGAGTTTCTCCAAACCACCTTCTCATTCCCTGTTTCCTTCTCTCTGCCCCCTATCCCCTCTCCGTCTTCACCCCCTCTCCATCTCTTCACCCCTCCTCTCCATCTCTTCACCCCTCCTCTCCATCTCTTCACCCCCTCCATCTCTTCACCCCCCTCTCCATCTCTTCACTTTCCCACTCATGTCTTCATCCCCTCTCCATCACTTCACCCCCTCTCCCTCTCTTCACCCCCTCTCCATCTCTTCACCCCCTCTCTTCATACCCCTCTCCCTCTCTTCTTATCTCTCTCCCTCTCTTCGTACCCCTTCCCACTCTCTCTATCGTCTATTCTACTCTCCCTCCACCCCATTCCCAACTCTTTCACCCTCTCCTCTCTCCTCCCTATTCCTCCAAACTCACTCCAACCCTTCCTCCCTTTTTATTCATATCTGTTTTCCCCCACCCCCTCATCTCTAATCCCTCACTCTTGATCTTCATTTAGACCCCTCTCCCCTCCGGTAATTGTATCTCTCTCCTCCTGCCTCTCACTTTCCCAACCCCCCTTTCCTTTTTATCCCAACCCCATCCACCCACCCTCCATACAAACACACCATTCTTCCAGCATTATGACTAATATTACAACCCTGTCTTATCCACTTGATGGTTCTTGATAACAGGGTGTTACTCTAGCTGACACCCCAGATTCTAGGGTCAGACATCCGTTCTGGGGGCAACTTTCCTGGCTCCCCTTGATCCCAGGGTGTGGCGCTGGTGTGATAATAGCATGTGAGAGGATAGGTTTCCCTCCATGTGGGTGGTCTGGCAGAGACCAGGTATAAATGGGGGGAGGAAGACATGGTTTATAATGTTGCCATGGTAATTAAATTTTGCGATGGTGTGAAAGATGAGGCGGTGATTATTGGTGTAATGTTTGTTTATGGTGATGGGTGAAAGAATATTGTTGTTGCAGTGCCATTAAATGTCTTAAATGCATGATAATTTATGTCTGGCATTTAAATATGTGCATTTGAATAAATATGCCTGGAAGATATCGAGGGTTTCAGGGCAAAATGCGATAAATATGCCTGGAAGATATCAATGGGTTTCACGGCAAAATGCGATAAATATGCCTGGAAGATATCAAGGGTTTCACGGCAAAATGCGATAAATATGCCTGGAAGATATCAAGGGTTTCACGGCAAAATGCGATAAATATGCCTGGAAGATATCAATGGTTTCAGGACAAAATGCAATAAATGCCAATTTGAGTGACATTTCTGACTGAGCAAAATTTAAGAATTGAAATGTACACAAAAAAGATTTCGACACTTGCTATCAGAAGGTGTGGTTTTGTATTCTCAAGATATTCCAAGATCAGTTACAAGTTTCACTTTACACTATGAGGATGAAAAATAGATATGAGTTTTTGTCAAGAATTGGATATCATGTTTTGCCCTGAAAACCTAATAATAATGATTAATATAGTCTGACCATTATTCATGGTGTGTGTTGTATTATTGTTTCCTGCACCATTTTGTATTGATTGCGGTCTGTACCCATGTGTTATTGTGGTCTACACCCATGTGTAATTGTGGTCTGCACCCATGTGTTCCAGATGGTTTCCAGTTGACAGACAGCAGCAAGCACAGGATCATCCCGGTGAGGCAGCAGAATGTGTCCTATGTCTTCCCGTCAAGTAAGTACTGGTGCGCTTGGTTTGTACCGAGTGAAATCATAATTCTCTGCCAGGTATCAATCTTATTTCATCAGTGGCAAGTAAACAAACCGTCAAAGAGGTTATTTTAGTGAAATACTTACAATATTCTTAGGACAATATAATTTCACACACCAATCTGATGCTTGTGGATTCTGCCGAGTCGTATTCCAAATCATCACTGAACGGCAAGGCACAACACATTAACTGATTAAACACTAAGGGCTGTTCTATAACATTCTTGTGTTGATTAGTGTGAACAGTTGCTTACATTTTCTTCTCATAAATTGAAATATTACGGGTGTTTACATCACCATCACCGATATGTCACTCTGTAGTCATGTGATCTGCATTCACCAGCAAAATATGTATAAAAAATCTGGTTGCCTCATTTTAATTTGATACATATAACTTTGTTGCAAATTTGTAGACGGCCTTTGCTCCCAGTGACCAATATATCTGAGTAAAGATGAATCTAATGTGAGACCCAGTGAAATATCAAAAAGCAGCAGATAAGAAACTAAATGCCGGCAGAAACTGCAATGGTGACTATACAGTCGAACCTTGCATTAGTTGAATGAATGAAAGTTTATTCAACAATAACAACATAATACATGCACAGTATGGTGCGCTGCTGCTGCTGCTGCTGCTGCTGCTGCTGCTGCTGCTGCTGCTGAAAGGACATAGACTTATATGCCCTTCTAGAATTAACTGTTAGGTAGTACTGACACGCATTAGCGGGAACTACTATTAAGTGTTCCATTTTTCAGTTTGGTCACTAGGTGGCAGCACCATTTCGTTGTGAAATGAAAGTGCAGTTGTCGACACACAATTTGGATATCTGTCATATTTCTTTGTAAGTGACCTGTCTAACGTGGGACTAGAAATAACTTTGAAGAACCATAGAATTGCGTCGAAGAGACACAGCGAAACGTGAAAAACCGCGTCTGTGGTATGCGGTGAAACGTGAAAAACCGCATCCCACCTCAAAAACCGCATAATATCGCCCAAAAACGGTGTCAGCGCCAACACTGATCTACATCTTAGTGTGATCGCATAAATAACCAGCTAAATGTGGACATTACACTTTTAATATTAGGCATGTAATCGTGCTATTATTTAACTTGTTTTTATTCTATTTAGGACTGTGCGCGACATATTTCTGGGTACATTATATATAACCATCAATGTCAACATGCTCAGAAATGTTTTTTCAAAAATCTGTAACGTTACAAAACCAGATACAGTCTGGGTAGGTGTTCCCCATTTTTCGTGGACTGTCTACTACTACAGTCTACTGCTGCACGGATGGGGAGATTCTGTCTGAGAAACACGAAGCAGCAGTTTGTGACATTGAGGGACAGTGATTCACATACGAGAGAACACCGTCTAAAATTATTCAAAGAATGATTTTGATTAAACATTAAAAAACTTATTTATACACCGATGAACAGATGTATCCGTATGGAATAGCCTCACACAGTCTGGTTGAGGCACCATCGGTGCAGTCTTTTGAGAGGAAATTAGATTATAAGTTGTGGCAAAATCACCCAATTAAATTAGCCCAATTAAATTATTCTACAATGTCAACGACAGGCAAGGGGTATGCCAGGCACAGTGGTATTGATTAGACAGTTCTCAATGTCTAAATCTACAAACAATGTCTGTCTACAAATGTCTCGTTTTCCCAGCATGTTAACTTGTTTGGCCAAAATCCGATGTTCAAATTTTTGCATGTAGACAGAATGAGTAGCGCGTTAAACATGTGTACGTTACTGGTTTTGCCTGTGTGGTGCGTTGGCAGTTTATTTTCTTTATTGCTTTTTACATTGTGTCTAAAATGTCAGCCTTCAGGTTGCCTTTTCGCTTCATTTCGGTGACACTAATAGTTGTCATTGTTCAAGAAAATGAATGTGTTAAACGTTGAATGGCTCACGTAGCATCCGCAAGGACGCTCGCTGTCATTTCAACAACAATCTCCGCATTCTACGCCAACACATACTTTTGATATCAGAGCGGCATCACTACAAACACAGGAAATGACATTGTTGATCGTGTCGGACAATTTTGTTACTTTCTTTTGGGAAGCAGCGCCAAACTTCTTGATTTCAAAACCACACTGCAGCATCTGGTTTAGCCATGGTTTAGATCAATTAATAACAAATTGGACTTTTGCGGATTCGTTGGATTGTAGACCGAAGATGCGCGACAACCAATGAAACGGTGTTTAAGATACAATGTGTTCGGTATGATGCGTATATGCTCGATGAATTGCTATTTGTTCGGCATTTCGATCAGAAATAAAAGTTCAAAATTGCAATTTTACTTCCGTTTTGTTTAAAGCAACGTCAGCGGGTCCGCAATCTGAATAATAAAATTGGTGTCGCCTTACATAGGAACAAAAATTAAATTATTATTAAAGTTGTCCGAAAACTTGGGTACACAAAAATAATAAATTTTGTCACTTTTTTTAGTGTCCGAAAAAATACAATGTCTGAGTACATGCAATCATTATAGCAATACCCACTTTGCTGTGGCAGGTCACGTAATAATAATATATTTTATTTGATAGAGCATCAGATCAATATTTGTTTGTGCGCTTCACAACATATTAAAATATATAAAATAGTGTAGAATTACAAAAAATAATATGTTATTAAAATGTATATATATATGTGTGTGTGTGTGTGTAGTTGGCCCACCGTGCAGTGTGTTGACCCTGTTGTTGCAGAGAGCAGGACGCGGACTGCCTCCTCCACCAATGTCTTCTACATCTCAGTGGGCTGTGCCTGTGGAGGCATCCTCCTGGTCGCCATTGCCATCGCACTCTACTACATCAGGCTACAGAAGGGCACAGGCGAACAGCTCAGGTAGGCTGATGGGAGGGTGTCATGGTCAGCATGGGGTGTTGAGGGCAGGGGTGGTCAGGGTGGGGAGTCAAGTACAGTCGAAACCTTGCTTTATGGTCACCTCGGTAATACAGCCACCTTACTGTTAAGGTCACCCATAGTCCCAGGTAATTCCCATGCACAGTTAAATATATGAAATTAGTGACTAATATGGATACGTTGCTATTCAGGTCACATTTGGCCAGTCCCAAGGGTGACCAGTGATGTTCTACTGGACTTTATATTTTATACATGTTAGTTTGTCTTGTTCAGTTTTGTTTAGCCAAGTTTAATCAATATTTCATTTGTTATTTATATTTTAGTATTACTTGTTGTTAGCATGCATTTGTAATGTGCCATGTATCCAGGTTCAAAAAAACTACTCGGCGGTGCTAACAAAATCAAACATGGTGCATTTTTTAATAATGAGCGAAGTTAAAAAAATCTTTTTAACAGTCAAGTAAACATGTAAATAAATTTGTTAGTGTCCCAAACTGTTGACAAGATCAGGTTTCGAGTGCACTGTCCTATGGTGTGGTCTAGTGGTACCACTTTGTGTGTGGTTTAGCTTGTCCAGTTCAGTATTGTTTAGGTAAGTTTTATCAATATTAAAATTATTATTTATATTTTAGCATTTAATATTATTTATTATTAGCATACATTTGTAATGCGACATGTATACAGGTTAAAAAAACCTACTCACAAATGCTAGCAAGATAAAACATAGGACATTATTTTTAATTAGCAAAGTTAACAAAATCTGTTTAATAGCCAAGTAAACTTGTAAATAATTTATTAGAGTCCCAAACTGTCGACTGAGAAGACCAGGTTTCGAATCCACCACCAGCCATTTCTAAACTTGGCCAATTCAGTTTGCAAAAAATCAGACCTACCTATCCTAATAAGACATGCTAGCTATTTTATTTCAACAACTTTCTAAAGTTAGTCGTGGTGAAATCATCACGTTGTCTTCTTCTTCCTCATGTTCCCTTGCGGGGTGGGGGTCCACATCACTCGGCAGCTTCTTCTGCTTTCCTCGTTGTCTCTGTCTGTTGTCTGCAATGACCTTCCATTCTTGCCTGTTCACACCTGCCTTCTTATAGTCTCTTTTCACGCTGTCATTCCATCTCAGCTTTGGTCTTCCTCATCATCGTTTGTCACCCTCTTCTGCTTTCCATGCTCTTTTTGACAGTCTGTCTGTCTTCCCTCAGTCTTTGCATGTGTCTGTCCCATCTCATTCTTTTTCCAACTACTTTCATCTTTAGGTGTTTTTTTTCACGCCAATCCCTTCTCTCAGGACCATCATCTTCCTTCTGTCTTCTCGCGGTACTGTACATATTCTTCTGACCCAGTTGTTCTCTCTTCTACTTCTACTTCTCCTCCTGTCTCTCCATCAGTGCCAGTGTTCCCAACCCATATATACATGCTGGCACCATGCGTGCTTCCAACACCTAATTTTAGCTGTATATTTAGTTTTCTGTCCTGCGTAATGCCTTCCACCCTCTCCCACGCTGCTGCTCCTGCTTGCGCCCTCCTCTGTATGTCTTTACTACTTCCTTAGACACAATCAAGCCTCTCTGCCACTCTGCTGGTATCTCTCCTCTTGTGAAGCACACATTAAACAGCCTTGCCAGCCACTTGATTCCCACACGTCTGTTTCCATTCATCATTTCCACTGATAGTTCATCCACTCCTACAGCCTTCCCGGTTTTCATCTTTCCTGCTTTCTCTGCCTCATCTTTTATTGTCCTCACCTCTAGGTCTCTCTTTACAGTATGGGGTATCTATCTCACATTCCACCTCCGGATTTAGTAGTTTCTTGAAATACTCTTCCCAAACACAGCACTTGTCCCATC
Organism: Escarpia spicata; assembly: GCA_963995525.1. Taxonomy (NCBI): domain Eukaryota; kingdom Metazoa; phylum Annelida; class Polychaeta; order Sabellida; family Siboglinidae; genus Escarpia; species Escarpia spicata. The sequence goes on along the minus strand of OZ023207.1, from coordinate 8,723,105 downwards.
GGTTCTCTTCATTGCTGCTGTACATATAGTATCTTTGCCATCTCTGTCTCTATCTCTGGCCAGTTTGAAGATCAGTTTTTTCTCCATCTTCTCCAGTCCTCTCGCACAATTCCTGCTGTTTTTCCTCTCTTGCTTTAGCAACCGCCTTATTTGCTGCCTTCTTCTTCTCCCGGTACTTCTGCTTCAGCCTTGTCTTTTCTTCATCACCCGCTTCTTCCACACACTTCAGTGCCTTCTTCTTCTCCCGGTACTTCTGCTTCAGCCTTGTCTTGTCTTCATCACCCGCTTCTTCCACACACTTCAGTGCCTTCTTCTTCTCCCGGTACTTCTGCTTCAGCCTTGTCTTGTCTTCATCACTCACTTCTTCCACACACTTCAGTGCCTTCTTCTTCTCCCGGTACTTCTGCTTCAGCCTTGTCTTGTCTTCATCACCCGCTTCTTCCACACACTTCAGTGCCTTCTTCTTCTCCCGGTACTTCTGCTTCAGTCTTGTCTTGTCTTCATCACCCGCTTCTTCCACACACTTCAGTGCCTTCTTCTTCTCCCGGTACTTCTGCTTCAGCCTTGTCTTGTCTTCATCACCCGCTTCTTCCACACACTTCAGTGCCTTCTTCTTCTCCCGGTACTTCTGCTTCAGTCTTGTCTTGTCTTCATCACCCGCTTCTTCCACACACTTCAGTGCCTTCTTCTTCTCCCGGTACTTCTGCTTCAGCCTTGTCTTGTCTTCATCACCCGCTTCTTCCACACACTTCAGTGCCTTCTTCTTCTCCCGGTACTTCTGCTTCAGCCTTGTCTTGTCTTCATCACCCGCTTCTTCCACACACTTCAGTGCCTCTTTCTCGTATTGCTTGTTCACCTTCCTGGTTCCACTACCACTGTTCTTTCTTTCTTCTTCCTGCTGTGTATGGACTTTCCAGAGGTCCGGCCACATATCTCCTCAGCTGTTCCCACAAAGCCTTCCTTAAGTGCTGTCCAGCCTGATTCCACATCCCCCATTGTTCCTTCAGTAACCTGAACTTCCTCTCTTCAGTTTGGTATCTTTCAAATTAAATCATCACATAAAATATTAAGTTATTTAACGTTGGTGCAAATATTGATAGAAATTCGGAATCTTAATATCAAGACATGATATGATTATGTGCTTGAATGTGTATTGATGTTGTTAACTTTCATTTCTCTACTGTGACCAACATTCAGACTGTTTAGTAGCATTTAAAATGTTTGAGGAATTCTTGGTGTTGTGGCATCAACATACATGCACGCTTGTGGTTAGAACTTGGTAGGCTAAATATTGACCCAGCAATTCACTTTTGCAAGTAACCATATTTCATGACTAAGTAAATAAAAAAAATTCTGATCATTTTAGCAAAACAACACGTTTTACCAACTGCAATATTAAGATATTAAGACGTTCACTAACTACATATTTGGACATCAAAGATGGGATTCTTGCTGAACACAGCATTAAGCATCATATTTCAATACTTGGTAGTCATCACTATCATCATCATCATCATCATCACTGTTGTTGCTGTTGCAGTGAAGCAAACAGCGCCCAAGGTCTCACCCATGCCCAGACCTATTTGCGAGCTGACACCCCGAACAACAGCGTCTCTGGTAGGGGGCAGCACTGATGTTCACATCTATTGCTGTTACATTTCGTGGTTTCTACACATTATTATGTAACATCCAACAAACAACTTATGGCAATTACATGAAGGTGTTTGCTATCAGTTCCCCATAATAATTGTTTTTAGTATGCATACATGCATAGGAACATAAATCCCTGTTGCAAATTATGCAAATTAGCACATATTCCACATGTCCAACAAACTTCATTTAACTAATGTAATCTCCTAATTTGATAAAAAAAATGTAATGAGATATGGCCCATAGTTACTTTAGGACCAGTCTCAAAACTTTTCAAACCAGTATTTCAGCCAATGTGATAACTTCATCATAATAATAGTTACTGTTAACAATGCACAGTGTATGCTATAATTATTTTTCATTTTCCCATCAGGTTTGTCAGGTGTGAGAAAGGCATTCTCAACACCCGTTCCTATGGCAACTGAAATCACACCATCGACAATTCATGCCCTTCTTACGCAGATCAGTATCGAGAGAAACCGAATATCCCTTGGAGAGATCATCATGGAAGGTCAGTGGATGTCCTTGGAAGGTCAATCTTGTGACCTTGACCTATATCCAGGGCTGCCTACCATTTCGGATTTTCCGTAATCATTACGGAAATTCACCTCAGATTACAGCATTACAGAAACTGCCGCTGTATTACGGAAATACACTGTAGCAGCATAATATGTTGAAACATCTATATCTACTTTTGATGATTAAATTAGTAACTTCCTGGATTTCTAGGGACCGTGAACAGGCTGGGCTTGTCACTGTATCCACTTCAGAGAAAGGTTTGCTTGGCAACCTTATGGACTGGGGAATCGGGGCGGAATGTGACGGGGGGAGTGTGTGTGATGGGGGGTCATTAAGGAAATTGTTTTTGTCAGGTTGGCAGCCGTGTATACATCAGTTCTGTTTTTATAGATGTCAAGTTTACGTCTTTTGAGCTAGACCTATCACTTCCTTACATTCCAATTTTTTTATTAAACGTCCCATTTTTGTGTGTTTTGTTTTATCAACACTTGGGCAAGAAATACTGTTTTTTTCTCAAAAAAACGCCAGGACACTTTTGTCAGAAATAGTGGACTAGGTGACGCAACAGTTGCTTTTTGCATTTTAAAACACTCTTAAAATTTAACAAGGATTCTGTGATAGATTTTCATGATGAGCCCAATAACAATCCCCATATTTCATGGTCATCCTCACAAGCCAGGGTTGGTGGCTACGTCCACTACCCCTGGTAGATCTCCTACACATTGTATGGAAGTTAGCTGAATCGACCTCGTTATTGATTATGTACCACCTGTGAGAACAGTGCAGACACCTGTCCGACTTGCGCTCCAGTTCCAAGACGAAGCCCTCAACTTCCAGGAATCCCAATATAATATATTTTAGTACAAACTGAGCATGGCATTCTGTTCTCCAATGAAATGAAATAGCCATTGATAAATCACATGTAGGCCCATAACATTTGTGCAGGATTATGGCGGCCTTGTGTATATTCTACCGAATCGCATTATATTTTTATGGTGTACGCCAGTGGGAGGAAACGGAAATGAATGACATAAAAATAGTCTACTGAACAATGACTTACATGTTCTATTTATTTTTAATAGACAAATTGCAGTAAATATTATATTTCCTTGGGTGGCTATTTAAGCCTTACCGAGAGTCTCCACACATAAACTAACTATTGTTTATGCCTTTGTTTGTTTATTGTCGAATAAATATGTTCCAATTCCAATATAATTACCAATTCGACCATTCTCATGAGCTGCTGAGCTGTACTGTTTATTCGAATAACTCTACTTCCCAAAGATTCTATGGACAGCATGAGGCTGAATTGAAGACCATCAGAACTTCTCAGTAAGTGATATGATTGGCTGAGCATAGCTTCAGAGTTTTGCAAGAAAGGGGGTACTGAGACTGATATAATCAGCAGCGCCCCTTGACTCGCGGGGATGCTCTGTGTATCTGTCCTTATTAATGAGGTGGTGTTCGTTGTTCACAGGTGCGTTTGGGAAGATCTACCGGGGCGTTCTGATTGGAGAGAATGAGAACGAGCTCCAGTCAGAGCAGACAGTCTACGTGAAGACAGTCACAGGTTAGAGACGTGTTTTAAAAGTGTCTCCTCGCATGTAAAAGTATTGTTTTCTTCACTGTCTCATAACCAGGCGGTCGTCAGGGCACCACTGATGACCTGACAGCTCCCACCATCTCGTTCGATTTTCTGCTGCCCTCTGGGAGGTGCTGAAAGTCAAACCAGTCCACTCCTGGTTATTGTCTTGTACAAATCAACAAAAACATCAGCACACGCATCAATATTCAGCATTTTAATAACGGCGAGTGATGCCTCTATCAACACTGTTATTATAACAAATATCAGCCACTAAATATTTTGTGACTGTCATAGGATGTGGAGGCAGTGCCATTAAAATTTACAAAAATAAAGTACTTTTAACCCTGCTTATAAATGTTGACACACCGCAGTGTATGGACCCTCATAAAAGCATTGCATTGCATTAGTAGACCCAAACATCCCTCTAGTTTTATTTAAAGATGCAGAGGGCAGTTTATTACCGAATCAATTTGTTTCGTATTTCTTTTCACGAGTCCTTCCAAATAACCATTCCTGTAGGCGTATGCTTCCCGATTCTAAAGGGTGCCTAATCCTCCATGTGGCGCCAGGTTTGCAGGGCGCCTCTAGGGATTGATTCGCGAACCAGAATACCATTCCAATCCATGCACATGTCTGTTCAGTCTTCAGCATTTAAGCGCAATCACTGTGCGTTTTAAGACTTCCTTATTTATTAAAGCTGTAGCGATGACAAACAAAGCGACTTACAAACATTCTTTTGTATAATAAACCGCTCGTTACCACCAAACAAATGACATGTCATACCGCAACAACAGTAGCAACAGAGAATGCAAGCACTCCGATCCCGACTCCCATCCCGGGGCCAATCGCACCAGTCACTCGTTCAACAATCGAACAGATTTGATACCTCAGTGAGTTTATGCCATCATTCCACATTGTTTCAGATACACAGTACATTATTATAAAATATTGGTTTTTACACACTTTTGAGGCCCAAATAGCGCTCCGGTTAGTGTCAACATGCAATTTATTAATATTGCTTGTGTCAAGTGCGTTGTGCAATAAGCCGCACCCGCAGCGGCGCACACTGATTCAAACCAGAGCAAGCGCTATTTGGGACATTACATTCCTGAAACGATGTGGAGTGATGGAATAAATGCATTGAGGTACAACATTCAGGCACAACTGTCATAGTGACAAAATCTACACGTCACAATTAAGCGTCCACAAAGTAATGTGCAGTTCCATCTGCTGCCTATTGGCTATTCCAATGCTACTGTCATCATCACGGTCAGGTTTCCCGCCATCGAAACAAATTCAGGAGCCTTCCAAAGTGAGTTGTGGCTTCCTTGATATCCTTAGCTTAGCCTTAGGAGATCTCCCAATTTACACCAAGCCAAGGCATCTAGCAGACTAGCATGCATAAGTGACGAAGACTGCTCTAAATTCCAAAACTACATTGATTATCAAGGGAAAACAACAACAAATAAAACAGTATTTTCTAACAGGGCATGTTATTTTGTTAAGTTCTTGTTAGTATAAAACTCCTAATAATTATAACCGGGTTTACATGGGGTGTAAGTTGCGATATTTAAAAATAATACTTACAATTAAAAAAGAGCAATAAGTGGGACCCTCGCTACAGGTTTGGGACCCCCTTAAAAGAAGGCTCGGGGTCCCAAGGACCCTTGAAGACAAACATCCAGGTAAACCCCTGCATCATGATATGTATTTGTAGATGTATTTAGTATACTTCCAGAATTGGTGGTGCAGAGCATCATTTTTAAGACAAGCAATTGGTCTCTCTCCCGCTAATCACTCGTATAAGGAACGATTTATCGCCTGCGCTAATTGCTAGAATCACTCGCTTCACCAGACCTGCTGAATGTGGCGTCTGCATGTCGTTATAATGCCGTCATTTTCTCTGACGTAATTGCTAGTACTTCCTATGTTAAATGTATTATCAGCAAGTAACCTTTCAACTTATGCCAACACTTGATGTCCTGAATTAACCACACGTAACGGATAGTGCCATGACTAGCCTCGAGTACGGCACAACGGGGCAGTGGCGCCACGAGATGGACAAACACGAACACTACCAAATGGATAAAGAGAAAACTAATAAATCACTCGCCTAGTTTTTCAAACGTGAAGCACTGATTAAATAACAAAATTATTACACAACTATGAAATTTTACTCACATTGACGTTTCGACCGCTGATGACGGCTGCCAAAGGCAGTTAAGACGTCAATATAGGTTGAATTTTATAAATGTGGAATAACAAAAATGTTGTTATTTAATTATACTTCCTACTTGATGAACATTTTCACACTGATGTTATTTAATTATATTTCCTACTTGATGAAAATTTTTACAAGGTGAAGCACTGATGTTATTTAATTATATTTCCTAATTGATGAACATTTTCACAAGGTGAAGCACTGATGTTATTTAATTATATTTCCTACTTGATGAACATTTTTACAAGGTGAAGCACTGATGTTATTTTATTGTACTTCCTACTTGATGAACATTTTTACAAGGTGATGCACTGATGTTATTTTATTATACTTCCTACTTGATGAACATTTTTACAAGGTGAAGCACTGATGTTATTTGATTATATTTCCTACTTGATGAACATTTTTACAAGGTGAAGCACTGATGTTGTATGTTTCAGAGGAAGCGAGGCGTGACCAGCGAGAGTTAGTCATGCGTGAAGCATGTCTCCTAAAAGGGTTGTCCCATCCCAATGTCAACCCCATCCTGGCGGCCTGTGTGGAGGACGACCGACACCCTCTTCTCATCTTCTCCTTCGCCAACCAGGGAAATCTCAAAAAGTTTCTCCAACGCTGTAAACTCTCAGAGATTGGGGCTCATCAGGTAGGGGGGCATGTCAAAAATAATTTTTTTACAAATATTTTTAACAATTATCCACAGTTTAGGTGGATTTGGGCTAAAATATAATATGTTTTAATTGTTTATCAAACTAATGGTACGTGTGTGGTGTGTGTGTGGTGTGTGTGGTGTGTGTGTGGTGTGTGTGGTGTGGTGTGGTGTAGTGTAGTATATGGGCGTATGCGTGCGTGTATGAATGTTACACTTTTCCTCCTAGATGGTTCGTAGCTGGGGCGCCATACATTCATGGTTTGATCTACGATGGTTTCACCTGAAATACCTGTATTAGTACATGCTACACAAACTGATTGGATTGTTATTCTGTGACCCTGTGTGTTAATCTGTGACCCTCTGTGTTATTCTGTGACGCTGTGTGTTATTCTGTGACCCTATGTGTTATTCTGTGACCCTATGTGTTATTCTGTTACCCTATGTGATATTCAGTTACCCTCTGTGTTATTCAGTTACCCTATATGTTATTATGTGACCCTATGTGTTATTATGTGACCCTATGTGTTATTCTGTGACCCTGTGTGTTATTCAGTGACCCTGTGTTATTTAGTGACCCTATGTGTTATTCTGTGACCCTACGTGTTATTCTGTGACCCTACGTGTTATTCTGTGACCCTATGTGTTATTATGTGACCCTATGTGTTATTATGTGACCCTGTGTGTTATTCTGTGACCCTATGTGTTATTCTGTGACCCCATGTGTTACAGGCTCTCACCACACAGCAACTGGTGTACATAGCGATACAGATCACCCGAGGCCTTCAGTACCTTCACCGCCGCCGCATTGTACACGGGGACGTAGCCACAAGGAACTGTGTGTAAGGACCCAACTCTCACTTCTTCTTTCCCCTTGGTCTCTTATGGGGTGGACCCAATGTTACTTGATTTGTTTCAAGTCTTCCCTGCCTAAAATGGTGTCCAAAAATGCCCGAATCATAAAACTTTAAAATTTACCAAATGTCAAGCGTAACTGGCGTCCATAAAAGTCAATAATTGTTTTTTTGAAAATTTTACATTCATTTCACGGAAGAAGCATTCAAAATGTGAACAATGTTTCTCGCTTTTTAAACACAGTTTGGCAGAAAGGATACCTTTTGCTTCCACTCTCAGCTATTTCTAGATCTCTCTTGATCATTTCTGTCTGTCTTGATTTCAGTCATTCTCTTATCCTTCTGCCTCCGTCTGCGTTTATCTACTGCAAACTGACAGTCCATATTTAGGCTGTTGTGATTTCTTTATACTTTGTTTTCATTATATTCCTGTTGTACACTTTAGTTAACAATACGTGTATTGTTTGTTATGTTTAACACATGTTACCTTATAATTGAGCTGTCAGTATTCACTGTGTTGACAACTGTACTGTGGGTCAAATAAACACTTCCGATTCCGTCTTTTTGTCGGTCTCTCCTCACTCATTTTCATATTGTGTCTTGTCCTTCTCAGTCAGCTTCCAACTACCTAACTTTTTACCCCATCTTCTATCTTCTCGCATCACCCCAGCAAGTCAGGGGTCATAGTTCACTATACTATATAAGGTAGTTGGCTGAATCGATTGTACTTTATCCTAGTTGTTTCCTTTACTGGTTGCATTTGTGATCGTGAGAACCATGTAAACACCTGCGCCCCATAATATCAAAGGGCAACTCTTGGAAACCCTAATAAATACTGGTCCAACCGTTTCCTAGGGGTGCATTTTCTACTAATTCTACATGAACATTACATGTAACATCAGCAACGATTGGCCCAAACCCAAATCAGCCTAACTTGAATGGCAATAAAATGATTGACTCAACCAAGGTGTACTGAGACTGATGTAATCACCCACACTCCCTGGGGTGCGAGGGTGTTCAATCGAAAACCATCTTGACGTCTCTGGGAAGCATTCAGCCATGTTGCAATTACTGCGCAAATACTATAGTCCAATGCTCCAATCTCCATTGTGCTCCTCTAAATCATCTATGATCAAAGCATACAAATGAACAACGTATCCTTCCTGTTCACGCAATGCTACTTTATTATTTATAATTTTATATTATGCACACAGAAGTGTTATTTCTTTTTGATTACATCTGAATCTAAGATTAACTAAAATAGCATTTTCTTTATGACCAATAAAAAGTTTTCTCCTCGTTTGTTTCAGGGTGGATAGCAATCTTACAGTGAAGGTCACAGATAACGCCTTGGCACGTGACCTCTTCCCCAGCGATTACCACTGTCTCGGCGACAATGAGAACCGACCAATCAAATGGCTTGCCCTCGAGTCGCTTACAGAACGCAGATTTTCACCCGCCAGTGATGTGGTGAGTTAGGTGCTTGTTGTGGTACTGTAAAATTTTAATATCGCACACTAAAACAAAAGAACCTGGGGCCGGTTTCGTGAAATGAGTTATGCAATTACTTAGCGTCACAATCATCTTAGCGTTAAGGCCAGACACGGCAGGTAGATAGGATTATTTTTTAATTTGTGCAAACAGTTCAATTTTTTCTGCCCAATGCATGAAATGGGTCCTACTGAGTAAAATATATATTGAACTTTTTTCAGCCAGACCCCCCGTTTCCATGGTAACAAACAAAATGGCCGCCATTTTGAGCAAATATTGTCAAATTTGGAAAAGCTGCCACTTTATTGAATCCATATATAGGTATAATTCTTGCCAATCCATATTCTCTAAAGAGTCTATTGCACACAGTAGAATATGTTGAATGCAACACTGAAAACTTTATTTACATAGCATAATTATTCCCAGAGATATCCCGTTTCCAAATGCAGAAATTTGAAGACATTTTTTTGGGAGAAAATGGCTGTCAAAGATTGCATAATGGATTTCATTACATGATATCGACATGCTTGATCCATGATTAAAACTCACTTAGAGGTATGTAATTGTCATAGAAGTTAACTTTATTGATAGTATGCATACAAAGGTATAATCTGGCAGAAAACCATTTTCAGTATTTTTTGTCAAAAAACACCATTTCACCTGGGGTGTCTGGCCTTAAGAACGTTCTTAGCCACTTCATGAAACCGGCCCCAGGTTTTGAATACGTTTGCTGCTGTTTCAATGCTTGGGCAGTTTAGTCCTCATTGCTTTTGGAGCGCAGTAGTGCAGCGGTAAGAGCTCCGGACTCTCAACTGAGAGAATGCGGGTTCAAATCATTTGCGGCGGTGTCGAACCTTGGTTAAGTTCGTTTACTGAACATTCCATCAGTTCACTCAACTACCTGGCTATAGACAGTGGTGGTTATTTGTGTACGAATAGTCTTCACGCATTAATTGCAGAGTGGCTGAATGCTTCCCAGAGAAGTCAAGATGGTGTTCGATTGAACAGGTCTGCCAGGGAGTAAAGTGTAAAGTGCTTTGAGCAGTCCCGAGGACTGGATACTGCGCTATATAAGAACTTACCTTTATGAAGAAATACCTGTGTGTAGACATTGTTGGGTATACGTGACCCTCCACAGTGAACCAGGTATGTTGTATTTTAAGTGCCTTTGAACAGGTTTTTATATCTGGAGATATGGCACTATATATCAATAAAATCTATTATTATTATTACTGACCACTACTGACCGCTACTGTTGCAGTGGGCGTTTGGAATAGTGCTGTGGGAGTTGATGACTCTGGGTCAACAACCCTACGCGGAGATTGACCCCTTCGAGATGACGGCCTACCTGAAGGAGGGCTTCAGGATAGCACAGCCCATCAACTGTCCAGACGAACTGTGAGTACTGGTCATCATCAGTCCAACTGGGCACTACTAGTTGTGTGTACCTTGTATCAGTACACCGGTGATCCGGTTTTTCTATACGGTTTTCAAACCACTTTTGTATTCAGCCAATTGTACACTACCCCTGGCAGATACTGTATAGACCATACGGTATACAACTGTACACTACCCCTGGCAGATACTGTATAGACCATACGGTATATAACTACACACTACCCCTGGCAGATACTGTATAGACCATACGGTATATAACTACACACTACCCCTGGCAGATACTGTATAGACCATACTGTATACAACTGTACACTACCCCTGGCAGATACTCTATAGGCCATACGGTATACAACTACACACTACCCCTGGCAGATACTCTGTAGGCCATACGGTATACAACTGTACACTACCCCTGGCAGATACTGTATAGACCATACGGTATACAATTGTACACTACTCCTGGCAGATACTGTATAGACCATACGGTATACAACTACACACTACCCCTGGCAGATACTGTATAGACCATACGGTATACAACTGTACACTACCCCTGGCAGATACTCTATAGGCCATACGGTATACAACTGTACACTACCCCTGGCAGATACTGTATAGGCCATACGGTATACAACTGTACACTACCCCTGGCAGATACTGTATAGACCATACGGTATACAATTGTACACTACTCCTGGCAGATACTGTATAGACCATACGGTATACAACTACACACTACCCCTGGCAGATACTGTATAGACCATATGGTATACAACTGTACACTACCCCTGGCAGATACTGTATAGACCATACGGTATACAATTGTACACTACCCCTGGCAGATACTGTATAGACCATACGGTATACAACTACACACTACCCCTGGCAGATACTCTGTAGGCCATACGGTATACAACTGTACACTACCCCTGGCAGATACTGTATAGGCCATATGGTATACAACTGTACACAACCTCTGGCAGATACTGTATAGACCATACGGTATACAACTGTACACTACCCCTGGCATATACTGTATAGACCATACGGTATACAATTGTACACTACCCCTGGCAGATACTGTATAGACCATACGGTATACAACTACACACTACCCCTGGCAGATACTCTGTAGGCCATACGGTATACAACTGTACACTACCCCTGGCAGATACTGTATAGGCCATATGGTATACAATTGTACACTACCCCTGGCAGATACTGTATAGACCATACGGTATACAACTACACACTACCCCTGACAGATACTGTATAGGCCATACGGTATACAACTGTACACTACCCCTGACAGATACTGTATAGGCCATACGGTATACAACTACACACTACCCCTGACAGATACTGTATAGGCCATACGGTATACAACTGTACACTACCCCTGGCAGATACTGTATAGACCATACGGTATACAACTACACACTACCCCTGGCAGATACTGTATAGGCCATACGGTATACAACTGTACACTACCCCTGGCAGATACTGTATAGGCCATACGGTATACAACTACACACTACCCCTGACAGATACTGTATAGGCCATACGGTATACAACTGTACACTACCCCTGGCAGATACTGTATAGGCCATACGGTATACAACTGTACACTACCCCTGGCAGATACTGTATAGGCCATACGGTATACAACTACACACTACCCCTGGCAGATACTGTATAGGCCATACGGTATACAACTGTACACTACCCCTGACAGATACTGTATAGGCCATACGGTATACAACTACACACTACCCCTGACAGATACTGTATAGGCCATACGGTATACAACTGTACACTACCCCTGGCAGATACTGTATAGACCATACGGTATACAACTACACACTACCCCTGGCAGATACTGTATAGACCATACGGTATACAACTACACACTACCCCTGGCAGATACTGTATAGACCATACGGTATACAACTACACACTACCCCTGGCAGATACTGTATAGGCCATACGGTATACAACTGTACACTACCCCTGGCAGATACTGTATAGGCCATACGGTATACAACTATACACTACCCCTGGCAGATACTGTATAGACCATACGGTATACAACTACACACTACCCCTGGCAGATACTCTGTAGGCCATACGGTATACAACTGTACACTACCCCTGGCAGATACTGTATAGACCATACGGTATACAACTACACACTACCCCTGGCAGATACTGTATAGGCCATACGGTATACAACTGTACACTACCCCTGGCAGATACTGTATAGACCATACGGTATACAACTACACACTACCCCTGACAGATACTGTATAGACCATACGGTATACAACTACACACTACCCCTGGCAGATACTGTATAGGCCATACGGTATACAACTGTACACTACCCCTGGCAGATACTGTATAGGCCATACGGTATACAACTACACACTACCCCTGACAGATACTGTATAGGCCATACGGTATACAACTGTACACTACCCCTGGCAGATACTGTATAGACCATACGGTATACAACTACACACTACCCCTGGCAGATACTGTATAGGCCATACGGTATACAACTGTACACTACCCCTGGCAGATACTGTATAGGCCATACGGTATACAACTGTACACTACCCCTGGCAGATACTGTATAGACCATACGGTATACAATTGTACACTACCCCTGGCAGATACTGTATAGGCCATATGGTATACAACTACACACTACCCCTGGCAGATACTGTATAGACCATACGGTATATAACTACACACTACCCCTGGCAGATACTGTATAGACCATACGGTATACAATTGTACACTACCCCTGGCAGATACTGTATAGACCATACGGTATACAACTACACACTACCCCTGGCAGATACTGTATAGACCATACGGTATATAACTACACACTACCCCTGGCAGATACTGTATAGACCATATGGTATACAATTGTACACTACCCCTGGCAGATACTGTATAGGCCATACGGTATACAACTACACACTACCCCTGGCAGATACTGTATAGACCATACGGTATACAATTACACACTACCCCTGGCAGATACTGTATAGACCATACGGTATACAACTACACACTACCCCTGGCAGATACTGTATAGGCCATACGGTATACAACTACACACTACCCCTGGCAGATACTGTATAGGCCATACGGTATACAACTACACACTACCCCTGGCAGATACTGTATAGGCCATACGGTATACAACTACACACTACCCCTGGCAGATACTGTATAGACCATACGGTATAGAACTACACACTACCCCTGGCAGATACTGTATAGGCCATACGGTATACAACTACACACTACCCCTGGCAGATACTGTATAGACCATACGGTATACAACTACACACTACCCCTGGCAGATACTGTATAGACCATACGGTATACAACTACACACTACCCCTGGCAGATACTGTATAGGCCATACGGTATACAACTACACACTACCCCTGGCAGATACTGTATAGACCATACGGTATACAACTACACACTACCCCTGGCAGATACTCTGTAGGCCATACGGTATACAACTACACACTACCCCTGGCAGATACTCTGTAGGCCATACGGTATACAACTACACACTACCCCTGGCAGATACTGTATAGACCATACGGTATACAACTGTACACTACCCCTGGCAGATACTGTATAGACCATACGGTATACAACTACACACTACCCCTGGCAGATACTCTGTAGGCCATACGGTATACAACTACACACTACCCCTGGCAGATACTGTATAGACCATACGGTATACAACTGTACACTACCCCTGGCAGATACTGTATAGGCCATACGGTATACAACTACACACTACCCCTGGCAGATACTGTATAGACCATACGGTATACAACTACACACTACCCCTGGCAGATACTCTGTAGACCATACGGTATACAACTACACACTACCCCTGGCAGATACTGTATAGACCATACGGTATACAACTGTACACTACCCCTGGCAGATACTGTATAGGCCATACGGTATACAACTACACACTACCCCTGGCAGATACTGTATAGACCATACGGTATACAACTACACACTACCCCTGGCAGATACTGTATAGACCATACGGTATACAACTACACACTACCCCTGGCAGATACTGTATAGGCCATACGGTATACAACTGTACACTACCCCTGGCAGATACTGTATAGGCCATACGGTATACAACTACACACTACCCCTGGCAGATACTGTATAGGCCATACGGTATACAACTACACACTACCCCTGGCAGATACTGTATAGACCATACGGTATACAACTGTACACTACCCCTGGCAGATACTGTATAGACCATACGGTATACAACTGTACACTACCCCTGGCAGATACTGTATAGGCCATACGGTATACAACTACACACTACCCCTGGCAGATACTGTATAGACCATACGGTATACAACTGTACACTACCCCTGGCAGATACTGTATAGACCATACGGTATACAACTACACACTACCCCTGGCAGATACTGTATAGACCATACGGTATACAACTACACACTACCCCTGGCAGATACTGTATAGGCCATACGGTATACAACTACACACTACCCCTGGCAGATACTGTATAGACCATACGGTATACAACTACACACTACCCCTGGCAGATACTGTATAGACCATACGGTATACAACTACACACTACCCCTGGCAGATACTGTATAGGCCATACGGTATACAACTGTACACTACCCCTGGCAGATACTGTATAGGCCATACGGTATACAACTACACACTACCCCTGGCAGATACTGTATAGACCATACGGTATACAACTACACACTACCCCTGGCAGATACTGTATAGACCATACGGTATACAACTACACACTACCCCTGGCAGATACTGTATAGGCCATACGGTATACAACTACACACTACCCCTGGCAGATACTGTATAGACCATACGGTATACAACTACACACTACCCCTGGCAGATACTGTATAGACCATACGGTATACAACTGTACACTACCCCTGGCAGATACTGTATAGGCCATACGGTATACAACTACACACTACCCCTGGCAGATACTGTATAGGCCATACGGTATACAACTGTACACTACCCCTGGCAGATACTGTATAGACCATACGGTATACAACTACACACTACCCCTGACAGATACTGTATAGACCATACGGTATACAACTACACACTACCCCTGGCAGATACTGTATAGACCATACGGTATACAACTACACACTACCCCTGACAGATACTGTATAGGCCATACGGTATACAACTACACACTACCCCTGGCAGATACTGTATAGGCCATACGGTATACAACTACACACTACCCCTGGCAGATACTGTATAGACCATACGGTATACAACTACACACTACCCCTGACAGATACTGTATAGGCCATACGGTATACAACTACACACTACCCCTGGCAGATACTGTATAGACCATACGGTATACAATTGTACACTACCCCTGGCAGATACTGTATAGACCATACGGTATACAACTACACACTACCCCTGGCAGATACTGTATAGACCATATGGTATACAACTGTACACTACCCCTGGCAGATACTGTATAGACCATACGGTATACAACTACACACTACCCCTGACAGATACTGTATAGGCCATACGGTATACAACTACACACTACCCCTGGCAGATACTGTATAGACCATACGGTATACAATTGTACACTACCCCTGGCAGATACTGTATAGACCATACGGTATACAACTACACACTACCCCTGGCATATACTGTATAGACCATATGGTATACAACTGTACACTACCCCTGGCAGATACTGTATAGACCATACGGTATACAACTACACACTACCCCTGGTAGATCAGATACTCTGTAGGCCCTACGGTATACAACTACACACTACCCCTGACAGATACTCTGTAGGCAAAGTACAGAAGTTTATTGAATTACATGTATAGCTGTACTTTGTTCTATAAGTTGCTATGGGAACTATGGGGAGTTCAGGGGTCATATGGGGGTCATCTGGAGATACCATTCATTAAACATTAAATACATGTGGAGGTAAACATGTAAGGTGCATTGAACTTTCTAAAGTCCTTTCATACACATGTTTATAAAATCATTACATAAAAACAAAAATATTCTGGTAACACTCAGTCTTTTAAAATTCTAGGTAGTAAAAACTAGGATGACCTTAATTCACAGTGAGTGCTGTGTTGCAGTTGTGCCGTGATGGCATGTACATGTTTACGCACACACTTTTTATGAACATGTGTTTTATTAATTTATTTTGTTATATAATATTTTAATTAAATGTAACAGCTACTTAAGTAATTATCTTAATATTTTCAAAACTATGTCATGTGTTAAATGCATGTTAATTATTTAATATATAGTTTTTTTTTATTTAAATTTTTTTTACCAGGATATATATATATATATATATTTCTTAATATTTCTTATAATTCCATGTACGTTTTATAATGCCTATGAACAGGCTGGCCCCGGATGTATGGAGCTTTAGAAATGTTGGTAGTAGTAGTAATAATAATAATTACATAAAAAACAAATATTCATGCAACAATCAGATTTTTTTAAATACAAGGTACTATAAATGAAGATGAAAGGAGTTCACCAAGCCGTGCCATGCTGTGTTGCAGGTTTGCTGTGATGGCGTGTTGCTGGGCTCTCTCTCTCGATGAACGACCGAAACTATCGCAATTACAGATCTGTCTGCAGGAGTTCTACACAGCTCTGGGACGCTTCATTTGAAACATCCACACGCACTGCTTGAAGACATTTATAGATACATCTTGTGCCTGATGCTTGTGTTGTGCATTCATGTGTGTAGCAGTGCCACAACACGTCAGACAGGTTTCACTGACACTATCACTAAAACGAGGTTTTGGTTACCATATTGTCACCATGACGATGTGATGGTACTGTACAGCTGTGTCTTAAACTCGTCAGACCTGCTTTCTTCATAATAGTGATGTATTGCATTGTGAATTATATGTGGACTTTTTTCATTTTTATGCCCAATCTTGCTTGACAGTTTCATTCATACTCACTTATTCATTTCTTACATAGATGCATTATTGGCGTAATGACCGTATGGTTTTTGCCAATTATTATATAGACATAGACATAGACCCTCATGCATACTCACACACACACACACACACACACACACACACCCACACACATACGCACACACACCATACGCACACACACACACACACACCACGCACACACACACCACGCACACATTCACTCACACCATCACTCATTCCTTCACACAGTTATTATTCACTCACACACAGAAGGCACACACTCGTTCACTCATACACATGTACTCACAACTCATGTGCACTCATACATACATGTACTCACAACTCATGTGCACTCATACATACATGTACTCACAACTCATGTGCACTCATACATACATGTACTCACAACTCATGTGCACTCATACATACATGTACTCACAACTCATGTGCACTCATACATACATGTACTCACAACTCATGTGCACTCATACATACATGTACTCACAACTCATGTGCACTCATACATACATGTACTCACAACTCATGTGCACTCATACATACATGTACTCACAACTCATGTGCACTCATACATACATGTACTCACAACTCATGTGCACTCATACATACATGTACTCACAACTCATGTGCACTCATACATACATGTACTCACAACTCATGTGCACTCATTCACTCAAACACACTCACACATTTATTCATAGATTCACTTAATCAACCCCACACATGCACGCATGCACACACACACACACACACATACACACACACATGCACACAGAAACAGGCACGTACACACACACACAAGCACACACACACACACACAAAAACTTTCACTCAGATTCACTCAGCGTCTTGGCAGCAACCGAGGTCTTCCATTGTTGGTGTTCTCATCTCCACAATATATGTTAACTGCCAACACAGCTCATGTGATATTAATAAAATATGCAGTCTGTAATCTCTGTTAAGATGTATGGTATGCAATACATTTGACAAGAATTTGTTAGTTTTGTTCACGTGATCACGCCATCTGGATTCACTTTCTAATCCAGTATGGATCCATAACTCAATACTCATGTCCTGCATATTTGTGAGATAATGTAATGAAACATAATATTAATTTATACTGATTTTATATGGTGAAGATTCTAGATACTCTGATGCAACATTAATTATAAGCTTACCTCCCTAACGACATACCAACGCACAATTTCAAAATTGCAAAATATTAGACCAGTAAGTTTGGGATCAACTAAACATTTGCTTTGGGAATATCAAGAATGATACCAACCTACTGCATCATAGGTATTATAGAATGGTTCTTAATTAAGAACTACCAAGTAATTACTATCATTACATCATAAACTATTGTTGAGTTGGACGGCTGTGGTGTTCTCTTTGCCTTTGATTGGTTTCACCAGAGTTTTATACTTCTTTACCAGGCATTGGCAAACAATCATGATAATTTCATATAATTTGCAGCATCCTCACAAGCCAGGTGTGGCAACTATGTACACTAACCTGGCGGATATCCTCGCAATATATGAAAGTCGGCTGAATCAAACTAGTAATTAACTTCGCCGGTTGCAAACTTACCACCCATGCACCAATTCAAAGATGAAACCCTTGACTTCAGGTAATCCTAATATAATTCAACCATTCTCATGAGAGGCCGAGTGGTATTGTGTATTCACACAGTTACTTCTTCAGAACATTACCTGTAATATGAGCAAACGTGTTGGCTGACAAGAAAATGAGCCGAACACTGGCAAACAATATCATTATATTTGACTTGAACGTTTTGCAAGGTGATCTGCCAGGACTGAGACCAGGCGCACAAGGATAATGTACTGTGTTTGTTATGGATGCATCTTGTTTGTGGACAGGTGTTTGTTAAGGCAGGTCTCGCTGTACATTAACAAATTGATATGATAATTATACGCCTACTGCAGTTGCTGGGTAGCAGCAGTGTTCATAAGAACAGTATTAATAGTATTATTTAGTTATTGTTTGTTGGAATACCCGGGGTTTATTTTTTTGGGATTAAAACGATTTATAAGATGCCAGCTTCTTGCATGTATTTTGTATGAATGATATTCAACCGAGTATATGTCTTCCAACTGCTCACATGGCGGTGTTCATGGGATGTTTTCCCACAATGTTGTGTAGATCATGTGACGATCTTTTCAGTTTTAATGTTTGATTAACACAATCAGTGGAGTTGTCGTTGTATCGGTGACACAAGTGATTAGACATCTAGTTAAATATTTGTAACTAAAGGGAATGTACAGTGATCTTCATTGGTTAATTGACATGAAACCAGTTGAAAGCTTGTCTAATTAAAATACCCAAATTCTCTTATTTGTTCTGCCAAACTGTAAACCATCTGATACAAAACATTACATTTCACTATTAAATTTGAAGATTTATTGAAATAGTTTACTGATGTATGTGTCATTAAACGGGCATATTTTATTTTATTGCTCGTTAGTGTGTTTAAAACAATTAAACTATGGAATATAAAGATAAAAACATGTTATGGTGATATTAATTTTAACCTTCCGATATGTTATTATAAATACTTTGAACATTCTGTGTAACTCCTTATCAAAACAGTGTTGTACTGTCTTGTAAAACAGTCATTTAGTTAACCAATTAAAATTGTTGATTATTCCCTTTAATATGACGGTGAGCGTGATGCACTAGGGCGCTGTTCATGTATATACCAGGGTAGCTGTATTGTATATAACAACAGGGTAATTTGCAATGGTATGTGTTTGTTGTATGTTCTTATTAGCGATATCCGAGGATTGGCAGTTGTCAATGTAGACGGGGTTTTACTCGTCTGTGACGTCATTTGGCTGCAGTTTGGCCTTGTTTTGTTTAAGTTTTTTTATACAAGGTATAAATAGATTACCGCGAGCGTCCAACTGTGACGACGTAACCATCGTGAAACAATGACGTAACAGTTGATCTCGCAGATGTAAATGTCGTTAGTTGAGTATTTTAAGTGTTTCTAAACATGCATGCATGCTATGTACGTGCCGATATTGATTCACACGTGTTTGAACAGGGTATGTAAAATAAACGCCCACGTTCGCGTTACTGTTGTTTTGTCGTCGACAGGTATTCTATTCTGACTCGGGGCACCCGTCTCCTAGTTATTCCCTGTTTAACAAACTGTCTTGCCCATTGCTGTGTGGTTTCCGTTGGGGCATGTATCTCAGATACTCTAGCCAGCCACGTATCCTTTGTCAGGTTAACGTATTCAGGACAACACGTCAATATATCCCCGCACTCACGCACATACATAGACCAGTGCTCGCATACACATGCACGCGCGCCCACACACACAACCCGTGTGGCACTGCCGATTTTGCGTCGCCGAAACACCTGCAGTGAAACTGCACTGGGGTCCATTTCCTTTCAGCTGTGGAACTCCTTGTCCGAATACACGCGTATGTAGTTGCTATCAACCGTTCTCACAACGCGGTATCCAGTCCTTAGGGCGCGGCATCCCCCGACAGACATGCATGTTCCAACACAAACTAATGTTATACTTACAGTAACGCCTGGAAAGTGACATAGATCTACATTAGACAAGTAGTTAGATGCAATCAACACATCGCAAACAACGATCTTTAGGCATACTCACTCACTCACTCACTCACTCATTCACTCACTCACCCGTTCTTTCGCCGGTACAAAGGATGCCGTGTCCTCTGTCAATTTGCACCAGTCCTGCATATGTTCTGCCGTATATAAAAGTTTCGGTGACTGGTCCACGCATGTTGTCCAGCCTGTTTCCTCGTCTTCTTTTGCTCTGTAGGCGTAGGCAGCCGAGGGGCTTCAGTTCAGCTCTCCCCATTATGTCAGGTGCAAGGTCTGGAGATAAGATTACCCTCCCCCTCATATTTAGGGAAGGTGGGTGCATTTTGAGGTTTTTCGTCAACCCCAAGGGGAGGCGGTGCAAACTGAGGTTTCTGTAGAGCGTGAATGTGGGTGTTTTGACGAGGTTTTGGGAGAGCCTCCCAATAGTCACCACGTTCCGACGTCAATGATCGAGAACTTTGCATGATAGTTTTGTTTTCAAAATTGTGTTGTGGCCTATAGGAAGTCGCTAATACATAATATACGATCAAAGAGCAGAATGCAGGGATGATAAATTTCCGGTTTTTGCCGGAATTCCGGCTTTTAGACTGCTCCAAAGATCACTTTTGTGAATCGTGTAAATCCCGGGAGAAAAAAATGAAAGTTGAGGGGGTAGGGCATATAAAGTCCTGGACAATTCACTGTCGATGTATCTACGGATTTAGTTAACCATCTATCCACCTGGTGTCACCACGTGTTAATGACGCTGCCTGGCGGTTAGAAACAGAATGAATGAAATGAAATTTATTAGACCAATAATTACAAATACATATTATAACAGAGTATATACAATCAGTCAGGAGACTCCCGGCCGTTAAGGCATTTAAATGCCGCTGCCACGAGACCCACCTTAAATAATAATTATAGTATAATAATTGTATGACTAGTAAGTAGTTTAACTGGTAATACATGAACATGTCATCGAAAAACAATATAATCAAAATACGTCCAGTAGCTGTCATATATATATGTAGATATATGTGTGTGTGTGTGTGTGTGTGTGTGTGTGTGTGTGTGTGTGTGTGTGTGTGTGTGTGTGTGTGTGTGTGTGTGTGTGTGTGTGTGTGTGTGTGTGTGTGTGTGTGTGTGTGTGTGTGTGTGTGTGTGTGTGTGTGTGTGTGTGTGTGTACATATACGCATATAATGAGACATTATACAAATCACAAAATGCATCAACAGACATTACAATAAATTTTAGTTAATTATCTTCCACATATAAAACAGTTAATAATAGTACAAACATTCGGATATCTTTCAATAATGTATATTTTGATATAGGTGGAGAATCCATGGATACTGTGTGAGAATATTTGATTAACAATGATATCAGGAGAATTATTTAATAGCTTTGCTATGCTGAATCTGATGGTTTTTTTTGCGAAATCGTGATTTACTCTAGGGATAAATACATTTGTGTATGCCCTAGTAGCATGCTGATGGCCCTGGGTATTGAATAAGAGTAGGTTTTGATTGAAATATTCGGGCCGCTGCTTGTTGATCAGTTTGTAAATAAATTTGAGTAGTTGAATTTTATATGTCATCAAGCTTTAAGAGGTAAAGTCTCTTAAAAATTGGATCACTATGAGCCAGGTAATCACTACCAGTTATAATTCTGACTGCTCTTTTCTGTAGTTTGATAATTTTATTATTTAGGTTACTCAGAACCCGTGAATCTGCGAAGTGATGCAGCGTTCCAATCACCTCGTGTATGTCGTGAATACGACTTTATAACCCCTACTTGACCCAGTTGCATAAATTTACAAGTGGTAAACTCGGGGAGCCCGTGAACTTTTCAGTTCGCCAAGTCGTATGAATTTTCATGACTTACATGAGGTGATTCGAACGCAGCATAAAACCCTTAGTTCTGTCAGCTGTTCGCTTCAGCGCTTTCGAAGCGCGCGCGCAATAGCAGTGGACCATTAGGAAACGACGATCTATTTTGTGGAGATATCGATCATTTTCGAACGCAATGGCTAATCGATGAATTGTTGTACGGCAAGACAAATGTTGCGTGAAGGACAGTGACAAAGGTGCCAAGAATAAGTAGAATTGGGCGTGGCTGGAGAGATCAGCTGGATACACTATTTTGGATACATTCCTCCGTAAATTACCAGCAGCATGGAATGTTTACTGTTTGTGGTGCGAGGCCGATGTAAGCGGTGTATGACATGGAAGTTCACCGATTTCATGTAGACGGCACACTTCCACAAGCACCCACAAGTACCAGATTGGACTCTTGGTGGGCTATCATATTCTCTACTGGCAAGTTCCCAGCCTCGTCAAAGCTGGTGGCTGCATTGATGAGCTGCTTTCATGATTCTCAAGTGGAAGGGAGTTAAATTTAGTCATATGTCTAGCATCATGAATACTGCCACTGCCATAATGAATGTTAGCTTAGTACATTCAAAACTATCCAGACTGTGAAGTACTCACTCATGGCCAGCCACAAGACTACTACACACTACAGTACTTCCACAAACAGGACAACCTGCATGAACCAGTGAATGGTCGTCTCGTTCACAACATGGATTACATACAAAATGTACTTCACCCAACTTGCCGAGGAACGAAATATGAAGGAGGAGAAGAAAACTGAGCTGAACATGTCAAAGAAGAAGGCAGCCACCAAGCGCAAAGCTAAGGAAGCAGCCAAGCTGGCAACGAAGAAAGCTAGACTGGTCCATCAGCGGGCTCTTTTGACAAAGCTGGCCAAGAAGAGAGCTGCCCGTCAGCCAACTCGGGTTCAGCCCAGAAAAGATCAGTAGCAAGTTAGTTAGTACTATGACAATGTGTGCGTGCGTGAGTGCATGTGATTTTTGCTATTGGAAATGTTAAGGTGGTCTATTTAATATTGCTAAAAATACACCATACACCATCCAATATTTAACAGATTTAAGATTTAACAAGATTGCCATCCAGAAAATTAACTGTAGATGGCAGGTGGACAAGGAAGCCTTTTGGCTTATCGAGAGTCCAATATTTGTTATCTACGTGTATCCCGCGCTTTTAAGATATGTGTCGATTTTATTTTTAAACATTCACGCTACTAGCACCAACACAATCAGGAGATAATCTGTTCCATTCGTTTAGAGTCCTTTATGAGAATGAGAACTTTCTTATTTTTAATCTACACTGCTCCTTTACTAATGTAACTTCATGTCCTCTGGTCCTTCTATCTTTCTTAACTGTACAACAATATTTCTATCAATATTTTCATAACCATTCAATATTTTAAACACTTCTATCTGATCTCCTCTCAATCTCCTGGTCTCTAGTGTCATTAAACCACATTTTTGTAGGCGTATTTCATAACTAAGATCCCTCAGTTTTGGTATCATTTAGTTGCTCTTCTCTGTACTCTTTCTAGCATATATATGTCCTTCCTGCGATAAGACCTCCACGCTTGAATACAATATTCTAAATGAGGTCTAACTACTGTTTTGTACAGCGGTGTTAGTAGCTCTTTTCCTTATACGCTATATTTCGCCTAATTAATCCAAGGATTTGATTTTCCTTTGAAGCGGCAATACCGCACTGCTCTGAAACCTTCATATCAGCACTAATGGTTAACCCTAAGTCCTTTTCTTTTACAGTAGTACTTAGTACAGAACCTCCCATTGTATATCTTTGTTCCCATGTCCTGTGTGGAGGCATTTACATTTCCCAAAATTGAACAACATTTGCCACTTTTCAGACCATTTGATCAACCTGTCAAGAGCATCTTGTAAATGCTGTCTATCTCCATCACGTTTAATCCTTCTAAAAAACTTGTATTATCAAAAAGTATACCCTTGTTCTAGGGGGAACATGTGAAAAACAGACCCTTGGTCTAGAGAGCCTCGGTAAAAAAGAACGACCCTTGAAGGCGGCACATCCACAGTACTGCTAGTATAGGGAGTGCCCCCCTGGATAACGGTTACCCACGAGGACATGGGCAATATAGACCAATGACATGATGACATCCGGAATACCCACCAGGAGCGGGAACATCGTTAGAAACCAACATATTTATGGGACAAACTGAAAAACTTATTTTGGTCGATGCCTAAATCGGCAAACTTGAGCACTGCGTATCGCCATCTTTTCCCCGTGCAAGTTCCAAGCGAGTGGTTTGAGACACTAATCAATATATATTTTCGGTTTTGTTTGATTTATATTTCACA